>CABFVX010000140.1:291052-317072 GCA_902151425.1 Timema shepardi | reverse complement strand
GGGGGTTGACACGTTATTAGTGAGGGTGCCTCGCAATTTTATTTTAAAGATCGAGTCTTTATGTGGAAATATACTGGGAAATTTTGTACCTATACTATGATTTTGATAAGAAGAACATCGTATGTTAGTTACTAAAGCTATAAAAACCATTATAATACTATATATTCATAAGTCAAGTCATGTTATTTGCATTCGTCCCCTTTGGTATATATTATAAATACTTAAAATAACACAATTAGTATTGTAAACTGTAATCAATGTTGATTGTAAATAAAAAAATGTTGGACTTTATATTTTGTTCGTATAAACTGTTCTTCCGACCAAAATCACGGTAAAGTTATTAAATATAAGCTAATTTCATAAAATATCACACTAACGTGTCTTAGTAAATGAGTGCTCCAAGAGATTTTAATTTTATCCAGGATTTAACATAAGATAATTTCATATTTTTGTATTGTTTAGTCCTACTGATTGTGACTAGTAATTCTGGGCAATAAATCTAGGTGATCTAGTGGTAAGTATGATGTACTAGTGTTAGTGTTTAAAATGTGCAAGCTTTTCACTATTTGCTCCAAGAACAACCACCCATCAACAATTTAAACTTTATAATTCAAGTGAAAATATAATAGATAAAGGAAATATATTAAAGATGCATGAGCATTAACCGTTTAAAGAATGGAATCATTTTTGTTATATAATGCATCTACAATGTGTTCAGTTGGGAATCGAACCTCGACCTCTCCACACTTACCTAAGTTCGTCAGCGAGAGCAAGTAAGATGTCCTAAATAAAAATAAATAATTATTTAGGTATTCTTAAATAATTTTAAAAATGTTTTCATGAAAGCAAATTGATACAAAATGAAAGATGAGTGTTCATTCTGGTAAATCCATCGGAACTATTTTTTATCTAAACAAACATGGGTCTTTTTTATAAGTTAGTAATTTTTTAATGTGCACTGATTAGTCTGCGATATCCAATTATTTTTCACCTATGGGGCTGGAGGTAGAATTTAAAGGAAATGTACTCGCGTTTGCGTGAAAGGAAAGTGAAAAAATAATTTATAAAAAAATCAACCTCATTACATCTGGATGAGATTTGGACTAGAAATGTCCCTTCATCCTCCAACCAGACTAGACAAGATTGACATCTTCTTACCACCTGTGCAAGTTGGTTACAGTATTATGCAAATATGCCTTAGAAACATTTTGAGAAGTCAATCTTTTGACCCCCTAGACTTTGTGAAAGAAAGAGAGGCGAAGGGGAGAGATCCGATGTATATGACTATCTTTTAGTATTGCCTCTTACTAACCATTCGAGTTATACGCCTATGTGCTAATTACACTGGTGTGTTAAGGAATAAGAGGGGTTAATATTGATTAATTTTACCCGTATTTGCGTGGAGGGAGAGTGGAAAAACACTTAGGAACATCATCCTCAGTACACCTGATTGAGGTCGAACTCCGGTCTCCCTATCCTCTGCAGTCTAGTATCTACTAGTTGTTTCACATGTGGCGTTCATTGCTCTACAGTTTTCGATCTTAAGTCTTGATCTAACTACCGGAAATTGGTTAAGAATTGGGTTGAGGCCTAACTAATACTAATCGATATTGGCAATTTCATAAACGTCTCGGTAGTAGGATACAAATTATAAGATTTATAACCTCAATCAAAATATATACGCGCTTATTCACCGGAGTTGAATTTTATAGGAACTTTTTAGTTACTTAGAAGAATTACAATAGTATCATAATGGTTACCATCCACTAGAAGGGAGTGGGGACCTGTATTCACAATACGACGTGAGAATGACAGTTCATAATCTTTAAAATTCCCATCCTCAATAATCATAGGATATGTTAAAAATGCCTTTATTTTTTGAGTAAGGCTAGATATATGTTTCTGGCAGTGGCGTGTCATGGATTGCTGCCATGGTAAGCAATCTTTGTCCATGCTTTACCTGAACGATTCCCACTAATTAGTAGAAGACTAATTGTTCAGTGTAAACAAACATGCATTATTATTAAAGGAATGTAGAACAGACCCTATCTAGGATTGGTCAAATGAGGCCCTATTGAATGAGATAAAAGGTTTTAACAATTTCGATACCTTTGAATTTTATTTTATTTTGTAGTGAACAATAATTTAAAATAACAAGCCCTTTCATGAGGCATCCGCCTTGGTCTGCAAAAAAGTATAAGCCACACTCTGGCCACAAGGCTTAAAATACATGGGTCTATGTCGTTTTCTGGAACTATTTCTCTATCCTTTCCTAGCTTATATTCCCTTTCATACTTCATATACAACAACCCTTTGTAATGTCAATAAGAAAGAGGAAACAGAGGGAATCTGCCTATCTCAAGATAAAGAGGAAAGCTCGCTGCAAGTTCCCAAATGTATAAAAATTTTCTGTTGTGAGCCTATCTTAAAATTACTATTATTGCAAGAAAATAGATAAAGCAAGAGTCCTTTTTATTAAAGCCTAGTATAATAGAGTAGTGAATATGCTTAAAAAAATCGTTTAAAATCACTTAATGTCTCATTTTCACACAATATTTTCTTATAATTAAACTCAAAATATAGGGTTATTAAGGAAAGTTATACCTGTAGTAATCTTTCAATTTTATTTTGGAATAAAGCATCATACATATAATTAAATATTATATTAGAGCTAAATGTCTTATCAGCAGTTTCTCATTTGTAGCAGCCCTTCTAATAACTCGTCATTTCAAGACGTTTGCTTGGCGTCTCGGCGCTCTGGTGTGGGGCCTCTAAATGTATAGTCTCTAACACTCAGAACCAGCGATATTTTAAAGTTGGACACTTACTCACTATTTAATTAGCCAAACCAGGGATGTAAAACTGGTTTGAGCAAAAGGGCCACACGTACCTGCATTTTAGAAATTTCTTTTATTGTCAACATCTTCCAAGAAAGAAACTAGATGTTGAATTAAATTTCAAGAGTTATACTCTCAATTTTTCCTAGAAATTCGAATTTTTAAAATCAGAAGTGCATTAAACTTTAAATTTTATGTTGAAGTCACTTTCATAACTGATGAAAAAGAAGTGTCATTTTCTCTCGGCTGTATGTTCCCTTTCATATGAAAAAGACAACCATTCACACTCTTACTAGCTGCAAAATTTGATTAGTTCTTCATTTGTCAATTTAACCATTTTTGCGAATGAATTTTTGGTGAGTATCTTACGTGCTAGATTAACCAGCCCCATGGTGTAGTGATTAGTCCACCTGGCTATGAGTTTAGCTCTAGGGGTCCTGGGATCAATTCCCAGCTGGTATCTTGAGATATTTCCCGGAAGCGAGATTACCTCAACTGTCAACAAAGTTGGTTTAGTTGGGCCTTAGTAAGATTTAAGTTTTTCTACTGATTTCACACCATCATACTCACTATTATCATCATCTCATCGGGACATGGAAAGATCATCCATGGAAATGATCTACGACTAGAACATTCGGGCATCCCCTGGGCAACAGTATAATAGTGTGACTATTTTTCCCACAAATGAGCTACGAGAAATGCACCCCAGATGCGCAATATGTATATATATATATACTTGCCAGGTTTACCCAAATTATCAGTAACGAATTTTAAATGCCATTATCTCAAATTATGAATTTTTAGAATATTTAAAATGAGTTGAATCAGACCACATTGTATGTTGTTTAAAGTAAAGCTCCGATGGCCTCATATAACCATGGATCGGGCTACAAGCGGCCCACGGACTGAGGTTTGACATGCCTGCTCCAAGCCGTACACAGATCGATGTCAATAACTCTATATTCAAACCAAAGACACTTAATATCAAATTATCCAAAGTTGTCAGGAATCCTAGGGCTGGCCATCTGCATTAAAATACCACTACTTGGGCAGACATGAGCCACTCTGAATATTACAATAAAACTACTTACACCTCGTTTCAGTCAACAGCATTCTTATTTAGTCCCTCTCTTCTTTAATTGGGGGACATAAATTCTATACTGGCATGGTAATTAAATACGGGGAAAGAACATTTTAGGGTTTGGTCACAGGCAGGACAAGAATTATGTCACCAGCTTACTGCGAAACTGTGCTAAGGCTTGTTTTCAAATAAAATTTATGTTGTCCGATTTTTCATACTTTGAGAATATTTAGGTTTTAATGAATGGGAAATATGTGTAGTCGAAATATCGTATTCAACCTAAACTCAATAAGCCTCAATTTAATTTTTGAAAAAGAGTATTAGATTAATATTTTATTTTATTTCATCTTATTATCTGCCATTTATTAATATCTTTATCCTGAAATGTATTGAACTATATGTTTTAAAACTAATAGTATAATTAGTATAGCCACAGTTTATATTAAATACTAAGCCTGAGTCCACTCCGTAGCTTAATTTTAGTTTGGAATTAACTTGGAAGTTTGTAAACTTCATGGATCATTTTTACTTTCAGTGTCAAGAGACAAACGAGTATCCTACACAAGAAGTAATTTAGTTAGAATTAAAGACAATTTAAATGCGTGTACACCTTTCTCATACACTTGTATGCTAAAGTGACATAAGTTTCACTTAGACAAAATTCACGTGACTAGCTACAAAATATACCTTATTTATAAATGGGTGAATGGATTTATTAAATTCATAATATTGTTTAGCCTGTACTGCTGTCAAATAGATTCAAACTAATGGATTTTACTGACAATTATTATCGATGAGATTGTTAAAGCTATTTCACATATACATAAGCTATTTCTTCAAATAATATGTTAGCTACTATTGTAATAACTTGACGGAACATAATTATTACCATGCCAGAGAATTAGCACTCCTAGTAAAAGTTCTTGAGTTCTTTTCTGGGATAGCATATTTTTGATTAATGCTATGTTTAACAATCCTTTAGAGCCATCAAACTCAAATTCCTCTCGAGAGAGGTCGGAAAACCATCAATAGGAATAATAATATTTGGTTCCCTCATCTGAGTTTAGAACAATGCACCGCTTTGTAAAGTCAAATACGTTATTGTTATGTTAATTCTTCTGGTGGTCCTACTTCTCTACAAAAAATTAGACCATACTACTTACGATTAAATAAATCTTTAAGAAAATAAATAATAATAATATTTAGCACAGCGTCTTACTACCCGTTCGAGTTATACGCTTTAGTACTAATTACTCTAATGAATTATGAATTGGGAAGGTTGAATTAAAGGAAGTGAACCCGCATTTGCGTGGAGAGAGAGAGTGGAAAACCATTTAGGAAAAACCACCCTCAGTACACCCGACCAAGATTCGAACCTTGATCTCCCCGTCCTCAGCAGTCGAGCTCAACACGACAAGTGCGTTAGCCAACTACGCCACCGAGGCGGGTTTTAAGAAAATAGAATAACCAAATATTGTAGTTTCATTTATATTTTTACAACACTTACAGTAAAAGGTATACAGCTACAATAGAACTTATACAAAAAAAGCTACCACTTTTTTGTGGATGATATGGGTAGTATTTATAATGAGCGTGTAGTTTTAAAAATAAAATGAATCAAACTTTGGTTTTATTTTGTGCGGAATAAACAATTGACCCCTAACCACCTTTATAACCATTTAATTCCCTCATTTCTTTATGTTTACACGTTTTCAATTTAAAACAGCTGTGATATTGAAACTGTTATTCGTAGAGTGTATGATAACCACTTAAGAGCCCGTCTCACTCCAGCTTCAGCCACACGTCACATCATGGTTTGATTTATGTATTCTGCTTCAATCAAACCATTTTTGGTGGAAAAGTAGGAGACGCAAGATAAAATCAGTGGTTTTGCAGTTTTTATAGAAAAAAACTTTTTTTTTTGCAAATAACTGAAATATCACTCCATTAGAAAAATAGTTTAATTATATTCACACGGTGATATCAACAGTTGTTGAATATCTGTCAAAGTCATTGTGAAATTTTTTGAGAAACTTTTTAAATGAAGATAAAAAGTTGTTATTGAATTCCAGAACACCCTTGACAGATATTTAGGAACTGTTAATACTGTAATGTATTGATTTGGAATAATCTAAATTATGTAAAAAGTCATGGATGAAGGTAATTTTTCTTTAAAGTAATATAGGTAGAGTATCCTTTTAAGATTCATCCATGAACAAACACGCGTTTCTCAGAATGAGGTGAAAAGGACTTCACCCCTAAGATATATTTTTTTATACCTTATTCCTGGTAAAAACGCAACTGCGTCGCTTCTCGTTAAAGAGAACAAGTTCATAGTATTTGGCAGAGCACGCCATTTCTTTATACCAATAAGAAGCTAGCCCTCATAAAACGTGTCGCCAGGACTCTGTCTATTGGTTAGTTTTTACTTTGTTGACCAAGGGAGAAAATGCAAGGGGTATGTCATATATAGACCATAGTGCGTATGTTTAGATACAGTATACTATTGCAATTGACCACGACGACGATGAGGAGGACGATCTCCGGGACCTCGCTCACAGTCCAACACATTATAATATAAGTCACTTCAATATCACAAGTGTGCAGTGATAACAAACATTTAACTGAAATATGTGCAAATAATTTACTGGTGTAATATAAATAAACCATGTGTGAAATAACAGCCAACAACATTTCTCTTTCTTTAATAATATTAATACCGATTTAATTAGTGCTCGAACACGGGGCTATAGACAGCTGATTGAACGGTATCTTTTCCGCAGTGATGATAGGCGCTCGATAACGGAGCTTTAGACAACCTATTAAATCATCACAGCAATAACAGGGAATTAATCCGTTGTGTATCAATCGACGCCCGAAGCGGGGAGATTGATCACAAAGTTATTATTATTGACGCCCAAAGAGCGGCGCGTTTTATCCGATAGTATTACAATACCACCATATGAACAAAATTATACAACTTATGCAATTATGCAACTTCTACTGGAGAAACATTTGATTCCTTTTGTTCAAAAAAAGTTTCGCTATAAAAACTGCAAACACATTTCCCTTAACTCATTTTCTCTACATACCTTAATAAAAATGAGTGATTTTTTTTACCTTCCCTCTGATAATGAACCACAGACCTTTAAACCTGAAGATGACCTACCATATCACTAGCTTAAATGGGCGGGAAGGAATGTCAGTGTTGGAGCAATTCTTGGAAAAGATTGGGTCCAGTGTAAAAGACGAACACACTAATTGAAGAGAGGGGGGGAAACTTTTTATCGCATGAAAACACGTGTCTTGGGGGGTAAGAGGGTGGACTGGCCCATGCTGGGGGGAAGGGAACGGGGTGTGGTGTGTAGACAGACAGACGAGGGGACAAAGATAGATTGGTAGAAAAAACTGATTGGTGTTATCTCAGTTGATATCACTCACTGTGTGACATAGAACTAAATTCTGCTTTAAATAGAAATACTTTTTTGACATTCAATAAACTTACAAAAATTATTTACTTTTATTCATACGAGCAATTCATATAATATGCGAAGGATTCTTTTTATTTATAGTTAATTCGAAACCGGAATGGTGGTGGAAGCTAGAAAAATCTACCAGATTTATTATCATATATCCATTCGCTAAGCATAGCTATATTTGATTTCTGTCATTTTTGGGAGAAAAGACTTTCACAGCAGAAGATCCGTTTTTAATTATATTTTTCTTTTAACCATTTGTATATCTTCTGATTACTATCAGATACCACCACTCCTATAACTAATGAGCTCTTCTTATGAAATAATAAAATTACTATGGTAAAATGATATCAATGTTGACCTCTAAGCAATATATTATTATTATTGATAAAAGTATTTTACCATTGGAATCACGTTGTAAGTATTTATATTAAAGTAAGCCCTTCAGCAGACAAATGGTCTAAGGTGTCACTCTCGTGTTGGATTGGCTTGCTGATTATGGGGAAATTGGGATTAAAATCCCGGTTATTTTTGAGGGTGGTTTTCCCTCAAATGGTTTCCCTCTTTCCTTCCACAAAAACACGGGTACACTACCGATAAAATTATCTCTTCCTCATCCCTACCCAATTATAGCTTCATCATATAGTAAGATGTGATGATGAATAAATATTTAAATTCAAAGTAACCTTAAGGAATTTTATTAGCATAAACTTAGGGAAAATATAGAAAACCATGTTTGTGTAGACTCAAATATTCCGATTTTCCAGTGACATGGAATTAGGGTTCGAATCTAGCCCAATCCTGTACTGAAAAGGTTTTTTCCTCTAATGTTTTCCAATATCATCTCGCGTAAATATGGGTATATTTTCCTTGAATTCTACCTCTCTCACTCCCACATCACTAGAAAAAAAAATGTAGCGTGCAGCCCAAACGGGTAATAGCACGTGGTTAAAAAATTTACTCTGTGTCAATAAAACACTTTTTACCCAGCCACTAATAATAAACATGCATTTCTAACCCATAGTCAAATGCTCTAGCAGCCACCCAACTCTAACGGGTTTGCGTGAATTTAATTGTCATCTAAAAACTCTGGCCTGGCATAAAATACGTGTGCATAGTATATAAATATATGTAGAAAGACCATTAATTACACGGGCAAAATACCATGTGCTAACTTAAAAAAAATTAAAAGTTCATTGCCCTCACTATATTACCTAATTTCTTCCTGAATCACTGAAACGGGGACACAACTTTTTGACGCAAGACACAACGCACACAAAACACAATTCAAAAAAGATACATATTGTACGTCTCATTCGTCACAAGACACGCACAGCCTATCAACGTGTTTTTTAACACCAAAAAGTTAAAAATAAAAGTTAAAGTAAACCTTCTCCCCTATCCCCTCTGTTCACCAGCTAACCTCTGTCTTTTTCTTACCCCCTACCCCAACTTCTTAGCACGATCTTTTCTAAAAGACACGTCTTGACGAACAAGGCGCGGGTGTGTACAACGAGGCGTCCCGATGCCAATGAAAAGGTTTTTTGGCGCCGTTCAATGTAAACTTACGCTCGCGACAACGCCGACGTTAAAAAGGAGTAGGTGCTAAACAATGGAACTATTCAAGACCTCGGAATGGAGACGGAGGAAAAACAGGGTATAGCTATTTATAACGGGGTTTTATTACGTCGCCCGGTCGACCTCCCAGCTCGGTCGGTTTTTGAGTTATAAACACAAGAGTAGAATGGTCACCATCAGGCTATTTTATTTTCTCCTGATATTTGACGAACGAAACGTAAAACTGGGCACGATTTTGCTACTGATATTCTTAACTGCAAAGATCTTAATGGTCTAATTTGTGTGGTACCTGCCCTCTTGAGCACGCGAAATAAATGTTTTGCCAATGATAGGGATGTTAGGGTTCGAATGCCAAACAAGTGCACCGAGTGTGGTTTTAACTAACTAGCTTAGAATTATTACTTTACTGTGATACAGTTACACTACCACTAGAGTTAGAGTTAATAGTCCTTTTTACATTATTATAGTAAAATCGTTATATCCCAGATGGATAGTAAGACGGGGATAAAAATAACAAAATTGAGTCGTAGGAATGAAGAAGGTAGGTTAAAAGAGGTGCACCTACATTAGCGGGAAGTGGAGATGAGATAACCATAACGACGAATCAGATGTCGAAGATAATCCTCAACACTCACAGCCGATGTTTGAAACTTTAACTTCATGCCACCGGAAATACAGAATATTATGTACCTAACACCATATTCTTCGTGACCACCAATAAAAAAACAATTAAACATATATTTTAAAAATATATATTACTAATGCATACAGTGGTAAAGTAGGCTTTTTATGAGTTATCCGGTTACTCAACCTAAGGAATAGGGATGATGAGGGAAGTTTAGATAAAATATAACCACATTACTGTGAAGAGAGGCTAAGGAAACCACAATGCCAATACCTATGCGTAAAACCACCTTAGTTATTTTGACTGGGATTTGAACCTAGCTCCGACCTCCTGGGTTAGAACTGAGGACGTCAGCCGTGTTCTTGGGTCAGGGCTAACACCACCGGGTGCAGAAGTACTGCCCCATTTGTGAATAATAATTTTGTTTAGCATCGAGTTTTACAACTAAATCGGTTTATACGCTTTTTACTAACTACGCTATTACTTTTGGGTACTAGGAAGGTTATATTTAAAAGATATGTACCTGTATTTCCGTGGAGAGAGAGTGAAAAACCATTTTGAAAACCACACTTAGCACATCCAAACGAGATTAAAACCTTGGAATCTCCCCTTCATCGGCAATCTAATATATTACGGGAGTAGTGATTTAAACCACGCGGACACTGGATAGGGTAAAATACTACTACTATTAACATTAGTTTTAGAGTTAGTTGAATTAAAATTGATACAATTATGACNNNTAACATCCAAAACTATTGTTCAGTTACACACAGTCTGTTTTCTTCTTTTATCACTGTGTCTTATTAACCTTTCAGTATATACGTATATATTAATTACGTTAATGAAATAGGAATGAGGAAGATATAATTTTAGAGGAACTGCACTGATATTACGTGGAGGGAGAGTGTTAGCCCATTTAGGGAAAACCAAACACTACACCCGATTAGATTATAACCATGAACTCCACGTCACTGGCTGTCAAGTCTAACAGTATAGTGACGTGTTAGACCATGTGACCAATGATCTGTCTCCTTTTACATTTAGCTTATCGTTTCTGTATTAGGCTAAGTTAATTTGTAGATTATAGTATAAAAATTGCACATTTAGTAAACATACAAAACAAAATTAAATAGATATATGAGAACCAATATCTGAATATTCTATGATTTAATGACATATTATTATGTCCAAGAAAAATTATTGGTCTTAAATATTGGTTAACGTCTACTGAAAGAGACTGTTTAAAATTCCGGTAAAGTCATGTAGTGCAAGAGCGGGCTAAGTGCAATATGATTATATTTGATTATAAGCGTATTCCCTTCTTCTAATAGTCTCTCTTGCGTAGCAAGGGGTTGAAGGTCCAGTTGAATCTAGTTCAACCTTGTGCTGATCCATTAATTGTTACTACATTTGTTTATTTAATTTAAGTTTGTAGTATTTCCCTTTTCGGGTAAACTGGCTGTCAGAAAAATATACATATTTATACAAATCGTGTAAGTATGAATACAGTAGAATTTAAAGGAAGTATAAGCACAATTTGTTGAAGGGAGAGTGATAATATTATTCAAGAAAACAATTTTTAAAACACCAAAAAAGTCTGAAGATTTAGCCATTGTATGCACCGATGGTGAATTGTATTTTATTAAATATTTAGTGGATTTAATTTTACTTTATAGAAAGGTACATATAAATGTTTGAGTAGTAAAATAAATATTTGTAAGAACAAATGTACAATATTCTTAAAAAAAACTAATTTATTACTTTCCATTTTATTATATTATTAATAAGCGACCTGACAAAAATACAATAATTAGTTATTCTTTTACCAAACCTACTTTTGTAAAGTTTTAATTTCCAAAGCAGAGATAGGGATGATATAGACCTATATTTTAAAAAGAGGCAGATTTAAAACATTGAGGCTACTTACACATTTATTTTCAAGATAGGGTTGACGCGTTACGGTAACCCGGCGAAAAAAAAGAATGGGAAGTGTTTACGACCGCTACAAAATATCTGCTTCCCCTTTTACTCCCAAAACCCACTAAGGGTTTGAAAGGGGAGGTAGGGGGTGTTTCTCACCGGCCCATAGTGCTATTCATCTTGTAATGCGGGTGCAAAGTATGCAACTTGCACGACATGCACGTAACGCTGCTTGCCATCGTGTGGGGCGCAGGGGAACTAACTGATGGATAACTAAGGTGACCAAGGACTCTTGAGATGGTTCCGGTTCTACTGCTGTGGTTACACGAGTAGTAAGATACTGAAGGTCTACAGGGATGATCATATAAGATGTACCATAAAGATACTGGAAATATTAATGCTTGTAATATGTTGGAAGATCAGTGTTTTCAATGGGAACACTTACTCGAGCCTCTACACTATTATACTAAAATTTAATTCGGCATGTTCCTAAAATTAAAATATTATTTATTAATATTACTATTGCCTTCTTGGTGGTTTTATAATATGAATAATACATTATAAACTTATCTAATTTTATTTCGTCCATAAATTATAGAACAAGTTTAGCGAAAGGTTAAGGGAGTTACAAGAATAATGGTTCAATAACTAAACCAAGAATTACTTTTAAACAAGCTTCGGTCGCCGAAGGGTCTAACGCGCTACTCTAGTGGAAGTATAAACTACCAATGACGGGGAGATTTAGGTTATGATCTCAGTCGGGTGTATTGAGGGTGGTTTTTCCAAGATGGTTTTCCACTATTTATATTTCTCTCTCTCTCCACGAAAATGCGGGTACACTTCCTCTATATATACACTTCCTAATCCCTAAAATTATTAGAGTAAATAGTAGGCCAATATGAGAATAGACCCAAAAGGGTAGTAAAATGCACTGATAAAAATGGTTTAATACGTTTTTTTTACGAAAAACCTTTCACTAAATCTTGTTGAGATATATTTCCTATAATACACGTATATATAGTATTTTAACAAGGTGTATTATTCATCTGTATCATTGTTGTATTATTTATGTATACCTTCAAATTGATATACTTATTATACGCTCTTTTTGACTGCTGTTTATTATTTTAATAAGATGTAACTATCATCTTGGTGTAGGCCAAATTTGTTTATGAGTTTTAGCTGGGAATATCATGAATAAAGTTAAAACAATTTGGGCTAGCATTTTCCTTCTTCCAATAATTATCTGGTGGCTAGATCTATAGTTAATTAGAATAGTGTTTAATTTAAAAATAAATATATCAAGCACTATCATTGTTTTTATTGAAAAACAATCAATTTACATCAAAACTTTATATTATGTTTAAAATCTCTAAAGTCTGATAGTTTTAAGCTTTATTTTGATATATATATATATATATATATAATTTTGTTCCTGATCTATGCTTTCAAACAAATTATATATTGTTGTTTTATTTACTAATATGTAAATAACTCTTAAATATTTTGATGAGTTTTGCCAGCGCATAAATAAAAACTTTATCGATAGATC
This sequence comes from Timema shepardi, assembly GCA_902151425.1. Taxonomy (NCBI): domain Eukaryota; kingdom Metazoa; phylum Arthropoda; class Insecta; order Phasmatodea; family Timematidae; genus Timema; species Timema shepardi. Next base: position 304,003 of record CABFVX010000140.1, on the reverse strand, counting down.
TTTAATTATTTTGTGACTAGGGGTTAAATAGCTAATAGCCCAAATAGTTAGTTTTAATAATAGTGCTTAGTAACTTATGTAAATGGGTAGTTATTTTCACTAGTATTCAAAGAGCTTTAGTTTGTCCACAAACATTTCTTTTCATAATAAGGGCCTATAACAAAAAAAATTATATTTCTTCCAGTAATTTATATTATATCTTAAATTATTGTTGTGTGACATTATAAGCATAAGAGAATCAACCATAAAACTCATTTTACCACCTTTTTTAACGCCGAATCTATTCGAGTAAAAGAAGACTAATATTCTATTCAATATGTAATTTTTAAACGTGTCCTGTTGAAACAGTGGAATTTTGGATTCTTATTACAGTGCCTTATCAATTAATACATTTACTAATTTTTCTGGTGACATAACTATTTTCATACTTATTTCAAAACTCTTTTCACCTACTAATATAGACATACTTACCTTGGTACTAAATATCAATAAATACACATTAATCATTTCATACTTAAACTGGTGGGTTTTTAAGCATACACTATTAACAACTAAAGTAATTTTTACAGCTATAAAGTAAATATATTGATCATTTGTTGATATTTGTCAATCTATTTTGTATAGGCATGGATATAGCACACTCTTAGCGTGTTAATAAATATGGTCTCCAAAGAACCTATAGAATTATTCGTTATCCTTAATAACGACAATAATAATAATTGGTATCCCTAAAGAAACAAAATAATTACAACATTTAATACAAATACTCTCTTATATATTAAAGGATAATGGTACACTTTGTTTACTGTAAAAAAATTATATTTTAGCATTGAGAGGCTTATTTATATTAGTTATAGCTATATCGATATATCATTATGCTGCACCACAGTGCAAACAAGCAAGTTTAGTTTACTACGTTTCAGATCAAACGAGGTATACATATTTAAAATATCGTAGGTATAAATTATTTTAAAGGATGGGACTGCATAAAAATAAAATAATAGATCAAAAATTGGTATCAAGCAATACATTTTTAAACATAATACAACATATAGTTCAAAGTTTTCTAAAATATTTTGACTTTTGATCCTGGTTATTCTAACGTTCAAGACGTAACCACAAACAGTGCACCCTATCTACACACCCCTAACCTGGAATCCCCCAAACACCAGTCACCCCTAAGACTGCTACGATATCTCAAACCACTCAAACCACCCAGAGACCAAGCATTCCCCAAGATGGTTTGGTGGGGGGGCGGGTAGAGGTGGGGTTTCTAAGGGATGGGAGATTGTGCGTCAAAGAGGAAGGGGGAAAGTGTCTAGGTGACGGCTAGGGGTTGTAGCCCACATAATGTGTCACCAGGGAAAAGGAAGCCACCTCCTCCCCTACTAGTCACCCACACGAACTGCCCCTTACATTTCGGACAGACAGTTTGGTATTAACTACCTCAGAAGTTTATAAGTTTGTCTTAATTTTTTGCCACGTTAGGAAATTAACTACTAGGCTATAGTAGGGAGATAAATGAACTTGACCAATGATCTGAGTGCTAATGCACTTCTCTCCTTTAGGAAATACATTTACACACAATATGCATTTAAGATGGATAAAACAAACACCAAACAAACTAATTCATAAAAAATATAGTAAAATGGTTTCACCTATATTATTTCCACCAATTATAAAATGAGGAACTCAGAATATAAAGAAATTTAACTTCACCTGTTGTTCTCTACGGGTGTGAAACGTGGTATCTTAGATTACATGACTAAAACCAATTCAGGGTATTCTAAAACAAGGTGCATAGGAAGATATTTGGTGCAAAAAGGGATACTAGGGAGTGGAGAAGATTACATAATTATTAATTACATACCCGATACTCATCACAACAAATCGTTAGGCTAATAAAGTTAAGTAGATTACGGTGATCAGGATATGCAGAGCGAATGGGAGAATCTAGAATCGTGTTCAGAGTATTGACTGGCAAACCCAATGAGAAGAGACCATCGGGAAAACCAAGACGCAGATGGGAGGATAACTAGAATGGATCTGAAAGAGATATTGTGTAATGAGGTGGACTGGATTGAACTAGTTCAAGACGTGGAATGGTTGCGTACTTTTGTGTGTGAATTAACTTTCAAATTCTTAATGATATAAAGTAAGTAATAAGTATTTCTAAAATATAGTACAAGAAACCAAACACCAATGTGACACATAATTCAAGCTTTAATACATATTTAATTTACGTGTTATCCATGGTGGGATATGAGCTTTAAGATATTGTGGTCCAACCTTGCATTAGTCGCAGGACAAATGGCAGAATAAAAATAATAATAGCAGGCAGCAAGCAAGATATAAATTAAAGATAATAACAATGAGCAAGTTACTTTTTATGTTTACTAACACTTAGAGCCAATATACAGATATATTTGAGTATTATTATTATTATTATTATTATTATTATTATTAGCACCGCGTCTTACTACCCGTTCGGGTTATAAGCACTTACGCTAATGTGTAATGGTAGGGTGATTGTGAGATGAAATGAAGGACCTACAGTTTAACGTGGAATCCGAACCACAATGGAGGCCTGGCATTCCCCACATTCACAAGATGTCTTGTCAGAGGTGAAGGAAGGGTTTGGTAATCAGATAAATCTGTGCCGGGACCGAGGATTGAACCCCGGCCGCCAGCATAGAGGTCTGACATCTTACCCCTAGACCACCAGGTCACCTATTTGAGTATTAATATGATTATAGCAATATAGTAATTGAGAGGACTGATATCCCTGTTTTTGCGCCAAAAGATTATAACTAGGTCATATATTTATTATTTATTAACAAAACATTAAGATTGGTAGGCAAGAAGAAATTGGGCTATGGGCTTAATTAGTCTTGCGGTTCATTGGTCGGAGAGCTGAGCTAAGATATATTGAGAGTTCCCTATAATATTAAATTGTATCTTATACATTATTTATAACATTATAATTTTTAAACTAAATTATAAATAACCCCCTTTGGCTGCGAATGGATTAAGGCAATAAACTGGGATCTCTGCATTCAAATTCTGGTACATTTTCTACAAATTCAACTACTTTATTCCAACCTAGCACATTAGCATAATGAGTACATATGCCTATAACCCGAACGGGTAGTAAATACACGGTGACCAAAAACATAAATAATATTAATCATGTTGCATATATATTCTCGCTACACGTCTTACTATAAGTATTTACAATCCTGAGACAGCCGAAGACAATCAACTGCCATGTTATTCATGAATCCTCTAGGGTGTTGATGCGATCAATAATCAGCTACTAAATACCTATAAATTATTTATAGGCATTTGGTAGTTGATGGTTATGTAGGGAAGTCACGACTCGGCTCCTGGTCTCTATTTTACTGGTGACATACCTATTTTCATACTTATTTCAAAAATTCTTCTCACCTACTAACAAAGACGTACTTAACTTGGTACTAAATATTATTAGATACACATCAATCATCTCATACTTAAACTGGTGGGTTTTTAAACAGTCACTATTAACAACTAAATTAACAAGTAAAGTATACAAACAACTTTGTGTTGTAGTTTAGTCTGTCCTAAATGTAGACAGCATGTAATATGGGGTAATTAATTAACACAAAACTCTATATTAGTGGTAAGAAATGTCCCATTCAAAAAAGAGAGAAAGAAGGCTGTTTATCTATTTATTATTCTACCCTAGTAAAATACCACCCTCGTAATTTTAAGTCTCCCTACGCATCAGGATTTCATGTTTAATCGCTCATGTTTCGTGTATTGTCAAATTATGAGTTATTATAAAGTATTTACAGTTAGTTAATCTATAGTTGGAATTAAGATTTATGGTTTTGGATTAATAATGTTTGTAATACGTGTATACGAAACATATTTGTAGCAAGGTGGCTAGAAGGCTTCACAATATTTATATACGGGTTAATTACAAGACATGTTCTGTTATAATATTTTGGTTGACAATGTACAACTTAAATTATCAAATTTAATATAAATCTTTGTTTTAACCTTGTGTTTGTAAAATGAATGGTAACGTAAATACTAATATTTGTTCATAGTGTCAGATAAAGTAATTATAAGGTTTGGGTTCAAATTAACGTGAGTAAGTAGTAATTTCTAAAGATTTTTTATGAAAAATAATCTTATTTATCAAAAAATAAATAATTTATTCAGTAGATACATTTTGTTTATTTTCAGCGTTTATTTTATATTTATCATGTACTTAGCTACATTTGAACATAAACTTTTTGAAATTAAAATAAATCAATACAGGTTTTTGTTCAAATTCGTTTATGCCCATGACAAATTTTCAAGAACTGTTGAGAATGATATATTTAGACAAATAAAATAAACATGTCTACCAAAGAAATATATTATGTATTTTAATTGAAAAGTTTTCTTTAATTGTAAAAGTCAGAACCTTCGATTTAGTTAGATGTCACCCTATTTTAAGTTTACTTTCTTATAGTTTAAAATTATTTGTTACTTTTATCTGTTTTAATCTCCGTAGTTATTATAATATAAAATAGAGTATTGTGGATATTTAAAAATAACTACAGTAGCTGTAGGATATAGTCATTAAGACTCACAACAGTGGTTACTTGGTCTAAGGTATTAGTCTCACATACGATAAATTAACAGAAATGAAAAAGTAAATATTTGAATTTCAACAAGTTTGGATTTCAAATTGTGAATTTTTATTGTAGTTTTCCCATTCTCTCTATGCATTAATACAGATGTTCTAAACTATATTTTTAACTCCAAATACTTGGATTAAATATTGAATAGCTTATTCGTTAAACTAAATATATAAAATATGAATTAATCTAATAGTCTAAGGACCGAAAACCATTAATAAATGTGAAACACATTTTCTTATTTGTACGCTACACTACATGTTTTATCTTAACCAATATAATCTTGGGCACAAACCCACCTCGGTGGCATAATTAGCTAACGTGCTAGTTTTGTGTTGAGCTAGACTGCCAAGGACGGGGAGTTCCAGGTTCAAATTTCATTGGGTGAGCTGGGGGTGGTTTTTCCTAAATTATTTTCCATTCTCCCTCCACGAAAATGGGGGTTTCTTTCCTATAAATTCAACCTCCTCAATTCCTAGCCCAATAGCTTAATTAGAACCCAATCGTACAGCCCGAACATATAGTAGACACGGTGCTAAGTAGTATTATTAATATCTTGGGCACAAGATACAAAATAGGGGCCTTAAAGAATAATTAGAATCTGCTCTAAAAGATAATGGTAACATTTTTCATTTTCATTTAATGTATTTGAGATATCTAACGTGAGTTTTATAAACTGACTGATTACATACGCACACGAGAATCTCTAAGACAGAGTGCGAAATGGCCTATCAATTTTGCCCGTAATGATTTCCACATACCTTCCAGTTTTATTTTACATGCCAAAACCGACATGGGACCAATGACTTTGATTTTCCTTCAAAGAAAGTTGTAGGCCTACTATGGATTTTTATCAATAAAGAAAAATCCGTCAACCCCAGCTGGGATTTAACCCACGAATATCAGATCCTGAGGTGAGAACTTTACTCCAAGATAACCAAGGTCGATGCTGGTAAATTTAAATTTATAATATAAAAGCTTTCTCTGTCAGTTTAGTCCATGCCAGGAGTGTTTGCCTTAAAATAAAATGGGAGATTCGAAAAAAGAAAATCATGGTTCGAACTTCATTCTGTATAGTCAGTGCTAGGAGAGTTTCTTTAATACATTATTAAAAGATTTAAGTTCTAAAATGTGTACCCTGTCAGGGCTGGACTTCATTCTAGCGAGTCAGTGTTAGTAGTGCTTTCAACTCAGCTCGCCAACTTTATACTTTTTTGAAGACTAGTTTTAATATCTCTGCCCATCCCTTGAGACTGGCAGCAGCAATCTCTCTTCTGTCACTGCGTCTCATATCAATAACAACACCCCCTGAAGTCAGTCGCGTAACATCCCTCCCCATTTACCCCCAGTATAGGCAACCCTCTTGGGCGTCTTACCTCAAGACGTCCCGACGATACCAGCATCTCTGATCACCCCCCGGTACCAATTCCCAACGGTATCAACTTTACGAGTGTCTCGTCTTAGTATTTTTATTTTTACTTTCTAGAGAGCCATGTCGTGACATTTAACAGGAGGAACGAATGTGTACGAATGTGATTGCTCCGGTTTATACCTTTTACATCAACCCTACCCTCTAAATTATATATATAGTTCTTGTTTAATTAAATGGGCTGTATTAAATAGGTTTAGTATTAAAATAATCTCATTTGAAAGTTGCTATTAAATGTTAATATATATTTTGATGATATTGTTGATATTTCTCACAAGTAGGAATACGATCAAAGGCATCAATCTCGACTGAACTAGTTCACCAGTAACGGAAAGGGAGGCGGGGGGGGGGGAGGGGGTCATACCTTAAATAAACCCTTAGTGTTATGAGGTGGTTTGCCTAAACAACGTACGCCTGTATGTATTTATTCTAAGTGATACCTTTTATATCCCTTTAGTGTAAATATACGAATAGCCCTGAAGAATATTAATACCCAAGATAAAAAGACCTTTGGTGTTTTGCACTCGAAAATTAAGAAGTGATACAATGGGGTAGGACTTAAATGATTCATTTATCTCCCTACAGTAAGTTAAAATAGCACTTTTAAACCAGTATTGCTCAAATTTGTGTTCATTGGCTTCTAGGGGGCACGTATTGAGTGGCGTGATTGAGGGCAAAATAATGTGCACCATTGCTTGAATGCCCGTACGAACTAACCAAATATTTACACTTATGGAGTAAGAATGAGAAAGTCATAATTTAAATAAAATATAACAGCATTTGTGTGATTGTATAAGGGGAAACAATTTAAGAAAAAACACCCTTCCTTAATACATCCAGACAACGCCGACCTCCTCGTCACCAGCGACCTATTCTATTTAGAGAGTGACGCCTTAGAGCAGACCTTGGGTTAATAAACTCATTGAGAATGGAAACTGCTTTCACCATTTCAAACTGTTTTGCAATCTACCCAGATTTAAAATTGCATACCAAGACGTGCAACAACAAATCATTTAAGAACGATCATAAATAAAACATATCCTCGAAATTTAGGACAATGATAACAAACGTCACGCGCACGTGTATAATCTGATAGTTTGTGTGTTTGTGTATTGGTACTATCCGAACTTGAAAACTGACATGATATTTTGATGTAAATTACTGTTTCACACAAAAATATTATTACTTGAGCTACCAGCAGCAGCGATCTACAATATTTGGTGACCCTTCTTTTAGACCATTCGACTAAGGATGTGAAGCCTTTTCAATCCTTACCTCACCTTGAGAAACTAAACTAACCATCCGATGATGTATAGAAATTGCACCTTAACCACAATCTAATAAAATTAATAAACAAAGACAAAAATACATTAAACGGGAGATATCTCACGCAAACAAAGAAACAAAAAAAAGTGTGTTCAGGAGAAAATTAAGAGATAAAAGGGGAAGACAGACTGTGAGTCATCATCACCGTGGGACTTGGACCGCCGGGCCACTTTGTCTTGGAAGGGGGTGATGAGGTGAGTAGGGGGGGTTACAATGACCACTCACGACAGTAGCAATGTGTAGGGGTGGTTGTGTTAGCTATAACTCCCTCCTACCACCTCTTCGGACGTTAGACTTATAGCTCCCAGGGTGTATACCTCGCTCGCAGTAAAAGACAAACTACCTACATGGGCGGCATCCTCAAGAAGTGTCCTCTTTCTTTTCCTACGGAACCTTTATAGCTGACCTGTACACCTTGTTTGGATAAACTCCAAACAAGGGCTTGGCTACTGGTCGATCACGATCAACCGGCCGATCTCACGGAAATTCTCAGTCGATCGTGTAAGAAAATTACATCGCGATTAAAAGTAGATTTTTGAATCTTTAAACTTACAGATATTACAAATAGTTTTATATAGTAGGCCTATGTGAGTGGGATCAAAATGACCTTGATCAGTCATAATAGATAATACTATAGTAAATTTGAATAGTTTAATCTAAAAATGTAGGCTACATCTTATTTTGTATTTTTACTAAAGAGATTTGGACATAGGCCTACGCATTTGACCAAAAATTGGGATAAAAGAATATATATAAAAATTAAAGACCAAAAACAAAGTAAAAATAGATTGGAGATAAGATGGCTGATCGCTAGATCATTGATAATCTTATAGCTCAACTGGGGCCAAAAATAATACCCATTTATTTTCTAGTTTCGCCATTGATTTTTTTAAACAGACGTGCCTTGACGATTAGTCTTGATGTGAGATGGAAGGTAATAATAGTTAAAATCCGTACTCTTACACGTTTTAAAAGAATACATTTTGTTTTGAACAAAAATAGAATATCGCTACAGTTGATAAGTTTAGTTTAAATCATACACATAGTAGTCGTAACAGTTATTTTATAATTTTCATTGAAATCACGGAGCTTAAAAAACACGCCTTAACCTAATTTCAATGGTTTATCTCCAAGTTTACCTATGTGTATTTAAATACTAAAAAACTTTCGAAAGTGCTCGAATTTGTCGAAAGTTAAACTAAACGCTTCCACTGAGGCGATTTTTAATTTATGATTGCCTAAATGTTTTTTTAAAAAAAAACTATAGAAAACCACCTTCCGTTTCACCTTAATGTGAAACATGAATGCTTTGTGGCACAGTTAAATCTGTCCATCACCTTATTGTAAATACATAATCATTCAAATAATATTAATTTTTTAAAGGACATTTTAGCCTACTCTACGCATATAATATTGATATTTAATACCGCATACATTCACTGTGGTAGTGTTTATCAAACTGTGACAGACGTATATCCAGGATTACGGGAATAATTCAAAGTGGTAGGTTAAGCTTCACAACACTGAATTTTGTTAATCATAAAATATTTATTTGGTAATTATAAGTACTTGCCGGGGGATGGTGGGGGGGGGAAGAAAGCCATTTTTAATGTGACACCTTGGTATAAAACAAATTGGATCGGAAACGTCCTTAGGAGGAATTGTCTCCTACATGACGTCAGAGAAGGAAATGTTGAGGGAAAAAAAAGCTTAGGAAGTAAAAAGAATTAATTCTTTAATATTGGGTTACTTGAAGGAAATAAGAAAATTATGGGAGTTTAAGGAGACAAAGGACCGAGATGCATTGGTGGTCTTAGTTTACTGACAAAAGAAATGGGTCTGTTGTGAGACAGAAAACTTAATAATAATGACGATAATAATAATTGTAATCCTGATAAACAAATTAATCCAGAAATTGAAGGATGGCTATTGTTTTTTTAAGCTCAGTCAGGATTTTGTTCAGCTTACCATTAAGGCCTTATTAATTTATATTTGGGACGGCCATTTATGTTTCCCAATAAATCAGGCATGGATACTAAAAGGGATATGTTGGTTTGCCAATGGTCTCCAAAAGTGTACAAAACTGGTAGAAAGTTGGGAAACACTGCTATGTGAGATAGTTAAAATTTCCCTTCAAACTCTTAGTTATGTTAATAGTTTAGTTAACATAAATGATCTCAAGTGCCGAATTAATCTAATTTTACACCCATTATTAGTGATTATTAGCTTGTTGAAGGAATTATAGTGACTTGCCTTAAGTTTCCCTCTCCTCCATCTAATCATAAAATATCTTTAAAATAAAACGAGGATATCCAGGGAAAATCTTAGAACTAAAAAAGCTTAGCTCTATTATTTAAATTGGATATTTAAAAAAGTGCCAAATATAATAGGGTCTAAAATATTTTACAAAAATAATAAGTTAACAGCGTTTTAAAAATCTATTAATAAAAGTTTGTATAACTCAATTTAGTAACCAACTAATTATTATACCAGTAGTAGAATGAAAATTAAACTAAATATCTTTAACATCTAATAGCTCATTCACTGGATCTTAAATTAGTTAAGTCGAAGGAATTTGGCAATAGGGAATTTGTGACCATGGCGAGAATCAAGCCCTGGACTCATATCTCAATATAAAACAGTTGTATTGATTTAGATCAAGTCTCAAACATTTCAAATATATGCGTTTATAAAGTTGTAAAATAATAGTAAATGTATACAATACTTATTTCACGTGTTGTGTTAATATTAAGATCTCATTTTTATCAAAATATTATTTTACTTTAGTAACGTTTTGTTTGTAAGTTTAATAGTTACTTTTCCCCCACCTCGAGAGTACATGGAATAAATGCTAATCTTGCCACACCTGGTCTGCTGGTGAAGGGAGATAGGGGTTCGAATTTTTGTATTATACTCATGATGTTTTAATCAATGTTTTCTTACTCTCCCCCAGGCAAATAAGTGTACATTTTCTAAATTATAGCTTACTAACCATTACCCAATTAATGTAGTTTAATTTTGATAACATAGGTGTCCATAAAAGGTGCTACATTTTCTTATTCTTAAACTATCACACACTCAATTAATAGTACTACCAAATCATACATAATTTATAATGTAGTTTATTAGAGTTTGTGATACATTTTCAAAAAATCAGTCCTCAGTAACATCACATCCATTTTTTTTAGAAAATTGAATTACACTCTCTTTTATCATATAAAACACTTTACAGATACCGCTTTAAACAAAATTATTAATTATTTTTGAAAAAATGGAGATTTTCCTAGATTAATCATCACTAAACTACCTTCAATTGGATTTCTACCCTAATCAAATTATTTCGTTTTATTTTCTAAGTAAAACAATATTTAGTTAGTTATCCATTTTAAACAAAATATTTAAGGCAGTTTTCGAAAAAAAAAATAGAATTTCCAATAAGAGTCATCAGTAAACTACGCTTAGATTGAGATTTAGAGTTAAAATTTAAGAAACCTGAAGAATTACCATACAAAATATAAGAATTAAGTTTAAACAGAATCCATAAAACTATTTAATATGTATCCTCTTGGATACACTGACAGACGGACACGAGGCCAAAGAGAATTGTAAAAACAATTTTAATAGGGCCATGGGTACGTACACAAAACGTAAAGATCTGTATTATGTTCACGTCTATAATATTTTCTTTATTGGAGAAAGTAAAAAGCACTGCATCAGCACCAGTAATTATTTGAGCGATTGGAAGAACCCGTTAGCAAAAATCAAATTATTCCGGAATCAACTGCGTTGGATCTATTGTCTCCTAGAACTGTATATTCCTCCTTAAGTTGGAAATGTAGGGGACGCGAGAAAAGGCGTGTCCTTGCTGATTTTATAGGAAAATAATTTTTTTAATAAATGAAATATTGTTTCTGTATAAAAATGGAGCTCATTCTCTTCACATGATGACCTCAATAGCATTGAATAACTGTCAAGGCTGTCCTGGAATTTAATGATAACCTTTTCTCTTATTTCAAAAAGTTTGTAATCCAATGCTACTACACTCATGAAAAATTCAACAACTGTTGATTTCATCATGTGTAGAAAATAAACTATATTTGTTGAAGCAATATTTTATTTATTTTAGATATAATATTATTTTACTATAATAACTTTAAAATTTATTTCCTTTTCTCATGTTCCCTACATCCCCACCTTAACCTCTCAGCCATGGAGGCTTTTTTTATGTTGCTCATACAAAAAATGTACTTTCTAAAGTTACGTAACGTCTATATATCCTGACCACATTAAACACATCTCTATCACGACAAGAACATACGTAAACTTTCTGCATGCAAACTATAATCAACTAAACTCTTGAAGATGATGATACAGCTTTCGATACGTACTAGTATTAGCATCCAAATTGAGTTCAGAGAGAACTTGAATAAAGCATTTCTTGAAAAAGAAATAAGAAAAGATAATCGTGCTTGAGTCATTTGTTTAGTGATCTTATATGTAATACATCATTTTCATAACCAATTAAGGGGTGTAGAAGTATTGGTCATAACAAATTATCTTACCGCTTAGGTTCCCGCGTGGTCTAAAGCGCTACTCACGCAGAAGACTAGACTGCCAATAAAGGGGAGATTGAGGTATGAATCTTGGTCCGGTGTACTGAGGGTGGTTTTTTCTAAAATGGGTTTTCACTCTCCCTTCAGGCAAATGCGGACACAATTCCTTTAAACATAACCTTCCTAATCTTTAAAAACACTAGAGTAATTAGTATATGGACGTATAATCCGAAAACGTAGTAGAATGCGGTGATAAAATATAAACAATAAAACAATATTTAAACTACGCAATACCAATTTTTACTTTCTCGTTACCTAACAGGTATAGAAAGTATTTTGATAGTATAAAAAATTCGAAATTGAGATTTTTTTGAATGTCAACGTTTCAAGACCCCTGAATACAAAAAAGTTGTTTTTGGATTTCTGTCTGTCTATCTGTACTTCGGAGTAGAGCCTAAACTATTTTACCGATCAGGCTAAGGCTTGGTATCAGGGTTTTTATAGGATTTACCTTAAGGGTTCTTATAATTGGATATATAATCCTAAAATATTATTAAGATTTATTTCCTTAAGGGTGAAAAAAGAATAAAACATTGTTTCTATCAAAGTCGGCTACAATGATTTGATTGATTTTCATTATCTAAGCATTGAACATTAGTACAAACAAAATGACTACTCTAAATTTTCCGTCAAAATTACTTTAATGGTTCCGGTCTAATGAGAAAAGTCTATTTTTTCCATCATGTCTCCATAACTCTTTGAAATATAGGAAATTACTAATCATCGCAAATATGAAGATGTATTTAAAATTAAAATAATTTACTTGGTTCATATTTTATAACACCAATGATTTTCAAGCTATACACAAATATATATTTTGTTTAACTTTTGAAACTCTATTGCGACCATAAAAAAATCTAAACTGAAATGGTGATGGATGTCGACGTTTCATAACCCCCCCCCCCCCCCC
>CABFVX010000140.1:76589-291037 GCA_902151425.1 Timema shepardi | reverse complement strand
AAAAGGTGGTTTTGCAGTATCGTCTCTCTGTGTGTCTGTTAAACCCTAAAATTAAGAGTAGTTTAGTAGAGGGCGAAAAGAGAAAAACTTGAATTTATCAAAATCGGCTCAAACGATATTGATTAAAATTCGTATCTATCTGTTGATTAAGATTAAAAATAAAATGTCAATTTTCATTTTGCCATGAGAATGACTTTCAGGGTACTTTACAGAAACAGAAGCCTCCGTATCTCCGCAATTATTTGAGATACTAAATAATTTATCATTTAAAAATTTTATTACTGTACTATTGAAAATAAAAATAAACTTTTGTTTGAAAATTGTTATATTACTATAAAACCACATGGGTGACTCCCTCACTGACATTAATGTTTATCCACTTCCAGATAAGTTAGAATCTTGAAATTTGTCAAACTTATAGCTTCTATCTTGTAACCGACAGGTGGATCCCAACAATTTAAGAAATTTAATTTTTAACCTCCAAAAAAAATTCAATATTGTGGAGCAGCTTTAAAGTCGGTGCGGACCTTTCTTTGGAGGTATTTTGTGCCTTAACGGTAAGACCTATCAAAAACGGCTCTGGAATTACATAAGTTTACATTCACTTGCGAAGAAAGATCACTTGGGGTTTCGGGTCATAGTTCCCAACGAGAAAAGCGAGTATTTTCATAAAACCAATAGTTTCTGAGATATTGGCAAATATATTAATACAATTTTGTGAGCTTTAGTTTTAAAGAGATATTACTTAATTTGTAATGCAATAATTCTCTAATGACATAGAGTAAGTAATTACTAATAAGTCTCTAAAAAAAGTTGATGTTATTTTTCCTTTAACTTCTCAGGGGACATTTTTGTACAGCAATGATCACTCTTTATCATTTTAGACTTAATAGTCACTATTTTTTGGCTAAATTTATAAATGAGGAATTTAATAGCAATGCGACAACCATAAGATATGTAGTGCAGCCCCTAATAAAATGTCGAGAACTTTTAATGGAAGTTGAAATTTTAATACAAAGTGTTGACCGTTGGGGACCTAATTTCGATATTTTTTATTGGCCCAGATATACTAATGAGGACTTTAATTATTTAAAAATAATATTATAAAATTTAAAGCCAAGAGTCAAAAAAGTTTTACGTAAGTACAATGCAATTTTTGCTCGGGTTTTCTAGTGTATATTATTTAGTTTCCCATGTTACGAGTTTTGAGAAAATATATTCATTTTTAAACATTGGCCTATAAGTACACATTAATCACTCTGATAAGATATAAATTAAAATGGTGGAATTTAGAGGAATTGTTTCTGAATTTGCGATGATTAGAGTGGAAATTCATTTAAATAAAACACAGCCTCCATAAAACAAACCAATATTTGAATCCCGATCTCCCTTTCTAACATAAGTGTGACGCATTAGACCATGCAACCATCTATGTTGATCTTAAATAGAATAAAAATACACTTTTTTGCATCTAAAAAAATATGTATTTATATTCCTCGTGTTACTACCAGCCCAGGCTCTTTGTGTTTTACTATTTGAATGAGGTAGGTATAGAAAAGGTTAAATTTATGGCAAATGAGGAAAAGTGTGAAACCATTTATAAAAACAAAACACCCTATTTACACGTAAACTTGACTAGAATTATAACCCTGACCTTCCAGTAAACGGCAAACCAAATTAGATTTGATTAAAGTTTAATATACTTGTGACCACTGATTAGGGTGTATCTAGAATAAAAACAAATGTTTTCAACTAAACTATAATAGGCCTACTATTTATATTGAAAATATATTTACAATCAAATCCACGTATTGTTTTGAATAAAATATGCTCAGTTTTACAAAATCCAGCTTTGAACAATTCATGCGTGAAATGTTCTTACAGCTGGTGTCCAGTAATTTGAGTAGATTTCCAGGAGCTCTCTATTATTTCAACTCATGTAACTTGCTCGGGTATAAATGGTATGAAACAGATTGAAAATTAAAGATCACAGATCAAGTTCATTGTGTTAAAGCAACCCATTTGATAAGCTTTTTTTCTATGTGCACGAGTAGTAAAAAAAAGTCCACTATAGGACTTAAAAGATCTTGGTTCAATTTTAAATGGTATCTAAAATAATTTACTACATATGTATATGAGTGTACCTATTTTTTAAATCTAATTAAAACAAGTAAATATTCATTATGTGTTATTGTAAATAGTTGAATTTTAAATGCATCCCAAGAATTAAATTATTTTCCCCTCAAAGAAAAAATGTGTTAATAATCGATTAATTAGATGTTAAAATGTGAAGCGATTTCTTTTGAAAATGATTACTGGGGTTATACCCAACCGTTAATGATAATATAGTTTTTAAATGGTAATATTAACAAAAAGATTGAACTTTCATTTCTAAAACATAAAGACCACTGTTGAGACCTGTCATTGTAAAATTGATGCATGAGAAATCAACGGGTAATTTGATTAAACTTTGATCTATTAGGGGGTGAACATAATTATGTAATTAGTTTATATAAATAGTTAATGGTCATAGTCTAAACAAAAATGGTGTTTAAAATGAAAGTTTTATAATTATAAAAAATATTAGAGAACAATTCCTTCAAGTTTTAATTATTAATATATGATTAGTTTTATTACGTTCTCCTGTCCCTGGAAAATTATACATGAAGACTTTTACACCTTATACCACTAACCACCTACGCGGGAAAGTCCAACCTCGTTTACAAATAATTCCCCAACCCATTACTCTTTCTATAAATATCACAAAGGAGAAGAAAGTCCAAACTAATTTAGTTTTTAAAACATTATTTAATCAAATATCGAAGAAAAAGTAAAATAAATTTGTGTCATTAATTCGTTGCAAGTGAGGAACGTCGTTAAACCTGGTCATAATGTTTTATGCCAGTCGGCAGTAACCGTGCTTTGGGTCCGTGCCATGATGTCAATGTTGGATTTCCTAACGATGATCATTATGGCCACATGGGCTCTTGACATAAGAGAGACAGTGTCACAATAGTGGCCATATTATCCGCCATTACTATTCAGAGCATGCCGCCACCATTCAGAGAAGATCTGTCGTCTAACGTCAACTTAAGGGGTAAAAAATACATGTGTGCGCATTCAAAGCAGGTGTGATAAAATGCATAAAGATTTCTCTCAAACGGAAAGGTGTTTGCGAGTATGGTAAAATGGGATTAATGTCTCTGAATAAGGCATATCTTATTTGAATATTACGCTCGAGAGGATTAAATGATATTTATTTCTCATTTGATATTCATAATTTGATTTATCTACATATTATAAATACAGTAAAAATATAATTTTTCTGAAATGCTAAGAACATAGATCTCCCTAATTTGACTATTTACTACTCTTAAAATATTCACTATAGCATTTAATTAAAAATTGGAAATATAATCAAAATACAAGATACATATTTGGACGGTTATATCTAGGCTGATATGTATAATGCATAGGTATATGTATATATCTAGACTTTTAGGCCTATACCTTTATTCATATGTTTATATATGTGAATGCACGTATGTATACATGGAAATGTGTGTGCGATTTTATGTATACTATATACCCATTAATGTATGTGTGTTTATATATTTTTAAACACATTTTTTGATTCATTTACAATTTTTTTCCTAATTTGATATTTCAAAAAATAAAATTACTATTATACCTCTGTGCCTAAAGAGTATAGACTCAGTACATAGGCTTACTTACATCCATGACACTTTTCCTATAATAACAAAAACATCAGGTAGGTTAAATAAACTCCATGTCTTAAGCCCGCGATCTAGCTATAGAAAACCTTATGAAAAAACACAAAAATAAGTTGTAAATTTTATTTGTAAGAGTTTGTTTGACAAATAAAATACCACATTGGTGGTCTCATGGTCCATCATTCTCGTGATAGAATGGGTTGCGATGGGGCTCCAATCCCGGCCGAGTGTATATTGAGGGCTTTGCCTATATGTGTGTGTGGCTTTCTATATACTATCTATGCTGGTGCAGGAATATTTCATCTAAATTCTACAGACACATATTAAATACCCACAAGAATAAAATAGCTCTTAAATTTTCGTTCTCACGTGGATATAACCATACAATCCAATTTTCAGCCGTTTAAGTTTAGAACATTCTTCCCGAAATGTGACTCGTTTGGAACAATCTCTACCTGATATTTGGAGCAATATTAGTAAGTAAATGGGAGGTATTTCAGATCAATTAAGAAAGGACGTATGGAATAAGGATGAAAATAATTCTTCTCTTCATTTATAAAGGCATAACCTTACCTAATATAACTTAACTTAACTAAACCTAATCATCAAGCGGATTCCCTGAAACTTTGAAGATATAACCATCATAACCAACATTAACTAACCATCAGTTTCGCAATCCTAATCTACACTGACCTAACGTAACTATCAGGCAGTTGAACATACACTGGCAAAAGAAACATGTCAGAAGTAAACAAAAACACAAACTGGAAAAACAGGTGTTTCACAACTGTACCAAACTACCTATGGGCAAACTGGTCCAAAGGGCCCGTGTATTTCTGCTACGATAGTCCTCGTATGCTCCAAACATCCTGCGCGCCAATTTTTATACTAAAAACCTTATCTGCCATCAAGTTATGTCTGCAGCACTCACTTTAGATTACTTAATTAATTTATGGCGTTAGAAGCTCGAAAGTTCATTGCCACACTTACATAAGTAGGCTACCTATCTCTATTTTTAGCTCCAGTCCACCTTATTACAGCTTATCTCTTTAAAGTCTAATCTAATGTAATCTTTCTATCTACGTATATGTCTTCCCAATGGTTTCTTCCCATTGGGTTTGTCAATTAATATCTTGAACATTGTTCTAGAATTTCCCATTCGCACTGCATTCAACGTAATCTACAAGACTTTATAATGCACACAAAAGGCTCTTTATATGAAAATTGTATTGTACCTCATCCCCACAAATGCGTTAAAACAACATTCCATAGATACCTGAACGTTAATACGTAGGCCTTGCGGGCACACGACGCAGGAAGCACCCCCCTGACGTCGAGTTAAAAGGTTCTGTGAAGACGCTTGTCGTCTAATGTGAGTTTGTGCTTCTAAAGTGGGAGGGTGGTTAGGAGAAGGGGGGTGACATTTCTAGTGACAAGAGAGCATCAGGGAGCGACACGTCCGCCCCCCGCGGTCATCCGGCAAACTAAAGTAGGGTGAGAGGAGAAGGTAAGATGTTGGATAATGGAGGGACGAGGCTAAGGGTAAGATCTCTTGTGTATTGTGTACTCACCGACTAGAATAGATTTACTCAGATCCGGGGAGCTGTAAATAAAACTTAAATACGAATACATCTCTTTGGAAAAAAAAGAGAGAAAAAAACAAAACAATCCAAATTATCTACACTTTTAAATTCTTAAATAATGATATTCTAGTAGTTTTTAATCTTTCTTTACGTAATCACTTGCTAAGTGTGGAAATGAGCTTTCGAGTTCATTATGGCACAGAGTAAAAAAGTATTACTTTCTAATATAAACATATTAAAAGAGGATAGCCAAAGTATGATGAAAGGAGGAATAATCTTATAAATAAATATAATTAAGAGTATATATCCTGCAATGGAAATAGCAATATTAAAGTGGAACTTAGGAAAAATAATACAGTCTGGAAATACATGCTATTACTCGGTCATTAAGCTGTTGATACTTATCTTGCTGTCAGTGTAAATCTAAGAATATAAAAATAGTTTAACCGATTGTTCTTTATGGATGTGAAACACAGTATATTAGCTTTTATTAAGGCAAAATAAATGGTACGGAGCTCCATACAAACTTTCTCTTTCTATCGTTTGGAATTGAATATATTTACTCAAAATTCGTAATATAGTTTACACTAGCAAACCCAAGAACAAATTGCTTTAGACATACGCTAGCTTTTTTTATTAATGAATATAAGTTTCATAATTTTATTTTTGAAGAATTAAGTTTTCATTTGTATATTTGGAACAATAAAAAATATCGAAATTGGGTCCCCGAAGGCCAATATTTTGTTGTAAAATTTTGATTTCCTGTTAAAATTTTCATCATTTTACTAGGGGATGCACATAATGAGAGAAATAGAATCGTTATAACGAATTGTTTGAAAATTGAGTTTTTCTCTTTTCATACTCTAAAATACTGCTATTAATTTTAGGTTTCGACAGACACACCGACAGATGGCATTGCAAAAACCAATTTTTAAGGTTCGGGGGGTCATGAAACGTCGGCATCCATCAACATTTTGGGCTAGATTTTTTGACGGTCATAATACTTTACCTAAAAGTGTTGGGAAAGTTAAATAAAAATAAATTTGTCTATAGCTTGAAAATTTTTGGTTATATAAAAAAAATCAAGTTAAAGATGTTTATTATAAATAATCCACATGTATGCAATGATAAGTATTTTAATATTTCAAAGACTTACGGAGATAAAATTAAAAATTAGAATTTTTGCATCAGACCGGAACTCTTAAAGTCATTTTGATGAAAAGTTGAGAGTAGCCATTTTATTTGTAGTAATTATAAAATCTTATAAATGAGATCTAATCAAAATCATTAAAGCTGATTTTGATTAAATCGATTTTTTTCCCTTTCCGCCCTTAACGAAACTCTACTTAATTTCAGGGTTAGATATCCAATTCCAAAAATTCCTGTGGGTAAACCCATGAAAACCCTATATACCAGGTTTTAGCCCAATTGGTAAAATAGTTTAGGCTCTAGACCGAAGTATAGACTCACAGACAGATGGACAGACAGAAAGACGGCATTGCGAAAACCGCTTTTTAGGGTTGGGGAGTCATAAGACGTCGACATAAATCAAAATCTCATGTTCAATTTTTTTTAACGACTACAATACCTGATTTACCTGTAAGGTAGCCAGAAAGTAAAAATACTGATATTGGGTGCCCAAGGGTAACCACTTCGTATTAAAAAGTCGACGTCCAGTTTAAAATTTTCGACATTTTTTTTAGGGGTTGCACATCTTATAGTAATTGCATTGTTATTAAATTAATCATTTATAAATTTTGACCAATAAAATAGTTAAATATTGACTATTGAATCTAAAATGATAGACCATTGTTGTACAAACAGTTCTTCTAAGAGGTTGAAAGAAAGAGAACATACACTTCATGAAAGACTTACTCATTATTTACTCTATGGCATTAGAGAATCATCAAGCTAAAACTTAAGTAGTATCTCTACAACTAAAGCTCACAAAATTGTATTAATATATTTGACAATATCTCAGAAACGGTTGGTTTTGTAAAAATGTATTTTAATAAAAGCTTTTATTTTTAATAGTACTACAATTTTGCAAAGATAAGTTATTTGGTATCTCAAATAGTTTCGGCGAAACGGAAATATCCGCTTCTATAAAGTGCCATAAATGTCATTTTCATGGGAAAATGAAAAAAGCCAGTTTATTTATAATCTTAATCAACACTAAGATACTAACTTTAATCAAAATCCTTAGAGCCGATTTTTAGAAAAACTATTTTTTTTCTTTTCGTTTTTTATCAAACCAATCTTAATTTTAAGTTTAAATAGACAGACAGACAGACGGAATTGCAAATACCACTTTTTAGGGATTGGGGGGTCATGAGACGCCGACATTCATCAACATTTTATGCTAGATTATTTTTTACGTTCGCTAAAAATTATATATATTTGCGTATGGCTTGAAAGTTATTGGTTTTATAAAAATATGCTTAAAATAAAATATTTTTACTATAAATAGTTCTACATATTTGCAGTGATAAGTAGTTTCATATCTCAAATAGTTTCGGAGATATGATAAAAAAAATTGGGAGTTTACGCTTCAAACCAGTGCTCTTAAAGTCATTTTTCTTAAATATTGAAAATAGCTACTTTGTTTAGAATACTTATAAACGTTTTGAAATGAAATGTAATCAAAATCATTAGAGCCGATTTTGAGAAAATCGACTTTTTCTATTTTACCCTTCATTAAACTACCCTTAATTTTAGGGTTATATATTCAATTCCAAAAACTCCTTTGGGCAACCCTATGAAAACCCTAGATACCAAGTTTTAGCCCTATCGCTAAACTATTTTAGCCTCTAGTCGGAGGTACAGACAAACGGAAATTCAAAAACCTCTTTTTTTCATTCGGGGGGCTATGAAACGTCAATATTCATCAAAATCTAGAGTTAGATTTTTTTTACGATCACAATACTTTCGATACCTCTAAGATAGCGAGAAAGTAAAAAAGGATTTTTTTTTAAATAAGATGCTTAAGAAGCTATTTTGTCCTAAGGGAATGGATTGGAGGAGGCTACATAATAATGAGTCACATACACTGTACTCCCTAGCCAAAGACATTTTATAATAATCAAGTCTCATAGATTACGGTAGGAAAGATATGTAGCGCGAATCTCAGATTCAAGATCCTTGTTTAGCGTCCTGTTGGCGAACACAATGGGAAAACCTAGACGCAGATGGGAGGATTATATTAGAGTGGATTTGAAAGAGATAGGGTGTATGTAATGAGATGGATTGGATAAAACTAGCTTAAGATAGGGATAGGTGGCGTTCATTTGTAAGTGCGGCAATGAACTTTTGCCATGGAGTGAGTATAAGAATATATAAATAATTCAAGTTCAGGGTGTTAATATATGCGTGTTTTAAAAGAATGTAATAATTCGTTTGGACTTTATTAGTGATAAATGATAGATAATAACGTACCAAGAACTATTTTAATATAGAATACATAATTGAGTTGATTAATTTTTATTATTTAAAAAACTTATATTCTTATTATAATCTTTAATAGCCTAATTCATTTATGTTTATATAATTTTTTAATCACCACTAAAATAATTTGTTACTAATCATACACATGCATTATCAACGATATTTATCACGATCTATTCTAAACATGTTTCAATGGCATGGCGGCTCGTGTATAGGCACTGCTGAACTGCAGCACCCCCTATTTCCACTTGATATTATCGATAACATTTAATATATTGAGTCCTTTTTTCCTTAATTCACTCTCTATTTTTGTATTCCAATATATATTCTTTAAGCTTAATGTCAGTACTTCAGTAGCCACCCCCCAGTTTAAGAAAATGATACAAAATTTTTGTATGGAACTGTGCGCTTCACAGTGCCGGTTACGTGGTGTTTTACTGTTGTGCACATGCGCACATAGGAGAGTGGTGGTGAGGAAGGTGGGACTGCCAGGTAGAGAGAGCACTGTTGCTCTCGCAGTGCCCGCTCTGACGAGATGGTGGAAGGAATTTTTTGTTTACTCAGCGTATGTTGTACTTAAAAATCATGTACCATATTCTTGAATGTGATAAAGTGTAGAAGAGTGTCTAATTAGATTTTTATTCTACTTCCAGCTATTCTATTTGATTCATTTTTTTGGGGTTATTTTATTTAACAGAAAGACTAAATGCGCTTGCAGTATTTTCAATAGAGAAAAATTTACTCAATTGTCATCCAGAGATCAAAGAGAAAATTATTGAACTTTGGGTGCAAATTAAAACAAGAAGAAAGGATTTCATTTTTAAATGAATAGATCAAGCTTGGACTGTAAAAAATTATGTTGAAGTAGGTAAACAAGTTTTTTGTTGTTAAGATTTTATCATGTTCTTAAATAAATTTTCTTTTTATACAGTTTTTTTTATTTTTACACAATTTTAAAACAAAGGCTAAAAAATTTCTGGAGCAGCACCCCCACTAATTTTAGCTATGAGCTGCCACTGTTCAATGCTCAACTAAACTTACCATTCCCCCCACTGAGTATATAAGCACATGACTAATAAACTATCTTAAATCTAGAACAGATACAACATCCAGCCCCCAACCGTTTTATCTTCACTGTGAGTGGGGAAATCTCATTTTCACTCATCAATAATATTTAGACCATGTCAGGAATCTAACCTGGGACCCTAAACTTAGTAGGTAGAAACGCTACTATTAGAGCTCGGAAAGAAATTACCATATTATTGATATCAAAATAAGTATTATTTCAAATATTACGGTGGACTTTACTTGTTTTCAATGTCACAGTGTTACAGTACTTTGCTGTAACAGATCAATTAGCTTAATCAAATCTTTCGTACTCCAATTGACAAACTTTTGTTTTATAAAGCCCATTAAGCAATAAAAGGATTTATACAATTAAGTAATATGTGTTGATCAATTTGATTATGAGCTTTCTTTCCTTTACAATGATGTTCCTTAAAATACAAAAAATATATTAATTTAAGCCGCATTTGTAAAAATTAAATAAATCATAGTTTGGGTATAAAAGCTACACCTTTTAAAAAAGTAAAAAGCTTCAAGACTCTTTAGACTTTATAGTTATGCCTAATAATTTAAAAATATGAAGCCATTCTTTAATGACGTTCGTATGGTCTTATATTTAAGGTGTAAACAGTATATTAAACCGAGTTTATAAACTGCAGCTTCGAAATCAGAATTGAAACCAAGATATTAAAGCAAATACATAATTATGACAGCCCTAACTGATATCAAGAAAATAATAATAATATTTAGCACCGCTTCTTACTACCCGTTCGGGTTATACGCTTTAAGTACTAATTATTCTAATGGAATAGGAATTGGGGAAGGTTGAATTAGAGGAAGTGAACCCGCATTTGCGTCGAGGTAGAGTGGAAAACCATTTAGGAAAAGCCACCCTCAGTTCACCCGACCGAGATTCAAACCTCGATCTCCCCGTCCTCAGCGGTCGAGATCAACACAAGCGCGTTAGCCAACTACGCCACCGAGGCGGGTGATATCAAGAAAAGAATCGGATCATGGGAGTATAATGCACGGGATGACCCTAAACTATTTACCTAATTATACACCTTAATAAATTCGTTATTTTTGGAGGTATGTGATTTACTAAATTATTTGACTGAGCCATGGTAGATTGATTAGCTAATTAAAACAAAAGTGACCTGGTGGTTTAGGGGTAAGGTGTCAAACATCTTTGCTGTGGGTCCGGGATTCAATCCTCGGTCTCAGCACAAATTTATCTGATTGCCAAATTCTTCCTTCACCTCTGACAAGACGTGTATTAATCACAACTTGTGAATGTGAGGAATGCCAGGCCTCCACCATGGTTCGAATTCCTCGTTAAACTGTAGGTCCTCCATTTAATCTCGCATTGACCCTACCATTACACATTAGCGTAAGTGCGTATAACCTGAACGGGTAGTAAGACACATTGCTAATAATAATAATAATAAATATTATTATTATTATTATTAAAACAAAATATCTTGAGTTGTATTAATAATTACCACAAAAGTTTTTTAAAATATATCCTAAAACTACTAATTATTGAGGCTTATAGTCCAATGATTAATTTATGGACACATTGCATATTTAAAATAAGAGAGAGCCTTGAACTGGAATATATATCTTTAACCTCTGATCATATTTATTATGGTTGATTTAAGTATTTAATCCAAATAACATTATTTTTTCATTAATTTTAAAAAATATAGTTGTCTAAATAAAAATATATTTCTTTAATCTATGAATTCTAGGCGCAAAATTTTTATCCCATATAAATATATTTTTGTAGATATTTGACCATAATTATAACGTATACCTATAATTGTTTATGGTTTATAAACCTATACAACAATCAAACACTTACCTTTCTTATTAAATTTGTAATTTTCCCTTTAATTATTATATCTAAAACAATATCGTTACTACGCGTCTTATTTAGGAGGGAAATTAAAAGGACATCTTCCCTCATTGGTATAGGAGAAGAGTAATAAAACATTTAGGGAAGAACATCTTAGTATATCTGGTAGGGATTCGGACCCTAATTTACTTATCACTGGCAAACCAGACTATACGAGACTAATCATTATTTTGTCCACACACCTTCCAGTGTGGGTTTTAGAGGGTTTAATTTAACTCACTTGGTTCTAAATCCATCGATATAATCGATTTACTGACCATAGTTCGAACGACCTAGGACGAGTTGTAGTTCGAAAACAAAATACTACTTCGTAACTGAGTAGAAATCTCTCCACTTGGTTGACCTCTGGAGAAAGAGGGGAAGTTGTAGTTCTGGTAGGGGATAGTAAGAGGGGTAAAAAGAAAGAGTGGTAATAGAAGTGGTTTTCTGAGAGTACAAAAAGGGGAGGAAGGGGGAAAGGATGCCAGGCGTCGAAACAATCGCTGAAGAAGAAGCGGCCAGTAATTTGGCGTCAAGGGCAAGACTGGACGTGGCGAAGATACTGAAGAGAGCAAACAACAAGGTACACCATCTTTCATTATATCCACTCACCTTTTTGGGAGATTTCCTTTTATTTCTACTTTCAGTTCGTGATCATGCCTAGAAAGCCACCAGTTAAAAAAAAATTCCTAAGGAGATTACTATTGTATATATTTTAAATAAAATACATTTTAGACATGATATAAATTATAATACGTTTTTAATGAGCTAGTTAAAACAAGAAGAGTTTACCCTACGAATAATTCATGTAGCCATCTTGTTCTATATCCAGTTACAACTTTGTAACTTTCCATTTTAAAAGCTGCCACTTCTGTTTTAGAATAACTATTACATTCAAAGAGCATTCTAATTCATAATTTGATGACAAAAACCTTAGGATCTTTGAAGTTGAAGAATATTAAGGATATTGGCCGTGGTATTAATTATTAATACACATTGTACTATTTTGGACCGTAAGTATATTATAATTATGGATTGAATATATTCACATCACCGTTTAAAAAATGAGTAAGAGAGGTGCAACTTGTTAATATGTATAACTATTGTAGAATAACATTAAAATGATTACAAAACAGGATTAGATGTGTCCACTGACAGTGATTCTCGAAGTATCGTAAGCCATTAGTTGCACTGACAGTAGGACACTATGCCATTATACTCAAAGCAATACCCACAGCAATTACAAAACATTTATATTTAAAAAAAAATGAATGGTAAGACTAAACCAACATGTGTTTATCCTAATATAAACATTTCTTAATGTATTAAATAAGAATTTAAAACACAATACTAATGTATAAGAGAATTATTTTATACAAACAAATGGTACTGGTTATATAGAAAGGAACATATATAAATTTATGTTTCAAAGGGGATAATTTCAGCTCAGATCTAGTATATACATGAAATAGGTACTTAGTTTGAGAAATTCTATCCTTAGCACAACCTACAAAGTTCGTGGATTTGGTGTTGTGTCCGTTCTAAAGTTAGATTCTAAGTGAATTTGGGAATCCTACGTTGATATATTTTTGGTTTATTTGCTTAAAAAAATCCAGCTTCCCATAAATAAATTGATTAAAATTGCAACCTACGCGCTTCACCATTAAGTCATAAATATTCAGAACATACAATTATTTTGAAAACCATAAAAATAATTTCTATAAAAACCTGACTCAATGAGTCATCTGACGCGAGATCCACCAGATTTGGTACCCCTTAGTTAATTATTTTCTTACCCATTTTAACGCTACTTCTTCCCCCTGAGTGAAATGCTATTCCAACGTTTCATTGAGTTCCTTCAAGTTATTCTTTGCAAATTTTATACTAACTATTCAACCATTGGTTCTAACACTGAAAGAAGCCAATCAGGTAGAGTTGAGAAAGAATCCTTAAGAACCAGATGGTGGGCTGACTTAATCAGATTCAAATATATATTTGGATCTTTCTTCTGATTTTGGTGAAATAGCAAATGATCAAGGCCGTAACATTCTCTCTCTATTTACACTCGTATATTTAGCAGAAGAAATGTATATTTAAGAAAGAGGAAAAATCCCGTGATATACCAAATGGCATTTGTATACATGATTAGATTTAAGTAGAGCTAGTATATGATTTGCGCTAGTTATCATTAGATTTAATTCAATTAATAATACTTCTTACAAAATTTAGAATTATATCTATAAAAATTAAATCACAATTTATTTTAAGTTGTCAAACAACATTTTTGGATTGTGTTAAATGGCTTATACCCTTTTAGTGCGAAGTATTTTTATATTGAGTGTGTAAATTAAAATTAAATATTGTATTTGTCTTATATTTATTTAAAGGGAATGCAAATTTTTGTTAATTTTTGTTTGGTTTCACTTAACAGTGTATCTACGGTTTATCTTGCTTTGTATTAGCATAATTAAACTAATTAAATCAAGGATTTAATCTCACAACTGAGCGTACATATTAATTACAATAATTGTTTACTAGCGGGTAGGCCTATATTTTATATATTTTCTTTCTGGTATAAAGTAAAGAATCAAAATAATGGACGTGCACCCTTCTAGCCTCATGCACCAGTTTTACCCGGCAGCCCCCGTGGGTTAGAGCACCCACTAAGACTATGGTACGTGCCCAACATGCTCAAGTGATTCAACTACACACACATACAGACCCCTTAACCCCGAACCCAAGACCCCACCCCTCCTCGCGCTTTTGTAGGGGAGACCGGGGCAATACGGGTCTGTTGTCGCCCCGCACGGCTGCTACGTGAACTACATCGTTAAACAACACTCATTTCCGGTGGCTCTCCAATACGAATCTCGGCTCCACACTCACACTTCTCAAAATGAAACATTCCATTGTGTTTCTTCTTTCCACGAGAAAATTGGGCTGATGGTTGTAGTCGCAGCTCAAAAAATACAAAATGTTTCCTGATTATTTTTTATTTAATAAATATTATCTCTTTTTGGTCCCGTCTCACCCCTTGTATAGCACGTAACGTACGTAAGTACATATTTCAAATCATACGTCAAACCTTAATGCTATTTTCTGTATTCTACTTTATACTTATTTTTAGCACCACGATTTACAAACAGTTCAGCTTATACTTGATATACTTTATAAAAATATATAATTAAGACCTGTCAAATCATTTAGCCATGTTAAAATATAATAATATTAATTGAAATGAAATTAAATAAAAAACAATTTCACTTGCCACAATTTTATTGTCATAAGAAAAATGCAGAAGGCCAGGTTTCGATACGCTATCTCGTTCGAGTGTAATTGTTTATCATCCCATTTAATAGAGCTTGAGAAGATTTTTTAATCTGAATTTATAAACACTGGTTTATACTAGAACAACGTTTACAAACTGAACTAATCAGTGGTGCCATCTCTTAACACTAAACACTCCTATGGAATTTTCAAACATTCACTACTTAAAGTTATTTTTTATAAATTTTAGATTTTACGATAAACTGAATAGTTTTAGAGCTCAAAGTTATCACTCATTATGCATTTTGAGTTAAACTGTTGAACAATACGAATAAAGGACTTTATACAGTATTATCAAAGTATCTGTCAAACAGTATGAATAAAGTACAACATACAGTATTATCAAAGTAACTGTCAAACAACATGAATGAAGGACAACGTACAGATATATAAAATGTAATAGGGAGTTTAAAAAATATCAAATTGTGTTTTGTGGTGTTGACTCTATCAAAACGTATTTGTGTGAAAGTGTCTAGAGTTTATCAAAAAAGTATGTACTGTACATGGGAGCAGTCTAATTGACCATATAGGAGATGTCAGAAGTTGAATGAGCCGAGAATATATCAGTCTTGTCTACTATGACGTGTGAAGGACTAGTGTAATATGTTGAGAGTGACACCGTAATCTTTCAGCTGTGACAACACATACAATACCTATTAAATCTGATGAGAAGGGTAAAAGTGGTCTAAAGCTTCAAATAAAAACTACCTCTTGTGATGACCTGAAATAAATACTGTCAAATATATGTAATGATAAATAGTATAAAAATAAATCTATTTTTGATACTTAATATTTTATTTATAATATTTTTTATATTTGAACTATGAATAAAACGTTTAATGTTTTAACAATTTGTGTCTATTTTTGTGAACTAGTGAAGTAACTTTATTCTTAATTGAACCCTAAACAGCACACTAAATACTTCACACCAATATTACTACGGTTTCTGATATTCTAACATTTGCACATCATAGTTAAATTTTTAAACCTTGAGATGATTATTTCAAAAATAATTGCCAGGACCGTATCAAACCGAATTTCATATTTTTAGATTATACACTGTAGATGTGCTTAAATTTTTCAAATGTCAACATATTCAAAGGGAAAGCAATAATCTGGAAAGCAACAATTTCTTTAGATATAAATTTCATGAGTCTTATATGACCATTCCTTTTAAGAATAAAAGTGCTAAATTGTCATCATATCAAAGTTTACAATTTTTTTTTATTTAAAAAGGCACCTTTTATATCATTTATTACTTAATTTAAGCTGGGGTTTAGCCTGTGACTTGGATAAGCGAAAAAGTTTATTTATTTATTTAGAACCGCGTCTTATTATACATTCGGGTTATACGCGTAAGTAATAATTGCGGATTAGGATTAGGAATTGGGAAAGTTGAATTTAGAGGAAGTGTACACGCATTTGCGTGGAAAGAGAGTGGAGAATCATTTAGGAAAAAAACTCCTGTTCTCCCAACCGATATTCGAACCTCGATCTCCCTGTCCTCGGCAGTCTATCTTAACACGGCGAGCGCGCGCCACCGAAGCGGGTAAGCAAGAAAGTTAACAGACGATTGTCACCTTGTTGGACTTGTGGTAGATGTTTTCGGCACTCCATTGGAATCGAACTAGACTACTCTCTACTTGAAGTAAATTACACCATACACTCAGTGACGGGAGTTACAAGTAAGGGAGATGGAGACAAACAATTTGTTCGTAAAATATCATCCCTTTTGATCACATTTAATATTGAATATTTCCCTTCCTTATAAGAACCTTCAGTCAAACTCTGAAGTCTTGTAATAAAGTAGTCACCTCAGGACTTGATGCTCATGGGTTTGAACCCAGTTAAGGTTGATGGATTTAACTTGAGCGATAAAAATCCATGGCACAGCTCCCTTCGGAGGGCAATTAGAGCCGACAGTCCCATGATAAATGTGGCATGTAAAATAACTCTGGTGGGTAGATAAAAATACCTTCACCAGCAAAATTGTCTGGCCCTTTCACGTTTGCTCATAAAAATTCAGTGTGTAAGACAACGGGTAACCACCACAATTCCTGAACTTCTCTAGTACATAGTATTAGCACCAGATGGTGCAGGTCACATTAACCAGTCTGTAGGATGACATGAGGGCCGAAGACATGTCATTTTTATTCTGGCTCATCACATGCAATGCTCATAACTATATGAACTCTGCAATGATCTCCTTTTTGTAGAAATGTATGTTTATAGGTAATGTTTTTTTATTTATTTGTCACTTTGGAATTTAAGGTCATATTTTCTTGGTTTGTGTAATTTTTGATTCACTTTTATGCATTTTAAAGAATTTTAAAGTCATTATTAGGTAATTTTTATTCATTTTAGGACATTCATATTGAAAAAGTGTATTTTAAAAATTATAGATATTTTATATATTCATAAATGCTCAAACATACATTTTTTAAACACAGTTGTCAGAATCAGAAGATAATGAAGGGCATGAACTTTGTCTCTTCTTTGTTTGATTGTTTGTAAAATATACATCCCTGTTGAGACATTGTTAATAAGCTGGAGAGCGTTGGGTTGAAAGGGAAAAGCTTTTACTCCTCAAGCAGATATTTATAAACAAACTATATTATAACTAGGAGAATGCAAGTGTTAAGTTGTTAGAAGATTATCATTGCATTTTACATTTGTAAAGTGTGTGTTTGATATAGTCATGTGCATTTATTATTATTTTTTTAAATATTTTAGATCATTCTTTGAAACTAGGAAGTTTTTTTATTGTTTTTATGTAATTTTTGATCATTTTTTAAGTTTATTTTAAAGATCATTTTCCGATCATTTTTAGTCCATCAAAATCCGGGCCTTGTATAAAAATCACACTAAGTCAACCTCCAGATTGTTGATTTAAGAGATATTTTCAGCAAACACCACCAGTTTTGAGCATATATATACAAGGGCTTCTTCGTGTTCAAATTCCACTTAAGAATATATACGAAAAGTATACTCAGGCAAGGGATGAGAGTATAAGGTCCCCGCCTACTTGAATATATTGTAAATGAAAAGGACATTTCTGCAACTTCAAGCCCTTTAACCAATCATTGATTATAAATAAGATAGAGTCAAAAAATACATTTGTACACGTGAATCGAACCTAGTGTTTAATAATCAATTACGTTAGATTTTTATGGAATGATCCTATTTAAAAAAAAACTTTATTTATTATTTACTGTACTTTTATCTTAGAACTGCGGTATTTCATGTGCATTGTTGCGAATAAGCTGATTTTTTGATAAAATATTAAGAAAAAATTAAAAACTTAAAAAAATAGTTTTCAATGTTTTAAAGACATCGAGAAAACCTTTCTCATCTATCTTGGCGTGGAGCATATTTAAGAATTAATTAACACTTTATAATTAGGTATTTCTGAACATTTTAACACTTCAGCAGGTGATCCCTTCCCTAGATAATTAATAAATTATAATCTAGTGAGTAAGTTTTAAAAGCCAATAATCAAGATTTATCAAATGACCTGACCAAACAATAATCTAAACAATGACACACTAATATCCAAATTAAAAGAGTAAGTTGTTTGTCCTAGAACTTAGCACCGTTTCCCACGTAGGCGCCGGTTCAAATGAGCTCATTACAGCGATGGGAAGTTTCACACTTGCAAGGGGGCCACAACTTGTTCATTAGACCCCACTCCTACCCCACTCTACCATTCAAACAGCTACCACCTACCCCCACCCCTCCTTCATCATTTTCGTCAAATGAAACAAAATTAATCTCATCAGCTGAGTATATTATCAGTAGAGTCGCCCTGGTTCTGCTTGTCAACCCAGTGGAGTCGTCACGTGCACTCCTGGTGGCTTAGATTGATGCATCGCAGCCACCTTAATATCAATTGCCACAATAGGGATGATCGCGTACAGATAATTATTTTTATTGTTAAGGGACTTTTAGAAAAATACAAAACAATTTTCTGAGGTCAAAATTGTTCATTATTTTTTATTATTGAATTTTTTTTATGGTATTCTATCACACGTGAGAGCTGCAGGTAGGGATATGAGATGGAAAATGTTGCCCTTTTCCAAATCAAAAAAAGTTATATTATTATTTCTGTAAAAAAATCTCAACTGATTAAAAGGAAATAATGTAATCGAGATATAGATATAACAAATGTCAGCATTTATACGTAAAATTAATTCCTCCTCAAGGCATTAATACCAGAAACATCATCAAACGAGCTTAGGGGGCTGCACAGTGAAACTCATTACTCCTGCAATAGACTAGACTTCCGATGACAGGGAGATAGGTGCTCGATCCTGGTTGCTTGCACTGAGGGTGGTTTTTCCTAAATAGTTCTCCATTCTCACGGCTGCAATTCCTCTAAATTCAACCTTCCTCATCCCTAACACATTAGCATAATTAGTAAATAAGCGTATAACCCGAATGGGTAGTAAGACGTTGTGCTAAAAAGAGTAATAAAGAAACAAATGAATGCGAGCCTTTGTAGAACTGTTATTTTCATAAATGATATTTTAATTGTTTATCATTAATAAGTTAATTAAAATAATTTTTAGGTTGGCCAACCATTTGTATTCCCCCTTGTACACCTTTCCCCCTCCTCACACCATACCCCCTTCTTATAACCCACTCGTCTCTTAACACACTATATCTTGATGTATAGTAGGCTCTAGGTGCCAGCTCTACAATTTAACCCCTCCACCGCAAGCTGCCATTGGAGAAATTTTCCAATTCAAAATTTTCATTTCTACCTGCAAGTAGCATGACTTGATATGAATTCTGGAAAATAGATCTAGAAACATTTATAACCGTTAGATAAAGCCCTGCCTTTGAATTTAAGACTGTATTTGAGTTTCCATCAATCTAACGAATTTGGAATTAATTATTTTGGTTTACTACTGCTGAAGTTAACCTATAGTTTGATAATTTTAAAAGTGTGCTAGCCGTATATAACCGGAGTTTGGCGCTTTGTTGGGTTCATTAATATAAAGTATTCATTGGTAGGGTTTCCAGGCTATTTTATAACCCACTACCCATCTTTTCCAAGATTGGAAATTATTTCCATAAAAGCTTGAAACCTACTAACTAAATATAGCTAGACTGTAGAGAAGTGAATATGTGTTTTTTAGCACTGCGTTTTCTTACTTGATCAGACTAAACGCATATATACTAATTACACCATTGAGTTAGGGATTAGGAAGATTCAATTTAGAGGAATGTACCTACATTTTCATGGAGGGAGAGTGAAAAACCATTTAAGAAAAATCACCCCCACTACACCCGACCAAGATTCAAACCTCAGTCTCCCTGTCTTTGTGAGAGAATGCATAAGTTGAATCTCAAGCCAACGGTTATGACTTTGTATCTAGAATATATACCACTAAACGCATTAAAGAGTCCCTAAAATTCTCAATTAAAAAACATACAAAAATTGATAGCAGGTTTGTTCAATGCATCTCACACCCAATTCAAAATATACGCCCAGTATTAACTACACTACCATGTAAAGAGAGTGATGTTACACAGGAAATGCACCCGCAATTGTGGGATGTCATTTAATTTAAAAAAACACCTTTAATACACCAGACTGGTATCGGAACCTTGACTTCCTCCCCACCGGCCAACCAATATAAATGAGTATAACATTTATACCACGTGTTCACCAACGCAAGTACAAAAAATAAACTATTATTTCTATCAGGGCTAGGAAACAATAAAAGTAGATTTGAATAGAATATTACTAGACATAGTGTTTTTAGAACGCTTTTACTTTAATGTTTTAACTCAGAATATATTTTACTTAGTTACGTAACTTAATCATAGGACAGGTACCTCAACCAACCCCTGGATGACAAACGTATAGCTGTGCATGCGAATAAAATAAAGCCAAATACAATACGTTTGATCAAATGGTAGATACGCCTATAGAAAGGGTGTCAATATTGTTAAAGGTTAGCTCGGTGCACACGAATTGCGCAAAAACTTATCCGACATCGGTTATACTCTTACATGAACTGCAGAGTAAAAATTATATTCATAATGACTTTGTTCAAAATGGAAAATTGAGGTTTGGTCAGGTTATGCTGGATTATGTTAGGTTATGCTGGGTTATGTTAGGTTATATTAAGTTATGTTATGTTAGATTAGGTTGTATTAAGTTAAGTTAGGGGTTAGGCGTTGAATAAGATTACAGGTTGTCCCACAATCCTGTGCAACGGCTGACATGTATACTTTGTTCGACAATTTGAGTGTTCCCTAATTTGATTCCTGCTGACAGGTATACTTTATTCCCCAGTTAAAGTGCACCCAGCTTGCTTGGATAATATACCTTAAGTCTGCCATCGTATATAAGTTAATTTTACAACCACTCTTCAATGTAGCCTACATTCCGCTTACCCTTAAAGCTTACAGACATAACTTGATGGTCTTCAATATGGTCCTATAATATAAGTAGCACCATTTTGAGCCAAGTAAGGAAAGACTGCTACTTTACATGGTAGACACGATGCACACAAGCATTGTGTTTTGTAATAAATATATATATATATATATAAATATATTTTCAAACAAAATCTCAAATTATTTAAGCCTGCGAGTCACCACCATAGTAAGGGGAATTAATGATTTTTAAATTTCTGCCACCATGGTGGACGTGTCTATACTTGCATTTAATAGATAAACCTGGTACCCGATAAGCCATGAGGGGACAAATCATCGATGTTTTGTTTTCCCTGTCAACTGATGCACAAATATACTGCTCATTACTCCCGTTTCAATATCCTTGGCTTATCAGTTCATAATAACATTATATTGACCTGTAGTTTGGCAGCTACACAAGTTGATAAGCTTGTTTACCTTCGCGACACTTCTATGTGGATAAGTGGTAAGGGAGATCGGATGCAGGTATACAATATTCTGGTTGGTTCTCGGGTTTATATGGTTTCAATAACTGATGTTTATGTTTAGTTTAGTTCAGTTATTCAGACACTTAAATATATTCTATTTGATTTGTCATGGATTGAGCTTGTTAATACATTTTTTTAAATAACAGGTAAACATTAAGCCTCATGTTAGAATAATTTTCAAATACCTCCCAAATTCTTTCCCTTTACTTCCATTGAAATCATGTTTATGGAGGTTTATTCTGAGGGTTTAGTTAATGCAGATATCATTGACTAATTACGTTTGATGTGCTAATAGCCCTGTGGTCTTTGATGGCTTATAAAGCTATAGGTGAACTAGTTAAGGACAATATCAAACAATTTTAGTTTTCGAAGTGCTGAATACATGACACCTTTTCTCCGAAAATGTTGAGACTATCTTCACCAACACACAGTGAAAATTTGATCGGTCTAGCTCTCTTGAGGTTTTTTTTTAGTTTTACAAATAATTCTGACACATGTTAAAATTAGAAATTGAGTAAATTCTAGCATCAAAATTAAAACCTGGATTTGTGTAACACAAAATTAAACAATTTTATTTAATAAATAATTGAACTTTTTAAATATTTAGAAACATAATGTGTTTTTAAATAAAAATATTCCTTCAATCACAAAGACCAAACCCACACACTCATTCATAAGATTATTGCTCCAACCCTTAGGCCAGGAAAATTGAGATTTTACTTTAAGGTTTCCTTTAGGCTCTAGTCAAGAGATAAGATTATGTTTAACCTCTAAAAGGTAAAACAAAAAAGTGGAGGGGACGGGGGGTAGGGTGTTAAAGTCTTCAAACTAACCTATGTATCTTTTGAGCCGCATAGAGCCTTAAAATTTAAAATTAAGGTCCTTTTAGATAATTGGGTGAGATATTTTTGAAGGTTTTACAAATTTCATCCCCAGAGTGGGTGAAGAAGGGCATAAAGTAGTGGAAATCACTGACTCACTCATCACTGTATTTCTCAAATCATTAGGCCTAGAAACTTGAGGGTAGTGGGATTTATCCACATAATAAAAACATTTCTAGGATGGCTTTCCAGGAAATGAGAATCTTATAATTATAAAAAAAATATTTTAGAAAACAAAAATTTGGCAGGGAGGTTGAGAGACAACTTCAGATAATCAACTATAATCATAAAATATGGAAATGTCTAAGAGTGAACTAGGGGGAAAAATTGGGGGTTTCAAAATTTCAAAAACTAATAGAAAAACATTGACTGCGGAATACAAGTGAAATTTGGTAGAAAGGTAAAAAGATCACTCATATAAAATATTAAGAGCTAAAAATGTTAAATTTTTAGTGGTAACGTTGGGGGAAGGGACAAAAAACAAACAAAACCACTTCAAGGTGAGGTAGACATTTTAAAAGTTGCATGCAGGTAGCATTATCATCTTAAAATTCGAAATTCTTAGAAAGAGTTGTTGAAATAGGGGGATCGGGTTTGTAAATCATTTCCAAAACTAATACAAACTATTTTTATATGAGGGGGAACACTGAAATTTAACATCAACAAAAAAAAGTATATAAACCACCTCCAAATAACCGTAAGAGACTGAAGATTTGAAATAGCAAAAAGAGAGAAAGACGGGAGTAGAGGAGGGGTATTTAAAACATATTTTACGTGAGGCATGAAATTGAAATTTGCCAGGAATATAAATTGATTACTCCAATAACAAAATAAGTGTTAAATATTTAATATTTAGAAAGAGGGTGGAGAAATAGGGGGTTTCAAAGCTCCCAAACCTAAAAAATAAATTTGATTTTCAGTGTAAAAAAATTTAGATTTGTCAATTGGGTATAAAAATCACCTTAAAGCACCATTAATGTCTTATCCTTAAATTTAAAAATAAAGAAATAGTAAATGGACCAAAGTGGTCCCATCAAGGTTATTAAAACTAATAAAACTAATATAAAAAAACACTTTTTGGTGTAATTTAAAATGGAAGTTTGACATGTAGGTCAATAGACCTTCCCGGACAACCAATTGACGTCAGAACATATCAAATTTCAAAATTGATTTTCAGGAAATGGAAGAGTTATATATTAATACAATGAATTCATATAAAACACTACTTTTTGGTGTGGTTTAAAGTGAAGATCGGCTAGCAAGTAGATAAACAATGTAACATAAACAAATACATCCTAAAATTTCAAAATGGTAATGTGAGAACTTAAAAAGGATGGGGGTGGAGAAGTAGCGGCTTAAAACATTAAAACATGAATTAATAAATGTTCTTTTTAGCATGGAAGAGAATATGAATTTGCCAAATTTATTAAAGCACCACCACACAATAAAAATAAAAGTTGGAAATTTTGTTATTTAATAAAAGGGGATGGGAAGTAGTTTATTGAAAATAAAACTTTTCGATTTGGAAGAAAATTTGAGTTTAGTATTGGCACATGAAAATCAATAAAAATAAACTAATAAAATACTAAATATTATTTTTAATGTAATGTTTACTATTCAATATGTTTTTGTCAGAGTATTTTGTCTACTAGCATTCGCCTGTGGATTCACTCGAATTAAACAATACACCAAAATATTCTACAACTTCTAACACTAGAAAATAATGACATTTTGTCGAGAGCAGTGTTTTATGTGCGTACAAGGATAAATTAATAAATACGGACTAACCTCCATATCCTCCCCCTTCAGACCCTGCTAGTTAGACATATTAAATACCAACAATACCAGCGGTGACGAGTGTTCATTGCTTAAAGCAGGATTTTTTTTGTCCCTACTTCATTCGCCGATGTCAACGTGGTGGTATATGAAGTACCCCGGTTCCCTGAAAAATATTGAGTACAATAGGAGTCTCGTCTCAATCCGATGAATACTCTTCGAGTTTACTGGCAACTAACAAACAGACAAACAAATATAATAAAAATGGGTTATTTGACATGTTTATTGTTTATACTACCCAAAAGGAAAGGAAAGAGTTACAAATTTTGAATGTGCAGACAAGCCTTAGAGTTCTTTTATATGTATAGATTTAATGTGTAAGAAACCAAAATGTAGCACATTTAAAGAAGTACTCTATATTATGCGCCCTATAACACCAAATAAAATCGTTGTATTGGCTTAGTACCAAAAACCAAAGCTAAATAAACCTTATTATTATTAGCACCGCGTTTTACTACCCGTTCGGGTTATACGCACTTACGCTAATGTGTAATGGTAGGGTGATTGTGAGATAAAATGGAGGACCTACAGCTTAACGTGGAATCAGAACCACGGTGGAGGCCTGGCATTCCCCACATTCACAAGATGTCTTGTTAGAGGTGAAGGAAGAGTTTGGTAATCAGATAAATCTGTGCCGGGACCAAGGATTGAACCCCGGCCGCCAGCACAGAAGTCTGACACCTTACCCCTAGACCGCCAGGTCACCTAATAAACCTAATTCGTAAGCAACAGCGTAGAATATTGATATACTACCTAAATTTAAGACACAGAGGCATGCACGCTATCAGTGGCTCTCTTACGTAGAGGATTATTGCAATTAACAAAAAAAGAAAGTTATCTATCATATAAACAGATCTAATTAAACATAAATGATACGCAAAAACTTAAAATAACTGAAAAATACCAAAATTTAAGACGCTAGTGAAGGCAAACTAATAGTGGCTCTCCCACGTTGAAGCATTGTTGCAATGAATAACAAAATAAATATTTAAATGCTACTGTGAAAGAAACAAAATAGATAAACTTAGTTTACAAGCAAAACAATAAAAAACAAAAAACCTTTATCACACTAAAAGTGCCTCTTTTAGGTTGAGGCACTGTCGCAATACACAATAAAAGATTGAAATATTATTTACTATTAGTCTTTGGTCACTTCTTTTTATTAGGTATATATAATTGTATTTTAATTAAGAATTGTGCAATGTATTGTATGTATTGTTTACTATCAGAGAAGCACAACGCATGATTATAGATCTTGCCTTATCGATGTAAACCAAAGATCAAAAGACAGGTGACAGTTTACTTTAGGGATGGTTCGATACTTTTCGCGATACCTCGATGCCGTCGATACTTGGGGGTATTGATTATCGAGTGGGTAGTTAAAAATAGTATCGAGTATAGAAAAAATAGAGATAACTTGAAAATTAATTGAAAAAATAGAATAAATAACTATTAAATCGATTAAAAATATGTTTGCTGGCCAACGGCAATAAAATATAAGGATTGTAGTTTCACCACACTTAATTAGTATACTACAATATGAAAATCAAAACAATACTGGTGATAATCCAACCAAAACTGCGGCCGTGATGATGTGGAATTGGAATAGTACTTAGCTAGTTCTCGGCTGCCTGGAATCATGGACCTACACGCGATGCATCTTGTGTCACGTCATAAAGCGGTTCTTTGGACTTTGTTCTCCACTGTGTTGGTATAGACTTTAGTATCGGTATAAAGTATCGTGAGAAAATGGTAGTATCGGTATCTGTATCTAGTATCGAAAAAACTTGTATCGACCCATCTCTAGTTTATTTATGTGTATTTTTTATTTGTGAAAAAAATTCTACCAACCTTTTAATGTGAATGTTTAAAATGTTTGAAAACATTAAAAAAACTAGTTTCTCAAGAGATCTATAATAGGTTGGTTGATATTTTCAAACCCCACATTGCCAAGGAGACTTATAAAAAAATATGTATACATTAAACGTTTATATTTTTGAATTGTTACAAATTTAAAACTCAAAATTTGCCCTACTAAAAATCGGATTTTTTCGACGCTGCCTCACTCGCTGATGACATAGCGTCATGGTATTTATCTTATCATATATTCTTAAAAATTAACTTCAGAAGTAGTCCTTGTCTTGATTCAACGAGTACTTTTTGAGTTTACTGGAAACAAAAAAACATATACAACTCGAATTCATAGAGAGTTTCGGAATTTTACTATATTTATAGATGCATGCTCTTTGGTGAACTGTGATGCTTTTTAAAAAAAAAATATTTTTGTAAAAGCTACATTAGTTCGTTTAACTTATTTTATGATCGTGCTTAGGTAAATATTGCGTTGTTAATGAATTGCCTTTATTTGTGCACTTAAACAACAAATATTTTGTCTCATATAGTTTACTTATTTTAATTTATTAATAATTTATCATGATTGGCCTGTAATTGCCATACTTAGCTCAGGATTGTACAACGATAAACTATAAAAAAAAATTGGGCAGCTGGATGTTGAACGTTTTAATTTGCTTTAGTTCTAGTGCTGATTAACCGTTCAAAGAACGGGTCAAACTGCTGGTGAATCAATGAACATCACAGGAGACTTTAATATTATGTATTATCAATTGTGTACAATTATGGAAAAATCTTAATTATTTCTTATCAATTACGTTGACATGATATTAATATCGTTTATCTTTATTACGAAGCAGATATAAGCTTTAAAGTTGTCTAGTTTATAGATGGGTGAAATTCTCTCTAAAAGATAAGGACTAATTAAGAATAAATGTACCAGCGTTTTCGTGAAGGTAGACTGGTAAACAATGGAATCTAAACCTGACCTCAGTACATCTGGTTGGGACTAAAATTACAACCACACCATCTTTGACAATATATACCATTTGACTGTGACTTCTCGCTCATATAAGTTTTCGTGTGCTGATA
Organism: Timema shepardi; assembly: GCA_902151425.1. Taxonomy (NCBI): domain Eukaryota; kingdom Metazoa; phylum Arthropoda; class Insecta; order Phasmatodea; family Timematidae; genus Timema; species Timema shepardi. Next base: position 263,410 of record CABFVX010000140.1, on the reverse strand, counting down.
TAATCAGTTGATTCATAAAGCATACGTTAATTACCTCAAATAAATAAAATTTAAGGATTTGGCATATTTCCTTACTAAAACACTAAGTTTCGTGTGCAGGCTTGTTTTTTTAATTAGTGGTTGAAGTAAAATATTAGGAATATATAAATGAACGCTTTTGTTAAGCTGTGCTTGAAATTGTTGCCGGCTAAGATTCCCAATACGATCACTACTATTTCCTCTGAAACGTTTCAAGAACAGCAGTCGTCTTATGGGCACGGAAAGATATCCCAAATGAGCTATTAAATTCTCATTCCACCGCTAGTATTTCGTCAATCCCCGTCTTCGACTCCTCTTTCAATCAAAACAAGCAGCAACAGACAAAAGGGCGAGGGAGAAAAAAAAGCTTGCGTCATTCCTGATGTGTCATTTCCTCGTTTCCAATCACAGAGAGAAAAGTAAAAGGTAGGGGAGGGGGAAAAAGTAAATTATATTCAAGCCATGTGGGGGGATTTGGGGCAGTCCTTGGTTATTGTTATTCGGACTTGAGATGAATAAGTTCGGTCACATGGCTAACATTGGAATCATTCTACTGTGTAATGTTTGTCCGTCTTGGTAAGTAAGAGTCCGTTCACACGCGGACACGCAGCATCGCTTCTGCTTTCAGGGCCCCTCAACACGAGTCCCCTTAGCAGCGCTTCTGAAAAGACACTCACAAGATTCGATGGCGCTGCTAACGCGCGTTTGAAGTCCTACCAACATACCGTACGTTTGAAATTCTGCTTGCACTAAATATTTATGGGAGTATAATTTATTCTTAAAGTGAATGTGGGTGTGGGAAAAGATCTACTTCTAGCTTTGCTACTCATTCTGAGGAATATAATAAACGTACAAAAAATAAGGGAATATTCTAAGTCCACTTATTGCTTATGGAAATACCTAATCTGGGGCTGTTTCATAACTTATTTGATGAGCTACAAAACAATTTTGAAAAGTTTAAAAAAAAATGCATTCGCATGTCTAAAACTAATTTCAAGAGCTTCTAGCTGGAACTAGCAATGAAATTTGGACAAAAAGACACCATCATGAGACAGGCCATTCAACAATATGAAAGAATGGCTTCGACACGGAGGTGTGATAAAAATATAATATTTTAAATTTTATATTCTTTATTGTATAAATTAAAATAGAGTAATATTATCTCATTATATAATTAGTATGGGTCCAAAATACCTTGAAGATTTCCCTAAGTAATTCCTTGTCCAAAGTTATTTTCAAAATGTTCCACAACAAAGGTTTTGGTAGCTAAAGCAACCTCGTTCATTTTCAAGTAAGGATATGGTGGTCATAGTGTAGGGAGGTGTCCAACAGACACGCGTTAGCAGCGTTTCCCCCGCATCACGTACGTGCCACTAAAACAGCGGCGTGGCTGCAGTCCCGTGTGAAAACTCTCATTTGAATTTATGATTTCGCAACGAGCAGCGCCACATTTGGTGGTCACCACCAGTGGCGAAGCCAACTACTCAGACCGTAGGAAGTGTCACTGTTCTGTGGATATGTGGAAAACTTTCAATTTATCTCTAGCATTTGCTAGCGGGAGTGCTTCTCGTAAACGCTGCTGAGTGGCCCCGTGTGAAGGGACTCTAAATCACACCGTTGATCATACCGACCATCTATTACCTGAATGACGTTGCCTACCTGTGACGTCACTACAGGTCAAGATAGGATTTCCCATGTTAATGAGTTTCCATTCTATCCAACGAGCTTTAAAGAGATACAGTTAAAAACAAAAACCATAAATTCTTAAATATTTCTAAAAATATTTCTACAGTGTAGCAAAATTATTAATTTTATCTTGAAGTAGTTTTTATATATACAAATTGTTTATAAATCGTCTACAACTCAAGTTATTTGGTCTAGCCTAAAAAATGTCCTGTTGGAGTCTTTCTGGCAGGATTTATATTAATAATATCCGTTTTAGGATTTGTTTGTCTAGAATAGGAAGCAAAGAAAAGGTGATTTTAAAATTAGGTTAATATTTTAAATAAGCAAATAGTATTGTGAGTGTGTAAACTCGTCAGAGTAGGAGGAGCTATGTTATAAGTAGATAAACAAGAGGCCTCCCAGGGTGGACGGCTCATTCTCTTCCCTTTCCTTCTATTTAATACATTGGAGTCTTAGTGTGATACCACTTAGAGTGCTAAGTTGTGTCAAGTTATGCTGCAGTCCGATTTGCAAAACAGCTTAGAAATCAACGAATAGGCAACTTCGTTGAAGAAACGTAAGTCTACCTATATCTGGGCAATACATAGCGGGAATTTGGGGGTTTAAACTCCCTCCCCCACCAAGTGCATATTATAGTAGTGTATATGAAAATTATAAATGTATATCATTTACTTACCCAATTAAGTTTCAAAATTATTTAAATGTATTCATGAGAAGGCAATGAATGTTGAGAAAACAATTTGAATTCTTTTGATGGAGGATTTCAGCTAGAGCCTCCGCAGGTAAGATACCCCCTTCCACTCCCTCCTCACCGTTTTTTTGGTACTGACTTAGACACATCTTTTGTTTCAATTACATACTGTATGAAGTGATTACATTTAAAAGGAGTAGCATTGTTAATTTTTTACTAACACACCATCTTTAAGTTCACTTAGGAAATTAATAAACCACCTTAAATATATCACTAGCATGTAAGGTCTAAAATACATTCGAATTTTACTATCATAAAATTAAATGTATTGTTAAAACCTATAGCACTTATCGATTAGGTAATTTGGATGCTAGAATAAAAGACGAGGAATTGACGAACAAGTGAAAATAGTATTATTTTTTTCAATTTGAAATGAGAGTATCTTTAGATTTAGTTTTACTGAGAAATAAGTGTTCAGTGTCAACGCAATGTTTATTAAAATCGTTATTTTGAGTTTGGCAGCATTGAGAGTAGATCTACCATTTAATAAGAGCGAATAATACTGTTTATTTAGCGGCAGTTTCCCATTATATTGTTTCCTTGGTATATTAACAGAGAACATACATTTACCATAAATCTTCTTAAAAATACCGTTTCCTTGACTAAGAGTTTAAAAATACTGCCAGATTCAGTTTGAAAGAAACTTGAAAAAGACTATATAGAAAATATTTTGCACTCTTTAAGTCGATAACTCTAAGAGCTGTCCACAATAAACATTATTATTATTATTATTATTATTATTATTATTAGCACCGCGTCTTACTACCCGTTCGGGCTATACGCACTTACGCTAATGTGTAATGGTAGGGTGATTGTGAGATAAAATGGAGGACCTACAGCTTAACGTGGAATCAGAACCACGGTGGAGGCCTGGCATTCCCCACATTCACAAGATGTCTTGTTAGAGGTGAAGGAAGAGTTTGGTAATCAGATAAATCTGTGCCGGGACCAAGGATTGAACCCGGGCCGCCAGCACAGAAGTCTGACACCTTACCCCTAGACCGCCAGGTCACCCACATTAAACAAACTAATTTAATAGGAATCAGTAAGCTAGAGTTGATTGAAAACCTACCTACATTTGCGTGGAGAGAAGTTGGGAAACTAGCTAGGAAAAAATACCTTCATTACTCACGGATATAAATCCACCCTGACCTCGCCATCGCTGGTTAACCAGACTAGACAAGATTGGCGTCTATTCCGCGTGTGCCAACTGATGCAGGTACTTGATAATCTTTATGAGTCTTTATTTTGTACCCTAGAGCTACTCTAAGTGGATAAGCGAGATTGGCCCCAGATGCACCAAATACATTGTCCAGCGGTTTATAAAAGAGCTCCGCCCATAGCGATACAATAAATGTGTGTTTGGGAAACAACTTGCTAGCATCGTGGCCTTTGACACCAATCAACTCGTTCCTGCGTTGGCAATAACTAGTGAGCTCGCTTCCTAGTTTTATGTTTACACTCTGTTGATAGTAAATGAGGTTCCAATTTGAAGAAAACATTTAAGTTAACATAATTGGTATTAAATTATGTTGATATAAATCCTACTATATAAAAAAAGCATAATCATATACTAGTCTAATTTTTGTAATTCTAATATGTAATAAACCCACTTCGGTGGACGTATGGTCTATGGAGTCACTTTAGCTGTAAACTAGACTGCAAATGATGGGGGGATCAGAGTTTAAATCCCAGATGGGCGTATTGGGGGTACTTTTTCCTTCTTAATTTTCCATTCTCCCTCTACAAAAATTCAGGTACATGTTCTCTAAACTTTACCTTCCTCATACCTGGAACATCAGTTAATTAGTACATTTGCATGTAACTCAAACAAGTTGTAAGACGCATTGCTAAAAAAAATGCGCTTTTTAACTTGATTAAACAATGGAAACTTATGATTTTAAAATTTATGTTCCTAGGTTTGTTCAGAAAATACGATTAAACGTAATATCGATAATCAAAAAGTAGTAGAATTTCAATAAAAAGTATTAATCCCAAATTTTACATATTCATACATTGATTAAATTATCAAAAACAAGCTTTCTCGACTCACTTATTGGTACGAAAATTTTACTAATCTGGTTTGGTCTTTTTCTAGTGATTTTTTTCGTAAACTCATTATACAGGGTGTATTTTAACCGGTGGGAACCACTTTATGGGTGGAATCAAGACACACAAAACATGGAAATCAGTGTATATGAACATGTGTCTTATTTAACGTTTTTTCTGAATTATATTTACTTTAGTATTACAATAATTCCTTTGACAAACCTAGCTAATATGAGTGATTTAATTACAATGTTTACAAAAAATAATTAATATCTCATGTACGCCATTGATTATTATTCTATAAGCACAAAATAATAAATTGATCATATTTATGCGTCAATACAATCCGTTTTCTTGATAAGATAACCACTTGTCAAAGCTTGTTACTTAGCAGTAAAATCGAAGGGATAATGGATATTTATTCACATCAAGAAAAGGAATATATGTATTTGATGTATAGGTTTTCCAACTGTCATTCAGCTAAAGCCAGACGTCTTTTTATGGACAACTTTCTTAATAGAAGTCTGCCAAATACTATTATAACGTTTCAAAATCAACATGAGCACCTATGAGATACTGGTTTGTTTAAAATACGATTGTCCAGTGGCAGTAAACCAATCACTACGTGAACACTCAATTTTGTAAATTGAACCCTCAACCATATTGAAGATAAATATGGGAAGAGAACCCGAAAACAACGGCTTTATAGAAAGTTGGACACAAGAATGAGTGGAGATTTTTTACGGCCCAACAGAATTATCCGTAGCCCTGATCAGTGAATGTAGAGACTTAACAAAGGCAACTTACTACATAGTTATTAATTTGTACTTTGTTCCTACATATTTCTACCAGTGCTCCAAATTATTTAGAAATATATAGAATTCTACATCCCACAGGAGAATTCATCATTCATCATGCATTTTAAGACAAAGTTTTTAAGATAAAACTAGGTTGATCAATAGACTAAAATCATCCTGGAAAAAATCCACAAATAAAAAACGTCATGGCAATCAGTCTATCGGTACCATAAATATTAGGAAACAGAAACAAAGACCAACCCCTTTTTATATCAAGTAGTGATTTAATGATCTTGTGCGCACACATATTTTAATTCTTACTTGAAATACGTGAGACTTCAGCTCGCTAATCTGGAGGGTTTATAAAATAAAATATGCTTATTTCAACTGACACAAACCAAAATAAAACCACAGTGTAGTAATAGATTGTATGTATGGCACCTGCCTTACATACAAAATATATAAAGGGAAAACAACTTTCAGGAATAAAAATAAAATAATTAGAATAAATATTAAAAGTAGTATGGATGTTATTGAAGCGAGGCAAGTATGCAATTATAGGGAAGTGTATAGAAAGTTGGTGGAAATGATTTAAGGTGGAGATTTAAATAGATGACGTGTGAAAAGGGCAGTGTTTTTGCAGTATTTATAAAAAAAACTCTTTTACCAAAATAAATAAACTATTGCTACAGTAAAAACATAGATTTTAATTTTCTTCACATGCTGATATCAATAGATCTTGAATATCTGGCATCAGCATTGTGGCATTAGATGATGAACTTTTTAAATGAAAATAAATATGCATCATTAAATTCTAGGGAATCCTTGATGGATATACAAGAAATGTTGAGGCCACCATGGGAAGAAAATTTATCTTTATATTTGTACTGAAGCAATATTTTTTTATTTTAACAAAAAAAAATTTATATGAGAGCTGCCGGATCACTGATATTTTATCACAACTTCTACATCCTTGCCTTAAATACGCAGTTGTTTATGAGCTATATGCACAGTTTCTTGCTTACCCCACAGCAAATTGCTACACATAAAACATAAAATAAAATATAAATACATATATATATATATATATTGATAGGTACATATAGCCATACCCACATGTACACATACACACACGTACACACACATAAACACATACATATACATACATATATATATACATACATAAATAAATACATTTACACACAAATACCAGTATATATGTATATATACATGTATATATATATACATATATATATACATATATATACATATACATGAATATATTCAAACAAAAATACATACGTAGATACAGATAAAATGACAAATACTATTTTATGGAAACTTGGGGCACATCAAATATATTTGGTCAAAACAAAAATACATACGTAGATACAGATAAAATGACAAGTACAATTTTATGGAAATTTGGGGCACATCAAATATATTTGGTCAAAATCTTTATGTAAAGCCTTTATGTCATTTAGTTTCTCATATAGATATAGAATTGTAATCGCTATAATTTTTTTTAAGGGATGAATTGAAATTTTTGTGACCCTGAACCCAAATACTTGGGTCTTACATTTCTGTCTGTCCGTCTATCTTTATACCCCCGGTGCTGAAGCCGAAATGCTTTGATGGACTTGGTTCAAAGGTGAAATTAGGATGGCATATGATCATAGCTAGGGGAATAATTTTGGTTTTGATTCCAGCCCTTAAGATAAGCCGTTTATTGATTAAAAATATTGAAAATTTTTCGAGAAATTTTGTTTAAATTGATGTTTGAGTAGTATTTGACAGTAAAAATAGTACTATTCACTTTAAAAAAAAATTGAGAGGGGGAATCATTTTAAGTGTACTCATATACTCGTAAACAATGATCGAAAACCTGAAATTTTTTCAAAATGGCTTAAAGTGTTTTCTTAAAAATGGACTTACGGTGAGTTTTATATGATAAATAGTAATGTATTTTCCTTAAAACAAATTAAGTTATTTTAATTATGATTGATTTTTAAACATTTTGACACAAACGACATAGAAAAAAATTTGTCTTGCTACTTATTCACCATCATTGCTAAAATAATTTTTATATAATTGTAATATGTGATACAGTGAAGATTATAACACTCAAAGGTAACAACTAATGATATAATATTAAATAAAATAAAAAGCTTTGGGAATTTATGGTTCGAGCTGTGACTTCAAACAGCAAACTTAAATCAATTGGAAAATTGGTTCGCTAAATTGTATCTGTCAACGCTGTCACGTATCTTTTAACATGTGTGGGAGAGAAATCTCTGTCGATTGACCTATGAACCCCGTCAGAAATAACCATGAGAATAGACAGTGACCCACAAGTAGGTACATGGGATAGGGCGGGGTGCCAAGGACTACAGGCGAGGCGTGGTCTCCCCCTTATCCCCACCCCTTCTTTCCTCATTAATTTAACAACACAGATCGAAGGTTTCACAGGTCAACTTAAGTGACTTTTACTTTCCTGCCGTCCGCGCAAGATCAACCATTCTGATTTAATGGGGTTAACAGGTACAATAGATTGATATTAATATAATAAACCTACACCTGTAAAGATAGTTGCCAGGTTCCAGATCATTAGGTCCAGTATCGCTTTAAAGAACCAACTACCGCAAACGATGAGATGCTTTGAAGATATAGAGATTGTTTGGCAATATTTCTGCACGTACTCACGGACAAGTGATTAAGAGCCCATCTAACTCCAAAAATAATGAATAGCTTGAGGTTGACAATACAGATCAAGCCAGACTTCGTATCATTGTGTGGATTTCTGTATTCAACTTTTATTTAAATTGGATTGGTAAATACAGACTTTATCTCTCCTTTATCTTAAAATATATACATTTATTAAAAACAACTAAGATTTGTAAAATGAAATAACATGCATTGTTGCAGAAACACTACAATAAAGAGAATAAATGAAGTTTTTAGAAATTTTGTCATAAAAATATATAGAAATATCTATGTTGTAATGTTATTGGTTTGGATTACTATAAGTTATGTAAAAGGTCATGGATGAAGGTAATTTTTATTTAAAGTAATATATGTAGAGTTTCCTTTTAAGATTCATCCATGAAGAAACACGCGCTTCTCAGAAACAATATGAAAAGGATTTCACCACTAAAATATATTTTTTATACCATATTTCCTGTTAAAAGTAACAACTTCGCAGTAGGGCCTATTTGGTGAAGACGCCAATCCCCTAAACCAATAAGAAGCTAGTTTTCACAAAACCTGTCACCAGGATACATTTAGAAGTTAGATTTTACATTGGTGATGGGAGAAAAAGGCAAGTGGTATGTCATATATAAACCGTTGTGCGTATATTTAAGGCATCTCCGGGATCCAAACATCTACACCGAGATCACGCCCACGCACGAGTCAGTCAGAGCCACACACTGAGAGTCACAGTCTAGAATAACTTACATTAATATCACAAGTGTGCAGTGATATAAAACATTTAATTGGAATATGTATACGTAACTAACAGGTGTCATTTAAATAAACCATGTGTGAATAAACAGCCATTAACAGATCTCTTTCTTCAATTTTATTAATATATCGATTTAATTAGTGCTCGAACACGGAGCTATAGACAGCTGGTTAAACGGTATCTTTTCCGCACAGTGATGATAGGCGCTTGATCACGGAGCTATAGACAACCTGTACATCATCACAGGATTATTATATCTGGATATTAATCCATAGTGTAACAATTGACGCCCAAAGCGTGGCTCCATCAATTCAATATTGTTACAATGTCTTCCAAAGAGAATAGCATTAAATTTTTGTTTTAAAAGTTTTGTATTAAACAATAATGTGTTTGCCTATAGCTCAAAAACTATAAACTTTATAATAAAAAATTTACAAATATATTTTAAAATTTTCAATAGTATACCCCTACAACTTTAATATGATAATTTATTTCGTATATCAAATAGTTGCGACGATATGATTAAAACTGGAAAATTTTCGCAATGTTAAAAAGTGGTAGAAACAAAATTTATTCAAAATATTTAGAGCGGATTTTGATAAAAATATATATTTTTCTATTTTCACCCTCAGTAAACTTATCTTAATTTAGATTTGTGTATAAAATTTAAAAAAAAATCCTTTGGGAAACTTTATAAAAAGCCTAGATACAAAGTTTCAGCCGAATCGGTAAAATGGTTTGGGCTCGAAGCTGAGATACAGACACAAAGAAAGACAGAGAGACGGCATCACTAAAATAACTTTTTTTGTTTTAACGGGTCATGAAACGTCGAAATTTATCTAATTCATGAGCTCAATTTTTTGTTGATGACAATACGTCTCTCTCTAAGGGGCTGAGAGAAATTAGCCAGTTAAATTAAGACCAGTAAAACAATTCAATCATTTTTACAAAAATATAATATAATATATAAAAAAAATCACAAAACAAGTTCCGAGTTTCTTGATATCAAATGAAAAATGCAGAAAATCACATTTAGATGCGATTTATTGTTGTAGGTTAGTATTTTATATACTCACCTAGTTTTTATTTATTATTTTATTTCAGCACCGCTTCCTACTACCCATTCTGGTTATACGCCTATGCACTAATTACACTAATGGGTTAGGGATTAGGAAGACGTAATTAAAGTATAATATTTAGCACCACGTCTTACTACCCGTTCGGGTTATACGCTCTAAGTACTAATTACTCCAATGGATTAGGAATTGAGAAGGTTGAATTAGTGGAAGTGAACCCGCATTTACGTGGAGGGAGAGTGGAAACCATTTAGGAACCCTCGCCCCCCAGTTCCCCCGACCGAGATTCGAACATCGATCTCCCCGTCCTCAGCAGTAGAGCTCAACACGACACGCGTGTTAGCCAACTACGCCACCGAGGTGGGTTTAATTAAAGTAAAAGCACCCGCATTTTCGTGAAGGAAGAGTGGAAGACTATTTAGGAAAAAACACCCTTAGTGCATCCAGCCGAGATCGAATCCCAATCTCCCTCTATTTGGTGGTATAGTCAAACACGAGATTAGCGCGTTAGACCAGGTGGCCACTGAAGCAGGTAGTTACTGAGTTAGTGTGCCATTGATGGACTACGCCTAAGCTAGGCAGGCTTTATATTTTATCTTTGTTATTAGTGTATACCAGCAGGTTTTGTCGGCTAGATATTTATGATCTTCTACTAGTATTGGCGTATATTTATATCTATTTTAAGATTGGTGCATAATGTAGGTGTGGTTAGTTGAACCCAATGGGATGCTGTGATAATTATGTTTATTATGTAGTGTCTGTAGAAGTCTTGAACCTAACTTAAACATAATTATCCAGACAAAGGCAAACATAGGAAAAGTAATTCCCCCTAGGAAAAAAAAAAAATTATTACGCCAGGAATCAAATCTCAGACCTCTAGATTGGTGGCCAGGAATGGTGACCACTAGACCGGGAGGTCATCCTGAAAGGTATGTACCAGAGGTTGCATTACTGTACGTTTTTCTGTATTCTACTTTAGAAAACATTGGGATTGATACAATCGAGGCCATTTTACCATCTTTAAACAGTACAACATCTAGAAATGGTTTATTTTAAATAAATATACTGATACATTTATTCAATTAGTCGGAAGATAGGTTCTTGACATTTTTCTAGGGGTCAAACCAATAAGTTTTGGTTTTGAAATGATTTTTTGATTTTTTGAATATAGTTATTTAAATAAGGGTTTCCCGTTTCATTATGTTTAGTTAATGAAGGCAGGGTGGCAGTGTTTTTGTGTCAACTCAAGAATTAAGTTAGCTTTTAATTTATATTCTTGTATAAAAAGTTGGTTCATCAAGTGAATGGTAAATACACCAAATAAATAAATAAAATATTTCCCGCTTAAGTCAAGGCATAAGAATGTGGGTGGTAGTTTAAAGATCACCCGCATTAACGTGGACGAACAAAGGATGGAATAATTACAAATCCCATGTTGGAAAAAAATAGTGGATCTGACTGTGATTTTACATTAACCTCTTCGTCAATAAACCTCCAGTGTACTCTAAATCTTAAGTCTTATATCACGTGACCACCAGTGCTGTGTTGTAATTCCTGCTACAAAAAAGTTATCTATCTAAGTTCTTTTAGTAGTTATTTTTATATATTTAAGTTTTGGAGACAAAAATACTGCCCCAAGCTCACGCTTACTAGCACCCCACCTTAAAGCAGGAATATAAAACTACGGTGACGTGGACGTCATTTTTGGGTAGCCCGCCTCGGTAGCCACATAGTCTAAGCTCTAAAGCACTATTATAGAAATATACTAGAATGCTGATGACGAGGAGATCCTGGTTCGATCCGTGCCGGGTGTACTGGGGATAGTTTAATAATCTCTCTCCGTGCAAATGTGTGTACACTTATCTTAAATTTAACCTTCCTGTCCCTATCCCATTAATTAAATTGGTACTCAGGAATATAACCAAAATGGGTAGTGAGATGCGGTACAAAAAAATTGGGTACCTCATTTACAGTGAAAGCCTTTCCCTCATAAAGTTGTAAACAAGTTTTGAACGTTATAAGAACTATTCTTTTCAGTATTTTCCCAAAATAGAAAGTAAATTTAAGTTTTGATGAGCTTTTGGCTCTAGTCGGGCCCTCAATTGTTTAGGACACCAATTGGAGAAGTAATTTTCTGAGCAATTTAAAAGAAAAATAGAATTATTCTGCTTCACAATTCCTTAGTCATTTAAGGCACAAATTTATTTAGAAAAAAGGGCCTTATTTCTTAGAATCAAAGGTTTTAAGTAGGTGAATTTTCATCATTTTTAGAAAGATAAGAACAACTAGAATTTCAATAATGGTTTTAAATATAACTTAATATTCCAAAGAAAATGATATATTTCACTGGTCTTAGATCTCTTTCCCCGGGCCAAAAATTCAAAAATACAACTAATATTTATGCTACCTCCAACATGTTGCATCCCTTATACTTATTATTATTTTTATCATTATTATTAAATTTTACTTTTTACAGATACCATTCTATGTGTATGACCATGCATACCATTTTACAGGAGTACATACATCTTGGGCTTCAAAACTCTACAAGATATCATCAAAACTTCATGCATCAATCTATGTGATGTTCTGGTACCACTGTACATGAGTCATAACAGAATAGAGGATGACTTGATTCAAATTGACAACAAACTCTACGATAGAACGAACTTTATAAATGAAATTGGTGCTTAGGATGGGAAACGCATTCAGATTGTACAGTTGAGTGGAACTGAAAGAAGATACTTCAATTTCAAGAATATTCTTCCTTTCTTCTGATGGCCTGGTTTGACTCTGTCTATAATTTCCTTTGTGGCTATATTATATGTTAAGGAACATCGGGTGATTCGACAATCTTCAAATAATTTTAAATGGGGAAAGGCCTTGCTGAAACTACCATCGGTATTTCGTATTCTTGACCATTGCCTTATGATGAAAATGGTCAACTCATGCCTTTTTTTATTGTTGCAGACGCTACTTTTAGATTTATTATAAATATTAAGAGACCGCATGTGTAAAAAAAAACTACCTATATTCAGAGTATTTTTAACTACAGCTGTGGCGTATAACTTGAACGGTTAGTAAGACGTGGTGATAAAAATTAATAATAATAACTATGGACACGCCTTAGCTCGTCGTGTGAAATAATGCACCGTTTGAATTTTATTATCAAAGTGACGTATTTTGTACAAGCCACTGAACACCAGTTCACCTCTTTCTGAGTCTGCTACTTGGTGCGTAGTTACGTGCACAGCTAAGATAGAATTAATTTTGATGACACCTTATACGAGATTCCTCTTGGGCCCGTCAGCCAATACAGGTTAAGAGGATCTCCTTCAGCATGGGATATGAAGAATTACTTCACAGGACACTTCACTTATTCTTCGGGATAGTGTCCCCTGGCAGAAAAAGTGGGGAGTTGGTCTACTGGGGAAAACTGAAAACTTGGTTGGGACTGTTCAACACTACTCTAAAATGTAGTTTGATAAATAGTATTTTATAAGCATTGTTATCTCATTTATCACTTTTTAATGTAATATGTAAGAATTTCTCAGTGATTGAAAGGCTTGTAGAAAGGTTTTGTAAAATTTAAAAATATATAAAATTATGTCACACAAAAGAGAAAGTATTTTACCCCCAAACATTTTATTTTTTGTTTACAAACTTACTATCCTCTATCTTCTGTTGACCTGTCTTGCAATTATTATTCTCCAACAGTGCCTCGCAAACTTCAAGCCACGGCCATTCAGTCAAAGTATTGGCCGAATAATCTTTTAGGCTGTTGCTGTAGAAAGAAAGTATATTTTCAATCTCATCCACCAGTTGGTTGATTCTTTGACCATTCAGCAATGACTTTGTAAGAAAAAACTTAAGAAAAAAAATACAGAAATAAATAAAAAATTAAGAAGCATGACTGAACGATAGATACTCACTGTATTTCTTCTAAAACTAGAATGAGGTCATGGGCTGCCCCATTCACACTATATTGAGGAAGGACCGATTTATACTCGGTGTACACGGCCTTATTTGAATGCACAAGGCACATCCTATCTATAAGAAAAATTAGTAGTCGCGATGTTGTGGCCCTACACAACTCCTTTCAACTGCCAAAACATGTTTTTTTTCCTATCATATCTGCTGTGTACACACATTTAAACTTATTGAACACATCGTAGCGACTAAAAAGTGGTTTGATAATTTGTTGAATGTGCATTGTACAAATGGGCTGTTTTCAAAATAGCACTTTAAACTCAATTGGTTAATTCATCTGTCAAACTGTCTTCAAATATAGTATATCTACTTAGGCCCTGATTTAAAGAGGAAGCCGACTTTTGACAACCAACGTTGATTGAAAGTAATTTTTTTTAAATTAATGAATTAATTGTAATTTACATCTAAAAAGTTATAAAAGCCTCCAATAATATTGTATAATGAATTAATGTATTTTGTTTTTACATTCCAAGTTAAATGGACTAAGAATTTAAAAATAAAATGTAATATATATTTTCCCGCAATTGTGACAACATGAGACTACAATTTTCAAATAACGGACTTCCTATTAAAATCATACTGAAGGTGATATTACATTGAATAGTGGACTCCTACTAATTTCATACCAGATGATAAATGTTGAAAAAACCAAATCACACCACAATATCTGCAATCAAAACATATTTAATTATTTTTAAACTACAATACAATTTAATCTTAGACTATTCATTAAAGTGGGTTGACTTAAATCTTTAATTTATTGGCACACACCTATAATAATGGACGCAAAATTTTGCTAGGAAAACACTTAATCAATTACTTTCATTTTTTTGGGGCAGTTAACAATGACATTTAACTATAGTGTTAATTTTATTATATATGTATTAATACTATCGATTATAAGGCATCTGTAGCCTACATTACTTGGCGTATGCATACATGAAAGTAGAACTTCAACTTTTCAAACGTCAGATATTAAAATTGGACACCATATAGATACTCGCAACAGTTATAACATGTGCTAAGGCGTTAGTCTGACAATAGACGTTATTGCTGATAACGAGGAGGTCATGATTAGAATCTGGACTGGGTGCATGTAGGAGGATGGAATAGATTCTTCCGGATGTAATTTATTAGTATGGGCTTTCCATCCTATGAATAATTTAATGCTTGTGTAATATCTCTAAAATACCTTCTTAATTCACAAGCCATTAATAACCACGTTGGTATATCTATGATTGATATATATATATATATAAAACCTATTGTCACTGCATCTTACTACCTGTTAGGGCTATACGCAAACCATATATAAATATATATATATTTTTAATAGCTATCTTCGTACATACCCCGATGTATAAAAACACGTTATATTGGTTATAAACATGTATCGACCCAGCTCCGGTGACCGCATGGTCTAACGTGCTACTCTCGCAGTTGAATAGACCCTCGATGGCGTGGAAATTGAAGTTAGATTCTTAATCGGGCGTACTTAGGGTGGTCTTCTTAAAATTATTTTCCACTCTCGCCATGAAATTGTGGCTACACTTCCGGTAAATATAACTTTCCTAATTCCTTAAAAAAATTAGCATAATTAGTACATAAGTGTATAACCCGAATACGTGCTGCTAAAAAATCATGTATCGGTGGTCACATGGTCTCAGACAACACCATGAACATATATAGAATTGCTGGCGATAAAAAGATTGGCGTTAGAATCCTGGACCGGTTATTGAAGGTGTTTTTTCGAAATGTTTTCCTACTCTTCCTCCCCTCTCACAAATGAATGTAGGGTATAGTTACTCTTAGTTCTACCCTCATCATTCACTCTCCATTAGAATAAATATGTGAATAGCCCGAATGGGTATTAAGACACACGGCACCAAGATTTTTACTCTCTCGCTATCTTACAGGTAGAGAAGTTCTGTGATCATAAAAAAAATCGAACTTGAGATTTTGATGAATATTGACGTTTCATGAACCCCCGAATCCGATAAGTGTTTTTTAAATTTCCGTTTGTCTGTCTGTACCACCAACTAGAGCCTAAACTATTATACCGATCGGGCTAAAACTTGGTATCTAGGGTTTTCATAGGGTTGTCTCGAGGGGTATTTGTAACTGGATATCTAACCCTGAAATAGTTAAGGGTAGTTTACTGCAGGGAAATACAAGAAAAAGTCAATTTTCTCAAAATCGGCTTTAACGAGTTTGATTAAATTTCCTTTTTCAACATGTATAAATATTACAAACAAAGTAAGTAATCTCAATATTTCGGTAAAAAGAATTTAAAGGCTCCTGTATGATGCATAAATTCGCATTTTTAAAACATATATCCGTAACTATTTGAAATATGAAATTACTTATCATGGCAAATATGTAGGTCTATTTAAAGTGCAAATCTTTTAAGTAAAGAATAATTTTATAAAACCCATGGCTTTCAAGATATATGCAATTATATAATTATATATAAACTTTTCGAACACAGGTATTGCATCCGTAAAAAAAAATTAACCCGAAATGTTGACGAATGTCAACGTCTCATGACCCCCTGAACATTAAAAAATGAGTTTTGCAACGCCGTCTGTCTGTGTGTCTGTTTAACCCTAAAATTAAGAGTAGAGTAATAAAAATTGAAAAAGAAAGAAATCTATTTTCTCAAAATCATTTTAACGATTTTGATTAGTAGGCCTATTCGTATCTAGGCGTTGCTTAAGAATATAAATTAAATGGCTATTTCCATTTTTCCTCTGAAAATGAAATTTAGGGTACCTTACAGAAGCGGAAATTTCTGTATCTCCGCAACTATTTGAGATTCTAAATAACTTATCATTGAAAATTTTCATAACTATTAAAAATAAAAATAAACTTTGATTAAAATTATTTTTTACAAAACCAACAGTCTCTGAGATATTGGTAAGTATATTAATACAATGTAGTGAGCTTTATTTGTAAAGAAATACTATTTAAATTTTAACGCTATAATTCTCCAATGCTATTGAGTAATTAAATATAATTAAGTATTTCAAAAAGTTTGCTATTTTCCCTTTAACCTCTTAGGAGAAATGTTTGTACAACAATGATATATCTCCTTCATTTTAGACTCAATAGTCAATATTTACTCTCTTTTTTTGTCAAAATTTATAAATGAAGAATTGAATAGCAATGCGATGACCCAAAGATGTGAAATACCTATAAAATTTTAAGTTTTAATCAGAAGTCGAAATTTTAATACAAAGTGTTGACCCTTGTGGACCCAAAATTAATCATTTTTATTGGTCCAAACACACAAATAAGGACATTCTTTAAAAATATAATTATAAATTTTAAAGCCGGGATTCAAAAAAGTTTTACGTAAGTATAGTGTAATTTATGCTTGGGTTTGCTAGTGTATATTATTTTGTTTAACATATATTACGAGTTTTGAGTAAATATCTCTATTTTTAGACAATTGAGCAAAAAAGTCTATGTGGAGCTCCGTACATTTTTTTAAAAATGACGATGACAATTTTTCTTTATTAGCACCGCGTCTTACTACCCGTTTGGACTATACGCCACTATGACATTCAACTACCTATATTTTATTCTCTAGTAATTTTATAATCGCTATCGTGGTCACGTGGACATAATGTCAAGCTAATCTAATCCGGGTTTCCGCTAATGAAAAGTTCGGGGATTGGATCTCGTCAGGATGTTATTTTTCCTAAATGGTTTCCAAACCTACTTTCAAGCAAATGTATGTGCATTCCCTCTAACTAATACCTTACTCATATATAATAAATTAGTTAATTAAATGCCCATCAGCGGAACCGGTTGAAAAATGTTCTGAATAAAATTTTCCTCCAAATTCCCGTCCTCCAAACAATCAAGTAAGAACGTTTCTGGGCTCTTCATAGGTTCTGTGAGATTCCTATATGTTCGTAAAAGAAGAAGGGAGAGGGAAAGGTCGTTAAAGGTTGTAAAAAAAGAATGTACAAAAAGCGCGGTGCAGCATGGGCGAGCTCCTTCTAAAACAATAAACTTTTTTTTTATTTATTTGGTGGATGGCGACGCGACGCATTGCGTCCAGCTGTTGTCGCCAGCGAGTTTTGTCTCCAGAGGGGACGTACACTAGGCGTGACAAGCATTTGATCGAAGAGACTTTAACTAATGATCTCCCCCATTGTAGGTATATGTTCTGTTGGAATTACTAGAAAAGTCTATAACTTGACCTCAAACAAGATCAGAAATGTCCTAAATTATGATTCCCTCAACACGACTAACGCCAGAAAACATTATTTAAATAATAATAATCAAACTAATGTTTTTTGGATTTAACCTTGTTGAGGAAATAATAGTTGCAGACGTTTCAGCTCTTATTTGAGGTCAAATTATAGATTTGTCTGATAATTCCACCAGAACCAATCAGATATAATATTTACATGATTGGTAGATATTAGCTCATTGCCTATCCCAAAAAATTATTGATGTAAATAAATAAGTCTGGCTTATTTATAATTTTTGACATTTTATCGGATTTCAATTCAAACTACACTTTTGGTTAGGCTGACTAAAGCGCATGGCTTGCAGTCAAACTGTTTTTCATAATATGGATGGTCATGGCATTTAAGAGGGGATGAGGGGAGGGGGTAGAGCCTCTAATGTATTATGAAATAGTTTTATTTATAATTTATCTTAAATTATTCCCGAGAATATGATTATTTAAATTAAGCTAATGCAATCAAGAAATCGCAAATTTTAACATTTAAGCATATGTTTATTTACTTTAAAGTTTTTAGCACCAGAAACATTATCAAACGAGTTACAAAAAACAGCAAACAATACCACCAATTCGAGTTCTCTTTTCACCCTCTCGTATCTACTACAGCGCTTAGTGGTTGAATGTGTCCCCAACGTAGTGATTTCCAGATCTGCTGGAAATACTATATGTTAAACACTTCAATATTCTGATTAAAGATCTTTAAATACAACTTCTTTTATTGTAACAGAATGATGTACGGTATGTATTATAATAGTTGTAAAATAATCTGGGAGTGTATTACCCTCCACCAAACATTAATAAAATGTCATTATATAATAAGAATAATGAAAGTTAAGACATAGATAAGTTTATCTTAAAAATTATAAAATTAGTTTATAAATCAAGCATTTAATTAATTTGCTGAAAGTGGTCAGAAACTAAGGGTTTTTGTAACTATTCTTATAATGTAACATTTTAGAAAGCATTCTAAAACAATAGTTGAAAGTAAGGAGTAATTAGAATTAAAGTTCAAACTTAGTTAAATTGATCTAAAAATTATAAAATTAGTTTATAAATCAAGCATTTAATAAAGTGGTTGATGTATTAAGGGAAATTGACAAGCACAAATATGTATAATTTAAATAATTTTTTAATTAAACAATTATATTAAATTATAATGCATAATCAACTAAAATATAATGCTCAAACGAGTTGATGAATAGTCTTAAACAAATAATTTGACACATTCTTATATTAATACAAAATACAATATAGCGTGATATGAACAATGTTCTTTATTCCAGGTCTGTGTTTGAAATTAAAGGATAAAAATTAGGTTAACATCAGCCAAACTGATTTAGAAGATTAATTACGGCGATGTGTTGTTACGACAGCTAGAGCTGTACCCATTTTTTATTTTCGTGCATAAAGTCCAAACTTGACTCTTTATTCATCCATTTATAAGTAACAAAGGACGGGGTTTACATATTAAATAATATGCTTGTTTTAAGTAATAAGTAAAAATAATAGTTTATTTAATTTTATTTTCAATTATTGGAATTAATTAAAATTGTGTACATAATGTTTTTATACATTTATATAAATATTGTTTTAAACTGAGTCAACACATGCAACATAATTTGTTTGTTGTTATTGCTAACTGTTTATCCCCTTAACCCCCCCCCCGCCCTCCCCCCCCTAACCATGATAGCCATATAAAGGTTGAATTTTGCGCACAATGCCTCGACCGTCATTCTAGGTTTTACTTGTCCCGCCGCCATTGGAATCTCATGTCTTCGTGTCCCCAGTCAATTGTTTCCAATTACTGCCTCATATCTGAGCTACTATTTTTTTTATAGCTATGATTAGCTACTAGCCTTTATTAAATACATTAAATTTTAATTATATTAAAAATAAAACTTACCAATATATGATAATTTAACCCTCATTTAAATTGTGTGAATTTGATGTAAGTATGAAAAGTACCTACATAAATACGAGTCATACCCAGCCGAAAAAATCTTTTAACAAAACTTTCTTGCTTGTGCAAATCACAGGGTTTGTAGTCAATCCCAGCGTAAATGAAACTGTTTTATATTATTTATGGTAATGTATAGCTTAACGATTTTTTTTAGAGATCCCTACTACTTTTTGTACGACATTGGGAATTAGGATTGACAGTATTTACATTCACAAATAACATACATTATATATACATGGTGTCTTTAGAAGTATAGAAAATTTGCAAAGTTGGATTTGAAAGTCCTTAAAGTAAATGCTTTTGTATTTTTCTATAAATATATTTGGTAGAACTCAATATATGAATGTTTACAAATTAATCGTTTTCTTATAATTCGGATTTCCTTGGAATATTTTTTAATTTTGAAAATTTGGCACATTCTTTGTGTATGAAATTTCATAAAAAAAAAATGAAAATTGGATTAAAGTCGTTCAAATTCTTTGATGATAAATTCAAGACGTTCATCTCTGCCAATCAAGTCACCGAAGCTATGCCATTAGCTTACACATTTCGTAAAACCCAAACGAGTAGTAAGATGTGGTGCTAAAAAAAACTATTAATAGTTAAAATTGATTTATATCACAAATTACATTTTTCCAGTAAATTTTGAATCGGAAAATGACGTACAATTTATTTACAAAGGAAGGGAATATACTCTGAAAGGTTTTATTTTTAATATTGAAGTAATAACAAATTAGGTATAAAATAGAGCAATTGGATCCAAAGTTTTGACACTTTTGTTTTAATCCTCAAGCACTGTTATCTATATGTGATTGTGTGAAAAGATAACTTGAATGGCTGGTAAGGCTTTGCCTTAACATTTGATGATGTTCCTGGATTTAACGTGCTTAGGAAAGCTTAAATTAAAGTGAAAACTTTAAAACTTGAAATTTATTTAGATTGCATTATTTCCATTTGAATGGTATGAACCATTTTTAGGAATACAATTTTATGATCTCGCATCTGTCTTGCCCGTGAGGGACTGATTTTCATCTCACTCACGTCAAAACTTACCAAAGAGCGTGTACAAAAGCTATTGTTCAAATTGTAATCGTAACCTTACCCCTCCACCCTTCTCAAACCTTCTGGAAGTAATTTTAAAACTAACGCGACATGTTTTCAAGAACAAACATTGACGAGTGTATTTATGTCCCCCCACCCCCCGTCCCCCACCCAGACAAAACAGCAGAGGCTATTTTATTTATTCTTAGTATGAGTTCACGAACTTTCCATCACACACATGATACGTGAAAGCTGTGTGGCTCTATACAACCCTACAAAACCTCGTGTTTTTTTTTGTTCGTACCAGAAATCCTGAATGTCATAATCTCAAAGAAAAACTCTCATAAAAATTTAACTTCGTGTTTTGTCTCGTGTCTACCACCGTGACAGTCACAAGTGTGTATCTCGTGTGAAGGCGTGCGCGTTAGGGGACATTAAAATTACGAGATCTATTATTTTAGTTATAGGAGGGGAACATTTGATGGATTTTTTTTATAGCTGATTATTGGCGTTATTTAAAATTCAATGTTTGCCTAACTCTCTCCCGCCATCTACTCCTCTCAGGGCCATAACCTGAACAACCCCTTTATTTGTAAAAACAAACCAAAAATAATGTATTTTAAAATGTATACTTTCGTTCCTGATTTTAATAAAAAAAAATTGTTAAAATTAAATCAAAAACTTGATAGAGAGACAGAGAGTTCATTAACACATGAAAATCTACGTTTGTTTGTTTAGCAGTCATAATATTAATTAAAATATTTTATGGTTAATAAAATTCACGGGTATTTCGCGTATCCTTTAAAATCCTTCGTGTACCCCTTAGAGTACGCGCACTACAGTTTGGGAGATATTGCTACAAGAGAAGCATCGAAAAACATGGCTATAGTCAGACAGCTTATATATTTTTTTGAAGCATAGTTAAGAAAATACAAACGTATTTATAGGCTGCCTACATTGATATAATTTTATTGTATTATTTTTGTTTTAATAATATTTATCAAATGTGACAGCAACAGATATAAGGGCTTGATGTATGAATATATTATTAAAACTTTTTTTAAGTTAATTGAGTAGCTACCAGATACTGGTCTTCCTGGCTAAGTCAATCTATAGCTCAGTTGGTAGATTAAATTAAAAGTTGGTAGAGCTGAATATAGACTCAACTTTTTTTAACTCTTTGTGCCCCACACAGGTGGTTACGTGGCCTAAACCGTTAGGCTAGCAATAACTTTATGGCCGATGATGGATAAGTTGAGGTTCACCTCTGGGCCAAGTAAAAAAAAGGGGGTTGTTTTTCACACATAATACACTAGTGAAGTTTCCCTACTTTCTCTCTAGGAAATTCGAGTGTACTCATTATAAAATAGTGCTACTACTTCTACTTAGAGCATATTGTTGATAATATTTGCATTGATTGGAATGATTGAAATTAAACTTCCTATCAACTTTTAATTATATGAGTTTTTTATCAACAGGAATTGCAATGCCAATATGGGGTATGGTTGTTGTGTTTGTCTTTATATAGATAAAACATATGTAAACAAATTATATAGCAGCTTAGATTCTCTATTATGGTTCCCAAGCCTTCACTGCTAATAAATTGCCTTCAAAATTCATCTACCTGAGTTTGTGGTTTTAGATTTGAAGGCTTAGGCCACTGATAGTACTAATATAGTAACGTGCTAAATTCATTGTAATGAGGGAAACATAAATGTATCGTAAGTTATTATTATTATTATTATTATTATTATTATTATTATTATTATTATTATTATTATTATTATTATTATTATTATTAGCACCGCGTCTTAATACCCGTTCGGGTTATACACACTTACGATAATGTGTAATAGTAGGGTGATTGTGAGATGAAATGGAGAACCTACAGTTTAACGTGGAATCTGAACCACGGCGCAGGCTTGGCATTCCTCACATATTGCATGTTAAATCTTTTGAAACTCGAAGATATTATTTACAACCATACCGATCCATTCGTATCTTTGTACTCATGAGGTATGTATGAGGAATGTAGGGTTTAGAGGAATAGTACCCTTATTTAAGTGTAAGAGAATTGGAAAGCCAATTCGTAAAAAAAAAAAAATCTTGGTATAACAATATAAGTTTTATAGCCCCAAACTCTTTATCGTTAGAAATTCAGATTAGACTAAACAGACACCTTGTCCGAATGAGGGTGTTAAACGATCTCGGTTGATAATCACAGTTTACATATATTAGCAGTTCTCGTGTTTCAATTACCTTCACTGTTTTTAATGTTTCCGAAAATTCACAAAAAAACAAAGACACAATAAACATTAAAGCATTGTTGACAGTATATACGCGAATATAAATTAAACTAAAAACAAAAAAACAATAATATATACGAATATTATACGGTAGCTGAACTATGGCGCATTGATCTAGTTTACGTCACCTTATGAACACTAAAGTCGGTGTCCCACACAAAGCTGTTCACGCAGACAAAGGTATAAATATGTCTTGCATGGTATGTTGGGGGTGATTGGAATCATGATCGTGCATGTTACGTGGGTGGGTTTCTCCTAAATGGTTTATCAGATTTCCTCCATCTAAATACGATCATCGTCATTAGTTAACACATGCGGATAGCCTGTATGGACAGTAAGACGTGGAGTACGTGAAAGAAAAAAAGGTGTTCTCTTGCTTTGGTATGCAAAGGAATTTATGGGTTAGTTTCCTCCTGAATATGAGAGCGGATCAATGGCGTGGTGTGGGGTATTACCAGGTCAAGCAGAGTAAATTGAAACTGTAAATGTGGATTGTTGTTGTAATCACTCAGTAGGACATTCATTGGTCAGGTTTCAATGTAAATATATTCCATTGTTAATTGTCTAGAGTGACTATGTAATATCGATAAAATGGGGGAAAAGTGGGGGAGAACATAGCATAGGTACTGTTTTAACAAGCTTTGGCATAACTCTAAGAAACGTCACTGCATAAAACATAAGCGCCATAACTAGTATACGATAGAATAAATAATAGAGATAAATATGAAAGGGTAGAAGGAATGGTGACTCAAAAACTGAACCCTTTCCCTCCATTCACTGTCAAAGTATCATAATATCAACAGTGGCGCACACTCGTAAATATCCAACTTTTACGACCTATTGCGACCGACTATATTAACATGTGAATACAATCAAGGGCAAAAACAAGTTTTACGCCACTTGACAATTAGGTTCAGTGTCATAGTTGTTTTAACAGCTATGCTAGACTTAACGAACAATTGAGGTAGGTCAATTTTACCTTGAATTAACTCTTGTTCAAGGAATAGTCAGTGTTATGTCTCTAAGAACGCGTCAAATGGAAGAATTCACCGTTAATTTGTTTGAGAATGAGATATTAAACCTATGGCATTATAAAAATGTTATTTATAGCTTACTATCATTGTCACCTGTGACATGACAATGAAGTTTAGTAGCTATCATAATCACCCGTACATATGGTTAGTTTTAATAATTTACGTCAAAAACCGTCACATGTAAAACCATGCGATGAACACGTAATTATTTTTCCAGATGCTAAATATATACGGGATTATGAGTGATTGGAGAAGAAGTTAAAGGGAACTTAGAATATCTTGCAATCTACTTATGTATATTTTCTCTAGAGCTAAGACATGATTTTTGAACAAAATTTTCTCAAAAATAATTGGACATCGTCTGACAATTACGTTAAAGATAAAGAAGTTAAATAATAATTATTAGATAATATCCCGTATATGTTTATTTGATGTTACACGTTCTACGATAGGTTTGGGATGCACATTAGTCCAAGGACACAGCATGAAAATGATAAGTTAGCAATGAAAGGCATTTAAATTTGTGGCGGGAAAATGATATTTGCTATGCTTTTGATAAACATGATAAGGAAAACTACCCTTATTAATAAATCACCTATTTTTGGAGTAGAATCTATGAATTAATTTATAGATCGTTGTTATGAATAGGCCAAAGTAGAATTTTAAAAGTGATTATTTTCCTTTAATTTGATTTACTACTTGAATATAACTTGTCACTATTAAATGGAACAATATTTGCCATTAATAAAAAATGTGTTTAAAATTATGCCACTTTTTAATAACCACAATTATAAAATGTTTTCTACCTTTGATATTTTAAATACAAATTTAATATATATTTTGTAATTGAAATACTTGGCTGACTAGTTCGTCTTGTCTAGAGACGTGCGTGGAATTTCTTCCCTAAGCCACACCGAAGACCACAACTGACTTGCATCAACTATTAACAACTGCGAACATATTATAAATTATTGTTTACGTTACTTTAGTATTTTACACTTCAATCTAATTCTGAAGAAGCCTTCTTTTTACTAATGTAAACAAGTCACCGCTGAGCTTGAAGGACAATTGAGGCAACAAAAGAGGACTGCTAGACGATAAAATTGTGCCATCTTTGATTATATACTCTCCGAGAATCAGGCTAGCTAAAGAGAATGGTATTTTCGTCTTATAGTGGCGGTGAGTTTAAACCAAGCGGAATTTGTATTTGGGGTTTCTTATTAAATGTTAATATTATATGAGGCATTTTACTGCAATTTAAAACAGTACATTTATGTAAACAATTTATTAAAGCAACTCTATCAATCGTCATTACACCAGAGGAAATGTACATTTTTGAAATTGTTCTTTACCTTTTAGAGCAAAGAGGATGAAGGAAAAACCAAGGAAGGAAAGGAGAATATTTTTGTTGAATTATAAGTGCGTGTGATGGCAGCCTATTTCAAAATAGTGCTATTTCTTTCGACAACTGCTGGAATATGACCATATCAAAAGTTCTGTGAAAGGTTTTACTTCAATTCTAAATATTTTTCACCCTTCAATAATAGCATTCAAAGCCTAAAAACTAAAGTGGGGATAGCAATTTTTCTTCTGTTATCTTCAACTAGACTTGCAAATGGGTGAGATTTATACTTTTTCATCCTCTAACATCCTTGTTTTCTATCTTTTTACAATTTCAACATCTATTACAAAACAAAGCTTGAACTTAGGTTTTAAAGTTTAATTTATTTACATGAGAACCAGATATTGGATGATTATAAAAATATATAATTATATTAGCTTGCAAATATTTTTATGATTGGAGAAGACTTGGAGGACTAAAAGGAAAAATAAAATCATTCAAATTTATTTGAAAATTTTTTAACTTTCACTTTATGATATTTTTAACTAATATTTTGAACTTTTGCTCAAAATTATAGTCAGGAACAATAAATGCATTTAATTTCAATTGTATTTAAAATCAAACATTGAACAAAATAAACTATTATATTATATTATTAAATTGATAAAATAGTCTATTTAATTTAATCATTGTTGATAGTTATAGTTTAAGTTTCTGCCTGTATCTCAGACGTATTTAGGTAAAGGAAAAGACAATACATGTTAAAAATAATTACAATATGGTAAAACCCTTTTTTTTATTCATGAGGTAGTGTAAATGTAAAAGAAACATTCCTCCACATTGTCTGGTTCCCAACCGATGAATATTGCTCTCCTTGTTCTATTGTCCATAGTATACCTTTTTTCATCATTCTGCAGTATGCGGAGATTAAGACAAAGGTAAAAAAGGGGTATTTTTAGAGTTTATTTCGATTATGTGTTTTAAGGGTCTCTAATCTAACTACAGGGGACTCGTGTTAGTGCTTTGCGTCTGACTAACCAGGCAAATATTAGCTAGATTTTGGTATTTAGTATTAAGTTTGCTTTCCAGGACTTATTGAGCATGGTGTTTATTAGCTCCTACCAGGGTCAGACAAAGGAAGACATTTTGGAGTAATTGTTTATACATGGGATTTTTTTATATTTTTATTTATTCATGAGTTAAGTGGTTTTTTTAAATTTTATAAACGTGACTGTAACCATGTAAACCTAACTTGAAATATCAAAAATACTCGTTACAGAAATTTTTAAAAAAACTTGCCAAATCTATTAAACAAACAAAAAATCTTAAACTTCACGGATATTACCTTAGTTATCTAAAATAACTCTGAGAAGAGAATTATTACTTTACAAAATAGTGTAATATTTATTTACGAAAGTTTTCTGTCAGACTGATGGTAGATTTTATTACAAATTTTGAATGTTTAGATTAAGAATGTTGTCTTAGTTTAATTTAGGATCTAAGTGGATATATTGATTTAAATAATCTCTCACTGGGGATTTGATTTTAAATTATGAAGATTATTAATATTAATTTAAATTTCACAATGGTTATGCATTAACGTTATGATTAGCTTAGTTAGTCAACTAAATTTAAAAGACTAAATCTGGCAAAAGTTATACAATGTAAATCTTGGAAGGCTGAAGATTAATCTTTATCCATCGCACTGAGGTTGGTTTTATACAATGCATACAAGTGAATTGTTTCTTATTCATATTATAAGTTTTCTATTCTTTATCCAGTCAAACCTTCAAACTTACTGTTGCATACTGTTTCGTTATTTTATTAAGTGGGTACCTTAGTATTTACACTATATTATATTCTGACACAATAATAAACAATTTAAAATATACTATTATTACCATTAGTATCAATCCCACCATTGGTACTCCCATTGTTTAAGGTGATATGGTTTCAATGAACTGGACGTCAAACTTAGGGACGTTTGGTGGTTCAAGTCTCCTAAAAGTGTCTTGTATGGGGTTTTCCACGCGTGATTTATCATGGTGGTTTATCCCATACCCATTCTACGCTAATTCAAGTGCATTTCTACAAAGTGATCCTTCCAACCCTTATAAAATGCAATTTATTGGCACCAAACCTTATATTAAAATCTACTACTAGTAATATAATTAACATAATTAAACAATACTATTGATATTAATAATATTAATAATTAAAAAAACATACTATTAAATCTAAATATAGTATTATTAATAAATCGTGGTATAAAATGTATAATACCAATAGTGGTGATCAAATTAAATAATGTAATTAATAATTTACTATTAGGCGTGCATAAGAAAAGCTTGAGACGCTAAAAGATGAGGCAAAGTTCATTCGCAATAAGAGTAGTGGTAGCTAACAGCCAACGGAAGATGTAAAAACGGATACAAGAAAAATTAAGAACAAATAATTATTTTGTGTAAAGTTTGACTCCCTAATGTGGCAATAACTCATTGCAGATCATATGTTTTGAATCCCAAATGTGACAATAAATAATTGTAGCTCATATGGTTTGGCGAATGGCTACATGAAAGTAGATCTGGTAGCTTTTGCTTGCTCTCGCTTACCTACAATCTTAATGTAGATTTTTTTTATGTATACATTTGTTATTGAATATACTGAACAGATTTGATAGTATCTTTTCAAACAAGCCGCGTGCCCTCTTTTTTTTCTCTAACCATCAACTATCACGTTTTAAACACCCAACACTCAATCTTTTCAATCATCCCAACTACACAGAACGATTCATTACTATTATATACTACTCCTTCAGAACCTTAACCTTAAGAAAAAACAACAAAATGGTAGATACAGTTTATCTTTTATTTTTGATGATTCTGAATAAAAAGTTAACAGGCCAGCATGAATCCATGTTTAAACTTAATCTATAATTTGTAAATGTCAGGCGGCCTTAATCTTGTGAAAGAGTACAATAAATAGGTGGTGCCATTTGTTGATAGTTCAGTCTTGTTTGACTAGGCTAAGAATTTAATGAACAGTGGTTAAAAATCAGAAACCAAACAATATTGTATTAGTTAATTGATAAAATTTAGTGGCAGTGTTTATGTTATAAAACTATATTATATTAAACAAGGGAACAAGATGAAATAAAAACAGGATATTTTAGAATACAAATGCATCACCTTAAGAGTGTCTCCAGCTGTGATGTGTGTATCTAGGACTGCATACTTATTCTAAATCATTCACTATTTAACAATAGGAACTCAAAAGTTAATTGCCATACTTACAAAATTATGCCACCTATCCCTATCTTGAACTAGTTATATCCATTTCCCCTCATTATACTCTTTATTATTTAACGTCCATTCTAATAATTTTATCCTCCCATCTATGTCAAGGTCTTCCAACTGGCTTCTTCCCATTAGGTTTGCCTGTCAATACCTTGAACGTAATCCTATGTTTTTCCATTTGCACTGGATATCCTGCCCACAGTATCTTGAACGATATAAACACCATAACAATACCTAGTGATACGTATAAGGTATTGACGAAATATTTTTCTAGACCTTTTTGTTTTTATTATTATTATTATTAGCACCACGTCTCACTACCCGTTTGGGCTATACGCACTTACGCTAATGTGTAATGGTAGGGTGATTGTGAGATGAAATGAAGGACCTACAGTTTAACGTGGAATCCGAACCACGGTGGAGGCCTGGCATTCCTTACATTCACAAGATGTATTGTCAGAGGTGAAGGAACGGTTTGGTAATCAAATAAATCTTTGCCGGGACCGAGGATTGAACCCCGGCCGCCAACACAGAAGTCTGACACCTTACCCCTAGACCGCCAGGTCACCCTTTTGTTTTTGAATACTCTAAATTTATTTTCGTAACGTTAGGTAAAATACCATATTTATAAACCGTAAGGAGCAACCAGTAAATCAAAGATTTTGATATATTATGTAAAATCGATATTACTATTATTATATTAAATGTCATTAATTTTCATATTATTTTTTCTATCTTGTCAAATATAAAAAAAATCTAAGATCATGAATTATATAATTATTATTCTAAGACAAAGCATTATACAAATATGTACTCCTGAATTAAGTGGGGTTTGGATTTTTGTCTGTTCTTTCAAGTACCTGAGAATATAACAACATGTTTTGATGGATTTCATTAAAACTTTGTATTTTTATTTCATATAATCATACCTAAAGTCTAAATTATGATTCTAACTACCTATAGGTCTAAATAACCTTAGCGATTTCTTTTACAATTGATATCTAGGGGGTTTTCATACAATTTATAAATAAAACAATTAAAGGTTTTTCTTTTGGAGTATTATTACTATAGCAGTTCAAAACTAGCCTATTTTGACAAACTTTTCCATACTATAATAAACTGTATAAAAAATTTGTATTTATGTGCCGTATTATTTATTATGTGTATGGATGTATGTGATACAATTCCAACATCAAAATTGTAATATACAAGGGAATCACATTTTTTAACCGAGTAGAGCTACATTAAATACAGTTCTCCCATAAATGGAATCTCTGATCATTCATCAGTTCAGATGGAAGGTTATATGGATATTCTCCAGATCTTGGAGGGGCGGAGAGGATGTGAATGTCTTCAAGCTTGGACAGTACTCGAATAAGAAGAGAGAGAGAGAGAGAGAGATGAAAGGGAAAGGACAGATAGAGTATAACCTTTCAGTCATTAGTGTTCCCCGACACCATTTCAAGGGAAGCTCTGTTTAGTCAAACTACAATACAGTAGATTCTTGTGCGGAAAATGGTTTTATAAAGATAAACACTTTGCCTTCATCATGAATAACATATTGAATATTATAATTATTTATCGAATTTTATAGTTATAAGGGATGATTATAAATTTTTTGTGTAAATATTAAAAGGAGATAGGGTACACTAAAACTAACCTTTTTCTTTAACTAATGTATGCCCACAGACGTCACCATTAAGTGATAGAGGGCTCTGTTGGTACAAAAAAGGACCGCATAAAGTGTGAAAAATATTTTTATTTACAGAAGTGTTACAGTAGTTGTTCGAAGAAATGACTGCCAACAGTGATTCATGTCTGATAGTGACGACGGATTGACTGCCGTATATTTTAAAAGATTCCCCAGCCCCATCTATTATATTCATGTCAACCATCTCAGAATCTGTGAAATTATCAGTGTTACTTCGTGCGAAATGCGCGCTACAAATGACGAAGGTGAAAAATAGACATTTAGCAAGCCGCACATCAGCGCCCTTTAGAACCAACGGGTGACGTCTGTGGACGTACACATTCATTGTAGAAAAAGGTTCGTTTTAGTGTTACCTATCTCATATTAAAGTTTTACAGAGAATTTTGAATCATACTTTATAGTCTATATATAGTATGTTTTAGCATTTGACTATATTCAGGTAATCTTAACAACTTTTGTACCTGTGAACTAGGTATTTTTCTTAAAGGTGCTAATTGGTAGAGCACCGAGATGCGCTGCCGACGATTAAAGGTACTACATTATTTAAACAGTTATTTTATGTTTTTAATATAGTTTTCAACAAAGTATAGGTGAGAATAATGAGTAGGCTTCTGATCGGGTAAAAAGTTAAAAGTGTCAGTGTAGATTTAAAAAATCAATGACGAGTTAATAGGAAATTCGTACTGTTGAGGAAAATTCAAAGGTTATAGACCTTATCTAGCCTGTCTCTTAAAATGAAGTCATGTTTTGATAGGTTCACAAAATAAAATTTTAAGATTATATTAAATTGTTTTGTTGGATATAATGATAGCTACCACACGTTTGTATAAACAATTTAAACTTACAATTTAAACTTTTTAACTTATCATAACCTTTAACTATATTTTGGTGAATACAGTATTGAAAAGTATCAAACCACTTCATAAATAATAAGAGATTTATAAACGCCTGTGACGTTTCTCAGTGCTCTCCTATGTAGCACCCCTAGCAACCAGAATACATGTAGCACTCTCGGCAACCAGAATACATGTATCACTCTCGGCAACCAGAATACATGTAGCACTCTCGGCAACTAGAATACATGTAGCACTCTCGGCAACCAGAATATATTTAGCACTCTCGGCAACTAGAATACATATAGCACTCTCAACAACCAGAATACATGTAGCACTCTCAACAACCAGAATACATGTAGCACTCTCGGCAACCAGAATAAATATAGCGCGCTTAGTAACCAGATTAATACTTTAGTCAAAAGTCTTCAAGTTAAAAACTATATTTATTAAATTTTGTCTTATGGGATAACATATAAAGTATGATTATAGAATTTTATTCACTATTTACTTATACATGGTAGCCATATTAACAGTGGTAATCTGACTTTTTTCATTACAATAGTAGTATTGGTAGTTTTGGTTTATTTAACTACCATTGAAACAGTGTTATTATTGTATTATTTAATTTCCATGGCAACAATATTATTATTGGGTTCTTTCATTACCATGGCAACCGTGTTCTTATTGGGTTATTTCACTACCATGGCAACAGTGTTATTATTGGGTTATTTAATTACCATGTCACTGCCGTGTCTGGTTTATTCACTACCATTGTAACAGAGATAGGCCTGGTTTAATTGATTACCATGGTGGCAATGGTAGTCCTTATTTCTTTCATTACACCAGCCAAAGTTGATATTCTCGGCTTCCCTCATTACTGTTTAAGCGCTTATGGTTTTGTAGAATCAAATATTGACAGAGAGATTCTTGAATTTAGGGTCGCCTTAGTTTAGTTTTTTCTCAAGATCAAACATTAAACACCACCCTTACATGTATGTATTGTTGCTTTGAATAAAAAAATATATTTCGTATAGCTAGGCCTCAACTTTGCTGACTTATAATTAAGGTTATATACATATTGAACCACATAATCAATAGACTTCAAATCACCCGTTTCACCCCTGCTTTCCAATCACTGGTAGAATAAGAAACTTTGACACTACCTGGGTTTGAACAAGAAAAATTATTAAGACGTGGTTGGATAAAGCTTTAAGGCCTTACGCCTGGGCGAGTTTACCCACAGTGAGATACATTTTGATTATCTTTGTTCTGTCAGCATAATGTCACCCGAGAATGCAAGTGTTCTATCTCCAACAGTGCTGAAGTTTGATATATTTGGTGTTCATGTCTATTTAGAATACACATGGTTCACCTGCGGTGAAATTGAGACTGCTATTAATTACTTAAGAGGAAGCAAACTCGAGTTGTCCTCTAGTAACATTGGTTTTATACACATGGTCAAACTGTAACGAGCTACAAGTAACAGTTCGAATCAAATGGCTTAATACTCACCCTCTGACCTGTTGGACTCTTATCTCGTGCGCACATAGCTATGATCTCCTCTCTCAAACACACTACTTCACAGACTTAACGGAGGTGTGATTCGACCCTCTGCGCAAGAGGAAAGCCATGCCCAGGGGAAGCATGGGAAGGTGGCTCGGTGCGCCTAGTTATTATTTCCTCCGCCTGGATTGTTCTGGCACATTCTACTAGTTCCCAGGATTCCCAAGAACTTTCCCCGCGCTGTCCAATCTCACCCCTTTCTCTTTCCTTCCCCCTTTTTTCCTCCTACTCTCAGTAGGAATATTGTTTTGTCTGCACGCTATATATGGCAATGTTTTGTTGGTATCGATACTCATTGTACCATCGGCTTAGCACGAGGTGAGAGCTAATACTTAAGTTAGAGCTTAACTTCAACTATTCAAAATTCTCTCTAGGCTAAATTGTGGGATCGTTTCTAAATTATTTATTTGGGTATATAATTTAAATCTGTATTATGGGACCGGGATTTATATTTGGTATTAGCGTGGTAATGGATAGCCATGTTTCAAATATAACTTTGTTTATTGGGGATTCTAAGTTTATTCTCGATGTTAACTAACTTCTGTTTCACCGCTTGGTGGCTAGCGTTTTATTGAGCTCTCGCTTAGGCTATGACCATCTAACTGAGAATTAGCTAGAATCGTTTGCTAAGTAATTATTGTCTGGGTATTATTCAATGCTATAAGTTTAAATTTGCATTTTATTGTAATGAGAAAGCAGAGTGCTTAGATTACTGGTACAACGCTTTATAACTCCAAAATTTACTTTTTGTTGTAATGAGAAATCAGAACACATATTATTAGGGTGGTTCTTTATGACGTAATAACTCTAAGGTTTGCATTTTGTTGTATTGAGAAAGCATAGCGCTTAAAGTATTAGTATGATGCGTTATAACTTTATAACTCAAAGGTCCATAGTTTGTTGTTATGAAAAAGCTCAGCGCTTACATAATTAGGATGGTTCCTTATAACTTTATAACCATAAAATTTACATTTTTTATATGAGAGAGTAGAGCGCTTAAACTATTAGTATGGTACATAAATAAATTTACATTCTTGTGGTTATGAAGAGGGCACGGCCTTATTTAACCAGTATCATACTTTATAACTTTAATTACTTAAGTGTAGTATTTTGTTGTTATGGGAAAGCAAAGCATTGAAATATTCACTATTATATTATCTAACTTTAATGCTTCCGAGTATATTTTGTTGTCATGAGACACTTTCAATATTATGCCATTATATCTCCTAACTACTATGATGTTGCCGTAGTGCGTGTTATTGCAAATAGAGGGCAGGGCTATTATGAATAGATTATGATTTGGTATTGTATAGTTCAAATATCGTTGTCACAAGATGGAACAGGCATAAAGTTTAATAGTTTATCACGTTATGTTTGGAATCTTTTGATTGTTCAAGTTACTGTCACCAAATGGGAGGACAGTTTAGGTTTAGGTTACTTCGAATCTTGACTTGTGAGAAGTACAGTGTTGTCTCAATTTAAAAATAGAGTTATTCTTATTCCTTCTGGAAGCCGCTATGTGGTGAAGTTATAGTCACTATGTATAAATATTGTTATTGTATAAATATTTAATTTATTGCTTTTCAATAAAACTATTGCTCTCTTGTATCTCCCTGAGTATTATATTTCTCAGAAGGTGGTTACAAAACGTCAATGTTCTTTTACACAAAAGAGGAAAATTGGACATAGAACACTTGTATTCTCGGGTGAGGATATTTACTAAAACAGTGCAGGGATACGGAAAGAGACATTTTAAGAATGCTTGCATTTGCGTAAAGACAGAGGGTTGGAAACAATTTATTTTACAACAATTTAATTACATACACTTAAGATTCTAACCTGAAAATTTTGTCACTGGTAAAATAATACAAGAAGGTACTGACTCGTTTGACAGCACGCCCACCATTGGGGGTCACAAATTTGAGTCAAACATTTGTTAAGAGAGTGGTGAACAGTGTTCTGGACAACAACAAAATGAAATTGAACTTTGCGTCCCCTTAAACAGTGGCATCTCACGTCATTGCGTTCCGTAAAGAATAGAATCGCCTTTCAATGACGGTGATAGATTATCCCAAGATACGCGAACTCTGGAGATGAGTGCAACACGGAACTGAACAAAGGCTCTGTTGTAACTTCAAATAAAGAAGAAGCTCTCGATTGTAAGCTTAGAGCACAAGAATCCACTTGTGATATAGGCCTAATGGTAATTGTTGTTTTCTCACATATATTCCGAAACCCTTAGCTCAGTTGATAGCTCCTTCTTCTCACAGCTGGCATGAGAGTAAGTGTTTAATATTCAGCAAGGTCGAAAATAAGTCCGGTAGTTGTTATAGTGGGGTGTTACTCTTTCATTAAGTTCATTCGATGATGAAAATATTATATAGTACTGTACATTTTTAACAAGTGTATAATAACATTTAAAAAAATAGTGATTCATTGGTTTAAAATCATCAAAGTTCATGAGTTATAAGGTGTACAAATAGCTATTTTATGCTTTTTGCGTACCATTGTTAAGGTTACGTAATTAATGTATTTGGCTAAAATTAGGTATAACTAAATATTCAGATGAGTTGAACACATTGACATACATACAATTTTAATATTATATTGATTATATTATATTAATATTGATAATTGTATCTTTTGTTTTTTGTATAAACTCTCATTCTACAGAACATTTTTAGTTCCTTCACCTCTGACAAAACATCTTGTGAATGTGAGGAATGCCAGGCCTCCACCGTGGTTTGGATTCCACGTTAAACTGTAGGTCCTTCATTTCATCTCACAATCACCCTACCATTACACATTAGCGTAAGTGCGTATAACCCGAACGGGTAGTAAGACGCGGTGCTAATAATAATAATAATAATAATAATAATAATAATAATAAAAATTTTAGCTCACCAGGCTCCTGCCAAATTTCTCAAGACCGCTCCAGTACGTGTTTAATAGATCAAACATAAAGACGGACTTATGGCCCTCGATATTGATTGCAGACCTAGCGACACGTAGTGACAAGTCATCAAAAAACTAACCTTAATTTAAGAGCAAGAATCAATTTTTTTTTAAACTGAGGGTTGGAATATTAAGAAAGCCTTGAGGCATGCCCATAGAACAACTGAATTTTAAAGTTTAAGCCAAACCCATAAAACCGTTTCAGGAGTATCCTTCATGAACAGACAGATAGACAGACTTGGTGACAAATAGAAACGTAGGAATCACCGTTCGGGGGCACGCACAACTTCAAGATTTATCGTCATCTCACATCAGAAAAAATTCATTAATGAAACCCTTTGTGTACGTTTATGAAAAAATAAGAATTTATTCTGATAAGGGCGTAATAAATTCTCGTGAGTCATATAACAGATATTTGATACCGTCAAGTTAGTCCTTAAGTAACATTAAACATTAGTAGCATTTGTATATTTACGAGAAAGTCAGCTGTGAAGAAACAACCCCCCTCCATTTTCTGGTCTTAAGAACAAAAGTCTCAAATACATTGATACATTATTAAATCATTATTGTTTTGTTTAAATTTAATTGTATACTTTAGTAAGTTTGAGAGAATGTTTTATTTCTCGGATTACTTATAGCTTATCAAGGAAACACAGTTCGATCCAAACCTCACATCATATTGAGGTTTCCTGTAGTAACCTTTAGAAGGATTAGTGAAATCATGTTATTACGTTAATATATCAACATTTAAATAACCACTTTACTAAAGCCTAGAGTAAATATCAATTTCGATATTATATATATTAGCTAGACGTAATTAAGTAACCAATGTTTCGGTTAGCGTGATTTGAGATAGGATTTTAAGCTTATATGCATTGAGAAATTATTGAGGAATATTTTGTACTGGAATACGTCTGAGAGTATTTTTAAACAACATTTTTTTTATGAGACTCAATGGTTCGTCGTTTTACTACTGATCCTGGTTCTGTTAATGGTGGATAGGATTTATAGAATATGTAATCATAATTATTTTGCACCACGTATTACTTCTAGATCGGGTTATACGCGTGTGTACTAATTTTGAATATGTTAGGAATGAGGCTAATACAATGCATTTGCTTGGAAGGAGAGTAGACAACCATTTAGGAAATACCACCCTCGGTTCACCCGACTGAGATTGAACTACGGTTTCCCTGTCATTGGCAGTCTAGTTTAAAGTGAGTGTGACATCTTAGACCATACGATTATCGAAACAGGTGTAGCTATATTAATATCGAGAAAGAGTAAACAATTTATTAAAATAAACC
Source organism: Timema shepardi (assembly GCA_902151425.1). Lineage (NCBI taxonomy): Eukaryota > Metazoa > Arthropoda > Insecta > Phasmatodea > Timematidae > Timema > Timema shepardi. The sequence goes on along the minus strand of CABFVX010000140.1, from coordinate 225,968 downwards.
TTAATACACCCTATCTGAATTAAAGCCACAACCGCAGACCAGACAAGAAGAGCCTGACTATTTTGTTCAACTACCAAGCATGGAGGTCCATTAGTTATCAATTATAGAAGTTATTTTATTTCAAATAACAAATTAAGAGAAATAAATAAAATAAAAAACCTTATTATGAGCACGTGGACTGAAAAGTAAAGCTCGTCTACGGGGAGACTATTGCAAGAAAAATATATTAAATAAACATGGTTTTAGTAACTATTGTAACTAAACAAAAATGTTTCTTCCCACTTAAATCGTACTGTGGTTATGCTTAATGGTGGTCAGGGTTCGAATCACAGTAGGGTGAACTGAAAATGTTCTTTCCTAAACCATTTATACTCTTCATACACGGGAATGGGTGTGGATATTTTCTAAATTTAACCTTCCTCCTCTCAATTATATTAAAGTTTAATAAATGCATAGCCTGGATAGACGAATAAAAGTGGTTACAAAAAAGTCATAGATATATAAAATGTGAAGCCCAAGTGAATATTAAAGCCATCTAAACGGCATCCAGTTAGAGGTTGAATCTGGGCATCCCAGCCCAGAATCATAGAGCCCCTCTTTACAAATACTGCTAGTCTGATCAGTGTTACTATTTCTGATACACCGTATAAAAAAAATATATCAAGTAATTTTTCAATCTTTTGGCAGGAAACGCCAACATTTAATTTATGCGTCGGTACAGAGCGATGCTACCCGCTGTAAAAATGTCGTCGGCCTTATTTAGGCCTTTCGATCACAGGCAGGTTCTGCCTTATAGCAAAGATTTCGGAAGTTGATCTAGCTAGAGCAAACAATTTATTCTTATTATTATTGTTATATTTCTTAGTAATAAATCAAGTCATCAACGTGTGTATCCCCTCCACCCACCCACATACCCCTCACACTCACGGAAATGGTTATTTTTAATCCACGTCTCAAACGTTTAGTCATGAATAAATAAAATAGATATTCGTTGAATTTTAGATACATATTTTATTGATGTGTGATTAATTTTAAGTGAGGTTTTCTTAAATTTCAAATCAATGAATAATTGAATACACAACATAATATAAAAAATAATACTATTATAATGGTAAAGTCAATTTTAGTAAAAAAAAATCATAAACTTTGTATAGTTCATTTTTTGTAGGACAACTAGGAAAGCTACTAAAGCTACTTTCCCATATTCATGTGTCAATTTGATGTAATCTGCAGCTGTCACCTTTGATATATATAATAATAATAATAATAATAATTATTATTATTATTATTATTATTATCTATAAAATAACAAAAATAAAATAGTAAAATGTTAACAATTTTGCCACAAAATTTATAAGAGCTATACTTCTACTTATAATCCTATTATTTTTCATTTGTGTTCATGATTTTATTTCAGGTTCTTGATACAAAATTACTTAACATCAAATCTAATAATTAGCACTAAATATCCGTTCCTAGCATGGGTAGACGTACTATATTTTTCCTAAGGACAAATCAACATTAAATTATTAAATTAATATATCTCCCGGGAATGAAGCAAAATGACTGAAAGTTATGTTTGGCTTATGTAACCACAATAATTTTTACACATGTCTTTCTCTATGGCATTAAGAACTCGAGAGATAATTATAACACTTAGAAAAGTACGCAACCTATCTCTATCTTGAGCTAGTTCTATCCAACCCACCTCATTAGAACCTCTCTCTTTCTGGTGCATTCTAATGTTATCCTCCTTTTTGCGTCTAGTTATTCCATAAGGTCTCTTCCCATTGGGTTTGACAGTAAATACTTTAAACGTGGTTCTAGTTTCTTCCATTTGCTATACACGTCCTTACCACCATAGCCTGTGAGATTTGATTACTCTAACAATGTCTGATGTTGAGTACAGAGTATGTAACTCATTGTTAGGTAACCTCCTTAGTTTTTTTATAATATTAATCCATTTTTGGATCAAATATTTATCTAAGCACTCTTTTTGTAAACAGACCATGTTTCTTCTTGTCATGTAATGGAAATACCATGTCTACCAACCATACAAAACAATAGGCGAAATCATTATTTTTATATTCTGAGTTTTAACTTTGTTGACAAGAGGCACATCATGCTGTTTCCGGATAAACTCTCTTATTAATCTCCACTCTACCATCGTTGTAAGCAGTTTAAAAAATAGATAGCATACATCTAGCATATTTAAAAAAAATCCCTTTTATTTTATCAGTGCTCCCTACTGCTACCCGTTTGGCTTATACGCGTATGTACTAATTACGCTGATAGTTCTAAGAACTAGGTAGGAATACTATAATCAGAAGAAGCGTACCCGCATTTGTGTGGAGGGTGAGTGGAAAACCAGTTTAGAAAATCCATCCTTCTCTTAGGATTGTATGGTTACATTCACTATCAGACATAATTTTGCTGCTGAGATTTTATTAATAAAATTGTCACTCCGCTTAATTTAATAAAAGGAACACAGCTTTCAATATTTAGGAAGAAAGCAGAAAATTAAACTTAATCAAAAACATACTTTTATATTAGCTTAACAACTTAACAATAATCTCATTGCCTTCTTTATAAATTGAGAAATTTTAATAAACGCCTGTTTATTAATGTTTATCTAGTGTTTAAGTAGGGTATCCTCCAAACAAAGATATGAAAATATATTATTTAATTAAATCCATCTTGAATTAATTTATTTTAAACTAGTAGGGCTATGTGTGTCTTGAATATAAGACTCAATTAAGTTACTTGTCTAAATAATTATAAGGGATTCCAACGAGTATTATTGATAATTTGTGGAATTTATTACGTATCTGTGTCTGCTTACTAACATTGAATGCAAATTTATTTTGCTATGGTCAAATAAATGACAATATAATATTGTACTAGGCAAAGATTTGCACAGAGACATACATTTTAGAAAATTCCAACTTAATTCCAATTCAAATCCCCTTTAAAATGTTTTCATAGATAAGCCCAATGTCATTTTTCACTCGGTTAACTTGTGGGAACGTCGGATATTTATACTTATTGAGAACGAAAGCAAATACAACTAAATACAACTATTATTTTGTTTTATATTGCCAGTATTTATATTTATTTGTAAATTTTCTGTACTTTAAAATATTCTATCAATCAATGACATACTGAATATATGTGACAATTCCCAGATAGTTAACTTATTACTAATATCATGAACCATAGCTCTATTTGATTAATTGATCATTTTTTAGTTGTTTGATCAATAAAATAGAGTGATGACATCACACATTATATACACAATATCATGGTTGATACTTTAGGTCAAATAACTATTCAATTGGTTTCATAATATAGAAAAAGTATAGTATAAAGTGCTTGGTCATTACAATATGCTCACAAATATTAATTTTAATATCTTAATATTCAAGGTTTAAAAAAAACCAAGAGTCCATAAGTTTAAATAATTCTCCTTTAGCCCTAATTGTATATAGAACTTAAAAATTTAAAAAAATATGTCTTAATCTTTGTAAGAAATATATAAATAAATTTAAATATAAGTTATCATTTTTGTGGAGGAGCACATTATTGCAACAGTTCCTATATATAATTATTATATACATATACAAACTAAGTCAACAAAAGGTTAAGCTGTATCGATGACCAAGATAGTTATGGAGATCAAAATTATATCTAGGGGACCCCATGTTCAGTTATATTCACTAAAGTAATCTTATTCTGCTATAATCCTGTCACGTTAATAAACTGTTTAGTTTAATAATGTTTAAGTGTCAAAGTTAGATTATTAGCTGAAATTTTTTGAGTTAAATTAGTACACGTTTGTACACTACCCATTTACTTATCCTTTTATCTATATATATCCACAAACACACACACACACACATATATATATATATATATATATATCCAAATTCACGTGTGAACCACCTCGGTGGCGTAGTTGGCTAACGTGCTAGTCGTGTTGAGCTCGACTGCTGAGGACGGGGAGATCGAGGTTCGAATCTCGGTCGGGTGAACTAGGGGTGGTTTTACCTAAATGGTTTTCCACTCTCCCTACACGCAAATGCGTGTTCACTTCCTCTAATTCAACCTACCCAATTCCTAATCCAATAGTTTAATTGCCACTTAAAGCGTATAACCCGAACGAGTAGTAAGATGCGGAACTAATATGTTTATTAAATACACGAGTAGGTTGACCTGGCGGTCTAGGGGTAAGGTGTCAGACTTAAGTGCTGGCGGCCGGGGTTCAATCTCCGGTCCCAGCACAGATTTATCTGATTACCAAACCCTTCCTTCACCTCTGACAATACATCTTGTGAATGTGGGGAATGCCAGGCCTCTTCTCACAATCACCCTACCATTACACATTAGCGTAAGTGCGTATAACCCGAATGGGTAGTAATACGCGGTGCTAATAATAATAATAAATACACGTTTGGGAAATATTTATAATGCGTACTTTAATTTACCTTTGCACTTTGCATTACACACACACACAAACTAACGTTATTAAAATAAATATATTTAAGCTATTTAATATTAAAATGATTATCTCAATATTTGGCACACAGCCAAATACATACCAAAAAGATTATCCATGTGAGAAAGAATTTTAAAAACGTCCCCTCTACTAGTACTTCCATTGACGCGGGCTCAACTCTTTCTGTAAAATGTCAGTCCCCACTCGAACATAAACCAGCTTGACTTTACAAATCGGTTCTGTCAAAACAAATTTCCACGAGACACGCAAAACATTCGTAACGCCGCTGATTTACAAGCCAAGGGGTTGCGACACTCACACAACATTATTCTCAACGTTTATACCGGGCGTCATCTTAGCGTCACCGTGACGTCATAGAACACAGTCACCTGCACCCGTGACCAAATGAGGAGGTATGCCGTTTTTATACGTAGAAAAAGTCTGTTTTTATCGCAAATGTTGCCGAAAATAATTTAATACTTTGCTCACTTATATGGTAGAGTGATATAAGGTCGCAATTTATTAGACAGCCGATGATAAGGATAACTGGGATCGAATCCCGCTTAGAACTTATGTCGTATGTATTGAATGTGGTGTTCCTTAATAGCTTTTAACTTTATCTCCACGTAAATGCGGGTACACTGTCTCTATATTCAACCTTACTCACCCCTGACACCTTTGTGTAATTAATGCAGAAGCTTATAACCTGAACGGGTAGTAAGGTGTGGTACTGAAAAAAAATTGCTAGCCACATCGATGTTTACTTGCAATAAACGTCAGGCTCATTTAGTATGGCGTTCCAGTTATGGAGAGGTCATGGTTCTAGTCCCATCTGGGTATACTGAAGGTGTATCTTTTATAGTGGTTTTCTACTCTCTCTCCAAGAAATTGGCTGATACATGTATTTTAAAATCTACCATACTTCTATCTATCCTATAGGTGCAATTAAATGCGGATATCCTGGAATGGTCGTAAGATGTTGTGAAGTAATTAAAAGTATTAATGCACTGTTTACGTAAGCCCTAGATTATAGCTAATGACATAATCCCTGTCTTTAAGGCTGGGCTAGTGCTAACTAAGGGCTACTTTGATAATCATGAGTTGAGATAAGCTTGTTACTAAAAAGGCTATAGGAGGGTTTATCCATAAACAACCTCACGTTTTTTCGTACCTTTTTTATCCACCTACTTCGAATGTAACATCAAGTAAACATTTAGCCTGAACCCTTCAATGAGTTACGTAAATTTTCAAATTAAGAGTTAATGTTATTATTTCATAGTGAGGCTTTTGTGATACTAATGAGGGACTAAAATTTAAAATTACTCATAATCCATATTACATCCTGTTTATAGATATTTTCAAAGAATTTTATAATATTTTTTTAAAATTTGTAAGCAATAATATTAGTTTTTCAACCTGAAAATTTAAGTATGGAAGATTTGTGTAGTATAGCAAGCACTATAATGTATCTCAACCATATTATGCCATGCAGATATTTGAACAGCCCCCCCCCCTTCCTACCCTCTCAACAGCGTTACGTGGTTTATATATGAACCATAATTACACCCAATCTAAATAATAGGTTGTCTGTTAAACATCTAAGGCACCAACTACGCTTAAAAAAATTGGGATTTGAATATTATGAAGATATTACAATAAAAATGAGTATAGTTAAGACACAAATTTATATTCAAATTTCGATATTTGGTTTTACTAGGGTCTTTGTACCCTACTTGAATACTGAAATATAGCAGTTCTACCTTAACTGATTAAAGTATGGCCCTTTCCTACAAAATGCACCATAGTGTAACCTATCAAGGTAAGCTACCTTCAAAGATAGATGAATCATACATTACAAGTAAATGTTGTCTTGACAAAGTAATTGAATTAAATTCGTAAAAATAACTAGTTTTATCAGAATAAGCCTATTTGTGCTAAAAAACATTTTAACTAAGATTTTTGTAAGTTATATGTTTTGTAAAATGTTTTGTAAATAAGCCCAGTTTATTTTTTTATAACATACTATTTTTAAAACTTGATTCATATTAGATTTGAATCGAAAAATGTAGACATTCCTGATTATAGTTACTAAAATATTTTAAGGAACTATAGCAACACCATTAATTTGCATACATAGGAGTGTTTAATTGAAAAAACAATAGAAATTACACTCTATATTTTAAATATAGCTTTGAAAGAATAACGTTTAAATAAATTAATTAAATTATAAATTATTTTTTAGCTGAGTTTTGACCAATAATTTAAATGTCTTAATAATTCATCGTCCGTACAAATTGTGGAAAGGAATAAAATTAAAATCCCAGTTAAAATAAAAAAAACGATCATTTTCACAGACGTGAATTTTATTTTTAAGAGTTACATATTATTTTAACTATTCCCAATTTTTCCGACATTACATTAATTGAGAACATTTAATTTGAGTAAGTTTTATATTAAACATATATTTTTTTACTAACAAGATGCATTAGTATATCTGATAATAGGGCTATACTTTATATAAGAGTTGGTGGTGCGGGAAAAGGGGTAAGGGGGGTTTGGGACTTGAATATCCGACCAAATGCAATTAAGAGGGCTAGCTATCTTTAGCACAATGCTGGCGCATTTTAATAAAACTCATATATCCATTTTAGCTTTCTTATTTTAGATAAATAGAGTCATGAGTACTCAGCTCTTAGTCTCGATCTGACTAGACTAATATCGTATAATTTAGTGTATGCTACCTTCATACATCATGTTAAGTTGACTTTGTTTGAATTTAACATATAATATGAAATATCAAACATTAGGACAGTCTTATATTAGTTTCATTCAAGGCCTCGCTTGTGGGAAAGATAATAAATACGTCAAGCCTTGTCATTCATTTACCCTTGAAAGACATTGGATCAAAATCGGTGATTTCAAAGTTAGTTACAGTAGCCTCGTGGCTTCTTTGGTGCTGACTGACAGCTCACAGCTGACTTCTGACAGTCAACATTTAGGTATGTACCTAAATTTTGACTGTAAGAAGTGACAGCTGCTAAACACATGTTTTTGCGAATCATATGGTTCAGCGTAGGGATACATTTTTTTGTCTGGTAAATTTTCAAAGCCGTCAGCTGTCAGTCAGCACCAAAGAAGCCATGGGGCTACTGTAGTCTTCCAGTGGTATAAAAGTAGAGTTTTCACGAACTATTTAAAGATAAATAAAAGTGCGGTCTTAATATTCTAGGTATTGTTGGCGTTAAACACATTATTTTTACCACTTCGTCTTACTACCCGTTTAAGGTTAAACGCTTAGTATTAATTACTACATGGTTCTATGAATTAGGATGGCTAAATTTATAGGATGTGTACCCACATTTGAGTTGAGGGAGAGTGGAAATCCATTCAGTAAAAACCAGCCTCAGTGCATCCGATCTAGATTCGAATTTAGATATCCCCTTCATCAGCAGTCTAGTCTACTGTCAGAGCGATGCGTTAGAACATGCGGCCACTAAAGTGGATACACACTTACTAAATTATTATAATAAATAAATAATTATTTACATATACTACGTGCGATTATAAATATTATTTGTAATACGGAGACTTAAATATGTGAATATGTAAATTACACCTGAACACGGATACAAACCGGGAACTTCAACTTAAGCCACCAATCCTCTGCATTTAAGCCAACAAGCTTTTTCCCATATATATGGTCACACAACACAAATTGTATCCATACTGTACATATATATGCATATACGCAAAGCATGTAAGGATTAAGTGCACTAATGAATTAAAACTATACCCGTGACAGAATAATCGACTAACTCCTCACAGGAGCCGCTTTATGTTGTCATAGTCAAGCTAAGGTGAAACGTACGATAGAAACTATTTATTTTTACAGCCCTCTCTGCCCGTTTGAACATCTCTGGAGATCACTGACAAACGATTCTGTCTGTAACTAACATCTCGTGAGTATTTTACAGCGCTACTCAGTTTGGTGGACTGTCTAAACTAAAATAAGCACACCTCGTTTATATATGTTGTGACAGATATTGGATGGCCGCTTTGCGCTACAATTTCTTGTAAGCTGGAAAGTGTCACAACAGTAAATTTGTCTTTAATATAAATTTTAGCTTGGTTTATGGGGTTTCTTTTTTTTTTTCATGCTTGATTTAATATAGCTGTGAATGTTTGGATTAAAATAAATAAATTGTTATTTAACTAAGATTCCTTGAAACCCTCAAAACTGTATAGTTTTTTTATTAATATTAATAGATTTTAATATAACATTGTCATAATCAAATGCAATTAACATTACAAACTCGCTTTATTTTAGTCCCCTAGATAGACCATAAATGAGAACTCCAAATTGTGACATACGCTAGTATATAAGTGGTATATGGCGTCAGTCTCATCTGATATGCTGGTGCCGGGGATGTTAGCGTTTGAATTCTGGGTGGGTGTACTGAAAGTATTATTTCCTGAAAGGTTTTACTTTTTCCCTAAACGTGAATTTGGACACATTTCTTCCAAAAAGATTACCTTCCTCTACCGTACCTCCGTTATTATAAATCAGCAGATAGTAAATAGGATGAAGTACACTACTCTCTCGAAAACATGATAATCCATGTAAGAGACGTATCTTAATATAAGCTCTAGAAGCCCTCTTTGGAGGCGAGAATATTTCGAGACTTACATGTGCGTCACATTTATCAAGAACCCACTTCTTTATATGAAAAACAGAAGTAAAATGTATTAATTCTCAATTCCCATCCTCCCCTCACTCCCTCTCCCTAAAAAAAAGCCGTTTTACTACCTATTTTTAACAGTCGACGACGATGAAAGTATGGCACCTCCAGAAGACGTCTGATATGCGAGCCCACTTTTGTAAACAAATCTTGCTCTCTGTCGTGCGTCACTTGTCTAAACAAACGGGGCGTCAGGAGGCGAGCCCAGCAGAGCAATCTGTCGGGAGAAGGAAGAACATATTATAACATAGAAAGACTAGTGCGGACAGTCTTTCTTGTTGTGAACGTTAAAAATAACCGTCAGAGTGGTTGAGGAGGACATTCACTGCCTCACGGTAGGCATTGAGCATTATCAGGTGAACTGTTGCGGCGTCCAAGGGATATATAAGGCGGGAAAGGGAGGTTGAAACAAAATATTGAAGTCGGTGTTCATTGGTAAAGTGTCCGCCTCGAGGTACGATGTTTGTGGGTTCAACCCCCACCTGGGCTTAACGGATTTTTATTGAATGATAAAAATACAAAACACACCTTCCTTCAGAGGGGACGTGAAGCCGTTGGTCCCATGTTGATTGCGGCGTCTAAAATAACCCTAAAATATATGTGAAAATATCTTTCCTGGATAATTGGTACGATCTTTCATTCTTGCTAATAGAGATTCTCGTGTGCTACTATAATCAGTCAGTTTAGTAGGTGCACGTTAAATACCATAACTAAATAAAATAATAAATATAAAGTAATTTGAAATTCAATTAACAACACTATTTAGCGAGAGTAAATCTCCAATGTAAATGTTCTGTAAGGAACTACGACCACATCGTAAATATATGATTACACTTTCCGCGGTTCTAAACTTAAGAGGTAATTCGTGTTCTATGAACTATGACCCTGGCCATGATCAATATTCTAAGACTTTGATCTTCAGGCTTTGAACCCTCCTCACATATGGGGACATGACATGACGACACCTACCTAAACTAGAATGGAATGGGCCAGTTTACTATGCGAGAACGGCTCATTCCATTCGATTTTAGGTAGGTGTCGTCTTGTATTTAGTGTAGCGCCGCACTTGAGGCGTACTAAATTTGACTATGAAGCTGGCCCAGGGACTTGGGTTTGAAAACTGGTTGGAGCTGATTTTAATTCTCATGTGGTGCGTATCTCACCTTATTTTACACCAGTTAAAGGCTAAGAAACATAAACCCAAACCTGGTCTCGAACTAACAAAGTTTCTTAGACATTAGTGTATTATCATATACTATAAGCAGAACACCCATAGGTAAGGTATAAACGGAAATACTTGTGAATGGTCAAATGGTGACTGAGTGAATGAGAACACTACACAGTGTGACCGTTTTTAAAAAGTTCTTCTGCAGAAAAATCTCCACGCCACATCATTGCACATAAAGGTATATGAATAACTTTCAAGAGAGTGCTAGCCGAACGGGTAGTAAGACGAGGTGTTAAAAAACGGAAAAACTTTTCTAAAACTTTGGTGATACCATCCAAAGTTGAAATGATATGTGAAGTAGTAAAGTTTACTCTATAAACACAAACTTATACTAATACACGATTTTGAAACCCATCTAGAGAACTATCCATAGTGTCAAGAATGATAATATCAATATGATAAGAGATACCTAATGATCTACACATTAAGTGGACCGCACACTGTTCTAACATTTACGAGATGATTTATTTTAGCAAATTCAAGATGGAAATTGTGAGTCCTGAGTAGGAGCAGCCACCAAAAACTCACCTGTCATATTCCAATCTTAAACATGGTCTCCTCAAGGGATTATGTGATGTAGTCAATCGAGGTTCGTCGGCCTAGAAGAAGACGATGACATAGATTATAGTGGGTTCATCCCTTAAGCTAGTCAAACTTAACCTAGTAGTTGGTCCAATATTGGAAATGACCACTGAATATAGTGAGTATGATTATTGGATGCACAGCTTGATGATTTCGCAGTAGCTTGCCCGATCCTCTCTCACCTGGTAAAAGTTTGAAGGCTTGGGATCTTGTCTCACATGAGATTCCTGTGAGACAGAGTGGATGACAATGGTGAGACATGTGTGAAGCAGCACACTGTGTGATGTTTATATAGCATCCTATTATCCTGCGAAAGGCCCGACTGCATTTGCAACCCGAAACTGCTAGACAAGTGTGATGCCTCTCTTAATCAATTATATAGGATCCATTCTGAGGTAAAACCATATTCTCTAATAGGTTTAAATAACCTTCAAAGGCTTTATCCCACACAAGCAACTAAAAAAAAGTTGTTAAATTAAGCGGTGTCTTTATTGACTACACTATTTTATTTTTTTAAATCGAAAGCGTAAGGGGTTCTAAAATACTCTCGCAATGCTAATGGGTGTAATCTTCCTCTAAAGTCTAAATAATCCTCTTAATACGTAACCATAGATTAAGATGTTTAAAATATCCCTCAACTGGAACGTTATATATAAAAATACATTATTCTAAATAATCTTATATATATTTTCTCATATATTATAATATTATTTGAAAACAATTTTAAAAAATTGATTATAGGTAGATTAGCCTTAAATTATTGTATTTATAAAATAACAGTATGAAATAATATTCATCACTTATAAACATTCCCCAGTTATCAGTTTGAAAAATAAAATCTTTAAAATCGATTTAAATATATTTTTTATATTCTATTTAACAGTTAAGTAGGCTACCCTTAATTTTAAAGCTAAAATACAAATAAACAATGGTCTTTGAGGTATGACCATGTAACATATAAATATACATTTTAGATCAAACTTATAAAGTTAAAAACACTCAAATATCTTTGGATAAATCCTCAGTTACAATCAGGCATACAGACACACCATAGACAAACACAAAGGGAAAGATTTAAAAACTCACTTATTTTTGTTAAGGTGCGGCAGAAGGGAGCACAAATATCTTCACACTTTTTATAGAATATATATATTTTCTTTTTGCAAAAATAAATCAATTATTTCTCCAGTAGAAACACAGAGTTTAGTTTTCTGCACAAGCTAGTATCAACAGATCTTAAATATCTATCAAGGATGCCCTGGAATTTTGTCGAAACTTTTTAAATAAAGAGATAAAGTGTTGACAAAATTCCGTTGATATTAGCATGTGCAGAAAACTAAGTTCTATGTTGCTACTGCATTAATATTTGATCTATTTTGGCCAAATACATGTAATGCTATAAAAACTGTAAAATTACTCGCGCTCTCTCCAGCCGAACATTAAGGATCACATTAAACTACAAAATTATTCATAATCTTGAGGTCTAAAATTCACATTATTCCATTATTTATCTAGATATACATGGGAACGTAAAGAAAAAGTTTTCAGTTTTCTTATTAGTGGTATTGAAGTTAAATTTTCTTATCATTGTAATTTTACAAGACACCATATATAAACCTATATCTAACTAACCTGTTCAGTATTGGTTGATAATATAATCTATATTTACTGAAGCTAGTTATCCAATTTTACCTTGTGTCTGTGGTAAAATTGCTTTTATTACTTTGACTAATTTCGGAATTTTACCTCTTTCTTCTTCTCTTTAACCCTGGGTTGAGAAGTTTATTTCTCCCCCCCCCTCCCTCCCCTTTTATCTCTAGAATTTACAATTGAGTTTTATGTGTGTAACTAAAACGACAATTTAGTGTATGGTTCGTTAGGATGCAACATGGGTGTGTTAAAAGGAGATATACTTGCTATTGTTGTGAGCTCTACTTGAAAATTGTTTTTCTATGGATAGTTGTACCCGAGTCCCAAGAATACTGGCCTCCAAGGCTGTACTGTATTATTATAGATATATTTTAAGGAGAATCTTATGATATTAACATTTTATACAGTCTACCATTTACTTGATTTATTGCAACCAGATTATTTAAATTTAATTTTTCTTCTTGGTCCCAGAGCTTCCTTGGATGACCAGAAGCCCCTGAACGCTGTCTCCTTGAGGAAAGAGACTTTAATACACGACCCAAATAGCTTAAAGGCTTTCTTCATAAACAAATCACTTGATTAGGCCGACTTTTAAAACTCTCTTCTTCATAACATATCTGCTATGTGTCAACACACACACACACAGTCTTTACCCCGTTTATTTTGGTTTTGGAAGGACGGTTGGGATGGGGGAGAGGCTCTTTGGGGAACTGCCTCTTCCACTCACTAAATATTGGTCGAGTATTTTGGCAACACCAAAATAAACTCGAGGGTTGTATAGGAGTTTACTAATTGGCACGCTGAATTTTTGTTTGTGCGGATATTCTCTACTAGAAATAAGGGTCCTCTCATGTTTCCGTAAATATTTTTTTCAATGTCTTACTTCACAAGGAATTAAATATTATGAAAGTTACCACACTTGACTTGGATCTGATAGTTGGACGTTTTATCTCGAATGTTTTCCCCGTGATTGGATTTTTAGTAATGTGATTTACCATATTATCTCCAGGAAGATATTAGAGTAGGGTTTATCAAACGTTTGCTCGCAAGTTACTGGTAGCCTACACTGGCGTTTATGGTAGCTGGCAAGAGAGATTTATTTGATCTTTCCAAGATGACTTATCGTTAAAGAGTGTTGACTTAATATTCAGGATAAGTATATTTAATGAAACAAATAGCCGAAACTATTGTTAATGCATTTTAGTGGGGATATTCCCTCATAGATATCATATTCTGAAAATTGAAAAATGACACCTGGACACGGGAATTGAACCCGGGACCTTCAGCTTAGTACGCCAATGCTCTTACCACTGAGCTATCCAGGATTCAATTTTCAGAATATGATATCTATGAGGGAATATCCCCACTAAAATGCATTAATAATAGTTTCGGCTATTTGTTTCATCAATATATGCAAACCCTGTACAATTATACATATAATTGTCGAATGGCTGCAAAAATGCCAACTACCGAGTCGCTAATGGCTGCGTTGTCTGATGGTTGTGATCTTAGATAATCACATGTTTATAAGCTGACGACTTCCGCACGTCCATCTTACACTCTGCCTTAAACTATGAGTGAAGAATGACCATGAGCACGGGACGAATCCTTGATAGCTCAGTGGTAAGAGCATTGGCGTACTAAGCCGAAGGTCCCGGGTTTGATTCCCGTGTCCAGGTGTCATTTTTCAATTTTCAGAATATAAGTATATTTGTATTGAAGGAGAATGATCAATTTATGGGTAGTGATCTAAGTGAAGGCGTTGTCTGCTCTACAAACCTGCATGAGTCATTTATTTTCTTTAGCTGAGTGAGGTAAAAATTAAATACAATAAAGGGCATAAAGATGAACATTTTTATAAATGAATCCTATTATGAAGAAACATTTATTTGTCGTAAACTAACAAAGTGTAGATGCAATTGAATACTTTTATCTCTGAAATTTGCACACAAATCAATAATTTCATGTTTGATATGTTTGAATAGAATTTTGCTGTAAAATAAATACTAGCCTACTTATAATTTACAACAATAAAAGTTCATTTTACTACGAAAGATTTACTAATAATTTTACATTATTTACATTACAATAGTTACAAATCTAGTTCACAGACTTCACACACAATTTTAAAATGAAGTGATTACAATGCCTTTACATCGGTTAGAAAATAGTCTATTATTTTAAAAGATTTAAACAACGTAGCCCAAAAAACAATTTAACCTTTGTAAGTACCTATACTCAACGAGTTAAATAATTTTACATTCGAAATGACCTTATAACACATCCTCTTTGTAGTTTTATTTCAATACTAAGCTGTTACCAATAGGTGTTTATAAATACGTTTTAATTAAAATTATAATATACAAAAGTAGATACTTTTAATCAACATTCAATTAATAGCCCCTTTTAAATGCTTTAAAATATTTTAGGCACTTTAACTGTATAATATTTACTAACAACTATATGTTCACTTATGATAAAATGTGTAGGCCTGCTTATTAAGAATGTTTAGAATTGTCTTCTTAACAGTTTAGAACCCTCCTTCAGATAATAAACTGTTAATAACCAATATATTAAATCGTTCATTACCTGATTTACAAAAATTTACACAGTTATTTACAGAGATTTATAGCTAAACTATAAACTTAAATTAATTTATTAATCCTTAAGAAATAGATAACTCTATCTTCCCGTAAAACAGTTATTTAATTTAAACAACAATTAAGTTGTATCATAATTCTATCTCCATAAAAACTCCTAAAGACTATTATAACTATTTGGAGGGTTCTAAAAATTTAAAAAGGAGCTTAAAAAAAGGTTAAGTCAACGTAAGATATACATATTATTATGTAATGCTTTCCACTAATTAAAGTGGACATTAATTAGCAAGCGTAAACAACCTCTTGTCAAACTTAGGCAGGCAGGTAACACAATGTTTTGGTTGAAAGGAAGGGAATGGAGGAACAAGAGTAGACATTTAAAACGGGGGTAGGTGGTGGGAGAGCGTCTCCCTCCAAAGTCCTTCCAAGTTTGGCATCACTATTGTTACCCTCCTTATATAGAATTTGCCTATGCCCCCGAGGGGGTAGTCAGTCCTCCCTGTTACAAAACAAAGGCTTATGGCACCGATGGGTCTTCCTCTAACTTGAGGAGTTACATGATAAACTGTCTTAGGTCCATACAACTTTGGTGAGGTTTTGGAAACATGGTAAGAAGACGACGCAGATATGATTTGACACATTGTTGTGACGGAAGTATAATAGGATAGTCTCAGATAAGATGAATTCAAGGTGTAGATTTATTTAATCATAATTTATAGCACATGTGGTTTTGATTATTTTCAAATTAAAATACATGTATTTAGGTGTGATAAAGTTCCTCCACAAAACATCGTTAATCCCCTGTTCAAAAAAGATCTCTTGATTTTATAGTCCTCCATGTCAATTTCCTATACTGGGGGGAGAAAGGGTTTCGATTTCCTCGACAATTCAAGTAATCGAATATAAGTAGTCAGAGTACATAGCCTAGTAAAAGCCTTCCTTTATATATATATATATATATATATATATATATATATAATTATGGATCCTACTCAAACTAACTTGACCTAACCTTTCGTATGATAAATTAATTTTTTCTTTATTTAATTTAGTGATTTCCTAGGCGTAGCTT
This sequence comes from Timema shepardi, assembly GCA_902151425.1. NCBI lineage: Eukaryota > Metazoa > Arthropoda > Insecta > Phasmatodea > Timematidae > Timema > Timema shepardi. The sequence continues at coordinate 209,602 of CABFVX010000140.1, read as the reverse complement.
CTGCTGTTATCGTAGACTTCCATACAAAGGAGGGGGGGAGAGTTGATCCTTGAATCTCCCCCACCCCCTACATGCCAACATAAATGTGGAGGAACAAGGCTGTTCTACTCTAACCACTTATAATCCCTTCCTTGAGGTGTCGTGGAGGAACGAGACTATTGCTATTAGACTACTTTTATCCATGAAAGAGCTCGATATCCTCAATTTAGGGTCGAGGAATCTATATTACTTTCTTCTCTGTTGTTGTTCCCTATTAAGTTAGTTAGTAGGTCATGTGAATATATACCCTTTATTTAAAAATGTTAAGGTTGGATACATTAAATAAAAAAATAGTATATCTCAGATTATCATTAAAACATCTATTAAAATTACGGTTATTTCAATGATTAATTTATTGACTTAAGTAAGGGCAAGGGATGTGTAAACTGGTTTTAATGTAAGGTGCTCCCACATTAGTTGGGAACTTCTGTAGACCTGTTTCATAAAAAAAAAACTTTGATACACCCAGCAAAGATTCGAACTTATTGATTCTTTAGATTACATGACCGCCGATATAGGTATTGCTTAAAATATAATAATAAATTAAACATACAGTTGACACGTGTTTCATACAATACTAATACTTTCAAAACATAGAAATTGTGTATCGTAGTCAACGTTCTTAAAGCTCACTATATTTATATTACAGCTGTCAAACTTTATCCACTCTTTCGTATATTATACCTACTGACCGCACTTATTATCCTATGAACACATACAATTAGATATAGTAACTTTAAAAACATTCGGATACAGTGTCATTAAATCATGGAGGGACTTTATTTCAAGAGGCTACCTCTTACACTATATTTATGTTCTCTTTCTTATATTTACTTTCTTAATATATTACTTTTTGTTTAGGCTCATAAATTTACTCAATTATGTGTGTGTTGGTATTTCAATCAATATGCATTTAATTATTATAAAATTTGTATGTAAGGATATTTATACATTAGATATAAGTGGTGAGTGTCATCTAAATAAAGACGAAATAATAATAATAATTTTTATGATTATTATTATTATTATTATTATTATTATTATTGTTATGGTCACTACACCACGTAAGTTAGTATACATTATTACAGTTTTTAGCTAATTAATATTAACAAATATGAATATAAATATGAATCTGAACGTGAATGAATATAATTAATCTTAGTAAGCACATGCTATTTTTAATAATAAACGATTAGGGATTAATTTTAGACACAAAATAAAATTGTAAATTTTAAGGACCGAACCATTCCTACAATGTAAATACTGAGAAGCAACTGTTCGAGAAGAATTTGTATCAGTGTGCATGTGGATTAAGGCACTAGCCTCATATGGTCTATTTTGCTTGTAATGGGGAGATCTAATAGTGTATTAAAGTTGTTTTTGTCTTAAATGGTTTACCATTCTCCCTCCACACAATATTAGGTTCATTATCGTTTAAATGATTGAGTAGATTCCTGGTTATCTGACCTAAATGGGACTAGTACGTGGTTTGATAAACGAAATGTTGGATAATACGGAAACCAGGAGAGTGGCTGTAGCGAGACAAATCAAAATTAAATGGAGCTGCATATTAGATATAAAATAAGGATTAGTAACTACTCCATAATATAAACTATACAATAAATTACATAACTATTATTTTATTTATAGAAGCAGAAGAAAGGTTTATAAATCTATTGATTGCAGTATTTACTATATATTGTAGTAAACAAAATACAAATGTCACTTTTTAAATAATAATTAGATTGAAGTATATCCCCAGCTTTGTTTATATTCCGTGCTGCAAGGTCATGCCAATAGTACTATGTCGTATAAAACCGAATATTGGGTAATCGAAGGTCGGATTATCGGGAATGTACTATACTTTCCTCGTATTGACTGCATTAGTGTAAATATGTATATATCCCGGACTGGTAGTAAAACGCGGTTTATAAAAACCTTCTGACATGTTCCGCAATAAGGGTAGTTTGGGCTCTGGATAATTGAAAGGGTTTGTGCCAATAATATTCTTTGACACAAAATATTAATTTCTAGAGATAAATATTTAAGATCTTTAAAATAATCAATAATTCCTAAATATAATTCATTCTTATTTTGACCTAATTTGATAAAAACTACGCAGCAAAAAATTACTTAAAATAAGAGTATTTCTTTATTTAAGGAAGTATGGAAACACAGATATTATGGGGGCCATCTCAGGAAGAGAGAAATTTCCACGCAGACGTTCAGATTCAAATTAATATTAAATTATACGATGCATTTTTACAAATTATTCACGTCAAATAAAGTCAAAAGATTCTAACAGGGCACCTTTTTCTTAAAAAACCTGTAGTTTTAGCTTTATTAATTAAAAAAAGTGTTAAAGTGTGACGTTGTCTCATTTTCAACTAATTTTTAAGCATATTTACGGGGCTATGAGACTAGGATTGATGGAAAAAGGTGCTAAATTTAGCCTTCCTTTAACAAATGCAGTAAGGTTTTGGTAAGCTCACAAAAGATAGTTTTAAGATATTTGATGGTCTAGGGGTTAGGTGTCAGACTTCTATGCTGGCGGCCGGGGTTCAATCCCAGGTCCCGGCAAAGATTTATCTGATTACCAAACTCTTCCTTCACCTNTGACCTGGCGGTCTAGGGGTAAGGTGTCAGACTTCTATGCTGGCGGCCGGGGTTCAATCCTCGGTCCCGGCAAAGATTTATCTGATTACCAAACCCTTCCTTCACCTCTGACAAGACATCTTGTGAATGTGAGGAATGCCAGGTCTCCACCGTGGTTCGGATTCCACGTTAAACTGTAGGTCCTTCATTTCATCTCACAATCACCCTAACATTACACATTAGCGTAAGTGCGTATAACCCGAACGGGTAGTAAGACGCGATGCTAATAATAATAATAATAATAATAATAATAATAATAATAATAAGATATTTGAGAGCTAGCAGTGACCTTTCCTCTTTAACTTGAATAAAAAGTTTCGTCGTTTTCTTTCTCTTTAATACATATTGACATAGCCTACGGCAGTTGAAGGTGAAGGGTGAAAGGGAATATATGTTTAAACAAAAAATAATAATTCCAGAAACCACACAGGTCATTTTATTTAATGTCGTATGTCCTGAGAGCGATTGATCCTTTCTCTTCGACAGGGGCGGACCCGCCTTAACTGTTAATGCTAAATTTGTCGACAGGTAGATAAATAGATTTAATATTTCACATTTTGTTTTCACAAATGTATATTTAATAAATATACCTTAGCACGTGGAATGTACTAAATGTTAGGCTCTTAGCATCATGTGTAATGAACTGCAATCCAAACAAACTAGTTTAGGACTGACTGTACACAGGCAAAACAACTTTCTTAGATGGGGTCTTCTCATCCAAGTCATGAAATTAGATACAGTCTTATGCCCTCGGTGGTGCCTTACGAAGTCCACGCAACTTGGGTTTATCCGGGGGTGAGGTTGTGGAGGGAGGGGGAAGGAAGAAGACCAAAAGCCGACACATTGTACTGACGGACGCCGGGCGTCGTGCTAAACGTTTAAGAGTAGAAGTGAGTTATAGCCCAATGAAACCTCTTGCAAAATAAGAAACTAGAACTTCATAATTCATTTACAAACCTTTAGTTATCTTTAGAGTTTATATATTCTTAGGTGGGGTAATAGAACACATTATTTTGTTTTGTATTATTTAAAATGAAATTGAGCGGCATGCGAGCTAAAGCTATTATTATTATTATTATTATTATTATTATTATTATTATTATTACTATTATTATTGCAGTATAAAAAGCTAAATATTGTTTTACCAAAATAGATAATATATTTTTTCATTATATAACTAGTTTAATATAACTTTATACATATGCTACTCTCCAAAGTTCTTGAATATTTTATATATATATAGTAATTATACAAAATTTATAATCAAATTCCAGGATGCTCATTAAAAATATTTCAAACCTCTATATGTTACTTTGTGAACACAAAAATTAAACTAAATGTATTTATTTAAATACCGTTTTACTTATCCTAACATAAAAAGGTACTTTCTATATTAAAAAACGATTAAATCACTCAATTTAGACACAATAAAACGAATTTAAACACTTAAAATCAGATCTCCAGGAAGAAAACCAAAGTGACAGTTCCAGAACTTTGTATTATTTATTATCTTACATATTAATAAACCAAGTTATATATTATTTATCCAGCACACATGAAAACTTGTGTCAAATTTAGTAGTTGTATTATAAATAGAATGATATTTTGTAATTGTTGACTCTTCTATATTTATTATTTTCAAATTATCTAAAAAATATGTCAACCACTCACCAAGGATGAATAGAAAAAAAGCCTTTTTTATCTGGTTAGCCCACCTAAGATTCTATGAAATCTGTACAATTGATATTTTAAAAATCTACACATTATAAAATTACTGTAAACCATTGTTTGGAAGAGGACTTAGATATTTTTCTTAACCTAAAAATGTTTATCTTCTAATTAATCGAAGATACATTTGCCTGTTAGTGACAAAATATTTTCTCTTCCCAATTTATTCTTTATAGTATAATATTAAGTTGATAACAACATTTTTTTTTTAATAATTTAAATATCGTTATTAATTGTTATAAGACTATAAATGCACAATAGTGTCCGATTTTGAACTGAACCAAATTAATGTTTTGACCAATATATCAAATGATGTTCCGCTCTATCCTACTTCCAACGTAAATAAACCCTTGTTCTACCAAACAACCCCTGTGTAATCTTACGAGACAAGTTGAAGGAGTTTCAGGGTAAGTCAGCTTGATTGTTGCACACAAACACAGACACTCTCTCTCACACACACACAATCTTATGCCACACACATATACACCCTCCACACATTGGAGAAATGGACAGCCAGTTTGTGGTGAATAACTTTACCCGTTCGTGATGACTACCTTTACTTGTTTGTGTGGAATGCCATTAACAGTTTATGTTGAATACCTTTTCTCGCTTGTGTTGACTCACAGTTCTTATGTGTTGACTATCTTTATTTATTTGTGTTGAATACTATTACCCTTTTTTTGCTGACTACCGTTACTCTCTTCTGTTGACTCATATACTCTATGTGTTGACTACATTTATTCATTTGTGTTGACTCCTACTACCCTGTTTTGTTGACTACTTTTATTCACTTATGTTGATTCCTAATACCCGTTTAAGTTGACTTCCCTTACTCGTTTGTTTTGACCACCTTTACACATTGTCTTGACTAACTTTTTTCATATTTTTTTACTACCACTATCCGTTTATGTTGATTACCTCTACTTGTGTGAGTTAACTACATTAAAATCATCATAGGAAGGGTATTTTGGAAAATACAAGCATATTATTTTGGTCAACATTGATAACAGTATACCATATTATGAGAATTAATTAAAAGATTTTGATTTTTTTACCTCACGTCTTACTACCCATCTGGGTTATCTACAAATTTCGCTGATGGGCTAGGGATTATAAAGGTAGAATATAGATGAAGTGTACCCACATTTGCGTGGAGAGAGAGTATGAAACCATTTAGTAAAATCTCCCCTTATTGCACACGACTGGGATCGAGCCATGCTCTCCTCATTATCAGCAGTATAGTTTATCAAGAGTATAGCGCCTTAAAGAATTTGACCACCATAGCGAGTTTGTATTGATACTATCTATCAAATCTGACAGATGAAGATCACACGACCCGATGTATAAAATTGTGAAAGTATATGTAGTAACGTTTCTGTCACTGCCTTAATTTTAATCGAGGTTGAAATTGATAGCAATAAATTAATTGAATAAGAGATAAATCCTATGAAGAAATCCCACAAACTTTCTCCCCCCAAAATAAACAAGTTTTCCCCCTTTTTACCGAGTTACAAACTTTTCCCCTTTTCCAAGTCTTTCAGTGAATGTTGTCGGTCAACCGAGAGTCCCATAACATTCCTAAGCGTCGCAGAAGTTCCGTTCCTTCCCCTATTCTTTATATAAAAAAAACGTCGCCCTTACATCCTGACCCCTCACGGCTAGCAAGCGTCTTTTTATCGACGCCCTGGGGCGTCTCACAAACATGACATGAGGGGTGAATGCGACACGAGGAATAGGAGAAAAAAAAGCTGATTTATCGCTTGGATGAGCACGGCGTCGTTTCCGTCGTCAGTCGCTGTGACGAGCAACAGGTTGTAAAGATGGCTGTATACATTTTTATAGTCAAAGGGAAACTTTTTAAATACAAATTGATCTTTCAATTGGCCATAGGATATTACATATCCTAATATCTTAGCTTATCGTGACTAAGCTAACTTTTATTTCCATGGTAGGCCTACACTTCTTAACATCCACTCAATTTTGGTGTCTAAGATGTTGGGGTATGGACGAATAAGGACAAAATGAGGAGGAACATAACTTCATTCACGGGGAGGGAGGGTGGGAACCCCTTTAAGGAAAGTACACTTCAGTACATCCAGCTATGATTCTAGCTGTTACCTCCCAATCACTGTATGGCCAGTACACATGAGATTGACCTTTACCCATGTGCCCACAAGTGCAGGTTTAGTATGATATGAAAATGAGGTGAGCATTCTAATAAATAACTAAGACCTGCTATGGTGGGCTTCATGGTCCAAGGCGTCACCTGTGGTTGACGGGGATATTGGGGTTGGAGGCCCAGTCTGTTCTACTGAAAGTGGATTTTCCCAAATGGTTACCCACTATCCTTCCAATAATATGCTGGTAAATTATCTCTAAAATTCTTCCTTCTTCACCCCTATCCCGTTAGAGTATCATAAATGCTTATAACCTGAATTGGTAGTAAGATGTGGCGATAAAAAAGAAATAAAGTAATCGTTCTTCCCAAATGGTTTTTATCTCATTGGTGTGCTTGCTAGCTAATACTAGTTTAATTCTAGAACAAAACAATGAAAAAATCCCAAACATTAATTTCTATGTAAATTAACAGAACCAATTATTAATTAATATTTTCTATCCTGTTGAGAATCCATTTCAGGAATTTTCATAACGTACGAAGACCGACAGTGAATAAGCTAATGCGTTGGACAAGATTATAACTTGAGTCATTTTACGTAATCATTAATTAAATACATTTTTAAAAGTAAAATGTAGGTTCCTTCAGTTTAAACTATTTACAAACCAGCAAGTGCTCCAGTTGTATTTGTTACTACTAATTTTTACACTAATTTAATAAAATCAAGAGCGATTAGAAACTGGGGGAAAAAAATATTTTGCACCATGTTGATTCTAAATTTTAACCCTACTGATATTAAAACCAAAGTTAATTGGAGATCATTAATGGATAATGTAAAACAAAGATTGGAAACAAACAGTTTCTAAAGGAATAACTGTGGTTACTAAAAAAAATTATTTTATCACATAAGACACGAGAGGTATAGGTTTACCTACTAGTTTGTTTCTCACTGATGAGCTCCCATTTCGTTCAACTGGTTCTAGACTTTATTGTGACAGAATGTACACGTGTGGGTGGGGATAAGAGATTTCTCTTAAATACGAGGAGTGTCCTTGGTAGAAGAGTTAGAGGGCGGAGAAAATCCCAAGGATACTTCTGCTTATCTTCCACTCCATAACCCACTATTAGCGTTTATTAATCATGAAATGTCATCCTTAAACGTTCTACGGAGTTTGCTCGACAATTTACTGACCACAAGAATATCTTCAGAATAAAAAAAACATAAACACAAATAAAATAACCTTTGAGCTGGACAAGAAGCAACTATCACAATTCTTGCTTATGCTTTTTAATATCACATTTCTAGTCCTCCCAGTCTTTAGGGCTTGTTATATGAAATCATTTAAATGTTCGAGACGTCAAATACGTCAAATAAATTCTTTTTCCTTTAATCAAATTGATTACAGGTAAGATCCTTGCCAACGGGCGCATTGATTGACCCTTGGCTAAATTAATATAATATAGTATAAGTATGGTGGTTTTTCTTTTTTATCTACCCATATATTACAACCTCTGGCATAATGGTTTATTCTTGAGTAGTAAATATGATTGTCAATGTTCAGTTAGTCAGTCGTGTGTTGGTAAATTCCTGATATTTATAAACCCAAGTTCTCATAAACTAATATAAAAAGTCATGTTCGCCATCCTCATTAGAGCTTCATGAAGCGACATATTAAATCAAGGCTTTCTTAAAAAATAAATATACATTCTCTTGTGGGATGTTGTTGACTCCAAGTCTTGTATTGAAAGGCACGCAGTCTAAATGTAAAACTAATTTGTTTTTGTTTTTAACATTTATGAGAAATTTGTAGTACGAATCCCCGCTGGGTGTCATAAGGGTGATTTTTACTAAATGAATTCCCACTATTCGTTTTTGTAAGTGTGAGTGCATTTCCTCTAAATTTTAACTTTAGTTAGGTCATTAGTATAGCTAATATATATTTACATATATACAATATACATATCTGTATAGTTAGCTAATTTTATATATATAAATATACGAAAATATATACATAAAATTATACATATAATTTTTATATATACATATATTTATGTATATATCTCTCTGTGTGTATATATATGTATATATGTGACACCCCATTTGTGAATTTTCCTGGTTCATGAATCGGTCAAATTTCTGCCCATTCCGTGGACTGGCCTCTTCTCGTGACCATTTCAGGAACTGGGGGAAAAAATGTCCAGTTCATTGTGCAGCGCTTGTGGTGCTCAGTTCATGAACTGGTTATTTCATGAACTGATCATCTCTACTCATTAGCCAATTCATAAACTGGACGAATTTTGGCCCAGTCCGTAAAATAGACAGCTACGATTAGATTGGTTCTTTAAGTAATTTAGCTTTTAATCATTTTAAAATGAAAGGTTAGGTTAGATTAGGCTCGGTTAGTCTAATATAATATTATAAAACGAATTTCATTAAACTTTTAGTAGATAGTAAAATAAGTTACAGTTCATGAAATAGACAAGTGTTAATGCAATTTTTATTTCGTGAACTGGTCAAATGAAGAAGAATATTCTTGGGTTGAGCAGAAATTCGCCCAATTAGTGAAATTGGCAGTTTAACTATTGTAGTGTGCCTACAGGCGTTAAAATAAAATATAGGCATACACGATTGAAATTACACTAAGATAGTTGTACAAATCATTCAGTTTAATTCAATTTGAGTGTAGATTAATAAAACAAATATCACTTTATTACCAAATTTTTATCACTATGAACATTCTAGTTAGTCAAATCAACATGACAAGATATTTTAAAAAGGGGCAGCTGGAAATAGATGAATATCAGACAGAATAGACAACAACAATAAAAGAAGGCGAAAAAACTCAAACACAACAACAAAAAAGAGAAAATATTCATTCCCGCATTAAGTTTTTATCAGTAGGCTGAAGACACCGAAAAGACCATCCTTGAGATCTTTGTTAACACGAGTTTAAAAAAATTAAATAAGACAAAAAGAAACAAGAAATCTGTGAAAAAAAATCTCCTTGTCATCAAGAATTTCCATTAGTACCTTAGTATCGTCTCTTATTCTCTTATAAGCTTCTTCATCACAGTCCTCTATTATTTTTATTATTATTATTTTTATTTCCTCCTCTTCGATCTTCAAATTCTAATCTCATGAAAGACAACTTCACGGTTGATGGTCCAATACTAAAGCAAAGCATTCTTCTATCTCTAGTCTCGCCCTCCCCAACCACCTCTTTCCACCCCGACAAAACTCCAAACGTTCTTCTTCCGAGTGACTGGACTTCACATACTTACAATCTAGCTGCATGTCATCCTTGTCCTAAGAAAAGATACTTTATTTCACTGGAAAATACGTTCATCGTCTCAGAATTTCATTGTCACCTCTGAGAAACAAAATTACACAACAAAATTAAAGACGACCTCCTTTTTGTTCTTTTTTTTACCTATATAAAAAATCTCGCCTCACTTAGATTGATCCCTTTTCTATCATTCAGCTTTGTTCGTCAAGTTTCACTATTCATTTTTTCCCCGTTTACTTTGAAGTCCTTAGATTCGCCTCGTCTTTCAAAACCGACTAATTTACGGTCTTCTTTACTACCCTTTCTAAAACCACTTGGAAATTTCAAACAAATGTTGTTTACTCACTACTAGATACAGTACAGATTTTGTCATTTGTTTAGAACCAATTATCTAGTTCGATGATGAAGTTTCTAATTAAATTTTCTTTGTACCGAATCTTGATCATCCTTCTTGCTTCCATACAATTTTACACTAATGGGGTGAGGATGGTTGACTTTATAGGAAGTGTACTCGCATTGGTGTGGAGGGAGAGTGGGAAACAATTTATATAAAAATCTACTTTAATAACACCAGGCCAAGTTTCAAACAACAATTTACATATCACTAGAAAAACGGTCTAATGCCCATTGACAATGTAAACGTCGAAGATGTTACACATTATTTATTATAATCTCCTAATGATCGAATATTTATTGTAAAATTTAAAAATGTATATTAATAAAAAATGAAATAATATTATTATAGTAGAGGCCTATGTACAGTAGTCTATAATGTGGGATAGACGGTGACTTGAGTGTATTTCTATAACTATACAATTGTTTTATTACAAAAACATTTTTGGACAAAAAGATTTAAATATTACGTTAGTGGATCCGTTTAGTTTAATTTTGTACACATAATCTTCTGAACAGTTATTTTATATATGTCATGAGCATAATGGTATTTGATTAGAAGCTTTATGAATGTAGATAAAAAGTCTTATTATAATTCTTAGATGCCTAAGACAAGTATAAAAGACCTGTAGAGGCTACTAGATGTTTGAAATTTAACTATATGTATCTACTGAAGAATTACTTTATTGTGTGTTATCAAAAATATATTATTTGGTCTAGAAAATTTTTCATATTAATATGCTTAGTGAATTAGTCTAAACATTTTTATTAAAGTGGTATTTTATTTATATTGCTGAGATATATATTTGTATATATATACTAAAAACAATACTTACTGTTATTTCACCTTCACTCCAGTTTAAGGCTCGGTGACTAGTGACCATTATTTCCAGCCTCGTTGCCAGAAGAGAAGAATGTATAGTTTCTTTGTATATTATTAATTTATCATCAATCCAATTACTAAATTTAAAAAAAAACTTTTTTATTAAATGCCATGGTGTCAGCCCACAGTCAAGCTATACCGAAAGAGCAACTACCGCATATGGTTCAAACTTCTACTGTTAGAATGCGTCATGTCAGCACATAAAAGCCTTCGCAATTATTATTAGATTTCTTGAGCAGAGCTGCCATTTATAAATTTATTTTAATTCATAAATCATTGTTGATAAAAAGGATGAGTTTACCAAGTGATTTACATAAAAATGTAAAAGCACCGGGTAATGAACCCAAAACCTATGGTTCTGTGGCCAGGAATTCTGACTAATAGGCCACAAATGTGGTATATGTAGGTTTCCTGAATATCATCTTAGAACAGTTTAGTTTGTTATACTTACTGACAGCATAGAAAAGTTGTATAAGGGGTGGAAATATTTTATTCTATATTTATTGTGGGGTATGCCTTATAGCAAAAGGTATATAAAGAAATACTTGCCTAATTTTCCCTTTCCCCACTACAATACCATTATCCGTGCCACCCTGTATTCCTGTTAAATAGAGTTTGCTTTCTAGCCTAAGCTAAAGTATAACACAAAGACAGGGTTATTAGGATAATAATTCAGCTCAATCTATGTGTTGAAACAATTTCACTATGGAAAATATTAAGTAATTTTCCTACAAATAAAAATAAAATGCAAAATAAATTAAACTGTTATGGTTGTTTGCTTGTAAAATATTACTACTACTCTCATTTAGTAATGATTGAAAAAACAAATACTTGTGACAGCAAACATGTTGTATAAAATCTAAACTCATTTTGTCTGGCACACCAGTGAGAGAGAGGTCAAGATTTGAATATCAGCCACGTGTATTAAGGGTGATATTTTTCACTGAAAGTTTTTTCTCACTTTACATCTACAGAAATAATAAAACATTTACTATAAATGGTATCTTATTCATCCCTAACACACTAGCACAAAATAAAACTATATGCGTATGGCACGATTTTGTAGTGAGAAGTTTAGAGAAAAACAAATGGTTGGACAGAATCGCACAGGTTTATCATATTGCGTATTAAATCGTTGAAGAAAATGTTCAAAAACAGGTTTTTAGTAAACTACTTTAAAAAAATCTGTATTCATAAAAACAAACACAATCAACTTGTTAACCACAATAATCACATTCTTATATATACCGATTTTAAACTAAATTGTTAAATATGTATTTAACATAATTCACGTTTTAAAAAATAATTAATTTCTATATTACCCTAAAATTATTTGTTATTTGTAAAAATATGACGTATTTTATATATCATGAAAACTATTTAAAGATTCCCATTTTGAATTAATACTTTAAAGTCAATTTCCAAAACATTCAAATTTTCTATAATTTGTTGTAAGTAAACTACCCTTAAATTTGTGTATTCTATATAAATAAAGGTACATTATTGTTGATGTGTAAAATAGTCTTCCGATACCAATTTTGAGCCAAATCAGCAAAACCATTATTTGAAATTTTTAATTTAAAAGAATCATCAGTATATTAAGGAGCGGCAGAAAGTAGAGCAAGTATTTTTACAGTTTTTATAGAATATAAATTTTTGGCATGCATAAATCAAATATTTAAACAGTAGAATCATAAGAAAAGGTTTTAACAAAATTACAGGATAGCCTTGACTGATAAATATTCAAGATTTGTTGATATTAGCACGTGCATAAAACAAAAATATATGTTTCCACTGGAGAAATATTTTATCTATATTTGCTAAACAAAATTAATACTATAAAACTGTTCAATTACACGTTCTCCCTTCTGCCACAGCATAAACATAAACAAACTCTCCCCCTCCCCTCCGCTCAAAAACACAAGTATACAGCTTTATTTGTCATGCTCCTATCAAACACTCAACATACATAAATTTTAAGCAAAATCGTTACAGACATTTTAAAAATAATTTAAATTTTCAAGAATTATTCTTGAGTAAAAGACGCTTATTCGAAGTTTCATTAAAAAAAAAAAAATATTTGTCATTTAAGACACTCCTTAGATATCAATTTGGAACCAAATATTTATGGTCAATTTTTAAGTATTTCCAGTTTTGGAAGAACAAGTCATCAATAAATTAGTTTTAACCCTCAAAATAAAATACGGTGTTTATTTTAATGTCAAACATTACTAAGATATCTATTTGTAATCAAATTGTTAGGACAATTTGTAAAATATTCCAACATTTTGAAAAAATAATATAAAATGAGTTTTCACCCAACGAGTATAAAATTTTATTTGTTATGTCAAATACTACAAAGATACACATTTGAAACCAAATCGTTAGAGCCTAATTGTAAAATATTTCAGGTGTTTGAAAAAATATCGTCAATAAGCTATCCTTCAATTAATTTTTGCCCATAAACCAATTATAAAATGCTATTTATCATGTCAAACAAATCCTAGATATGATTTTTTTTTAATTATGGATACATTCTCAAAGAATGTAGAATTCAAAAATATTACTTATCAGTAAACTAAAATTATTTAAATTACTCGGTTAAAATTAAAACAAGTTTTGTGGTATATTCCTATAGTATCTAAATATCAAGTTTGAATGAAATACACAGAGAGACAAACGAACAGAATTGTAAAACACACTTTTTTTGGTTCGTGTTCTAATAAAATGTAGACCCGCTGCCGGTGGCCACATGGTCTAGTGCGCTAGTCTCGTGTTGGACCAGACTTTTTACAGTTGTTTTTTTTTTGCAAAAATTATGTCAAACAGTACCATAACATGTCTGTTAGAAGATGCTCTGCTAGAAAAATAATAACCAATACAAACAATATTTTCAAAGACAACATGTTCGTTGACCATTGTTTTAAATTTTAAAAAAAGTATTCATTTTAAAAATGAAGAGAATAAAAATTATTATGGGGCTTATTTTTGCTTTTTTATATTTTAAACATTCCTATTATATGCGCATAAGCTATTTTGGGTAATTTTTTTTTTTATCAAATCCACCGTACCCAAATTAATGAGCTCATGGGCCAGAGCACTAGAATTGTCCTTTTTTGGTTTAATAGTGACGATAAGAGTGAGGTTTGAATATCAGCTAAGTATACTTAGTTTTTTGATGAATGATTTATCTTATCACTCTCTCTTTGCGCAAATCAAGGAACATTTACTTTAAATCCACCCTTCCTCCACCACGCATAATATATGTAAATGTTAGGCTTGCAAGAGGCTAGTAGAATATAATAACAACAAAAACACTAATGCAAATATTAGAATCTATTTCTGATTCTACTGTAACAAACCAACTACAAATCAATGTTATGCTTATGTATTTTACACTATGTTTACCGTGGAAAATAATATATAACTCTTGCACTATGGTGTAGTTTATAAGGTGGATACATAGTGTAATTCATCAAGAAAAAAGACATAACTTTCAGGGCAATCGTAGTGTACATTAAAATAGTTTTATTTTTATAAAACTTTGGACACACATACTAATGATAAGAACTAAAAGAACATGGGTAATTTTATTTGGTAAGTATGCCTGGCTCTTGACCTGAAAGCAAGTTGGATTCTTTATTAGTCTACTTTCATCTGGTATTGGAAATCGAGGGCGTAAACTTGGTTAGTGTGCCTGAATCTTGCCCATAAAGCCAGCTAGATTCTTCACAAGACTACTCTCCTTCTATTATGGAAGATGTAAATTTGGTTAGTGTGCCTGACTTTGATTTTTAAGGACGGGAATCATACCCAGCAATCTACAAAGATAGTGGCTTACTATCTTTCTTCCAGGCAAGAGGTGTTGCTAGATTATATTTTCATTTATATCTTCATTGTTACGATGTATCAATATTTATTTGTCAATTTATTTATTGATATAATATTTGTATAAACGCGTCACTAAATTATATATCCCATCCTATCGTCAAGAAATGGTGCGACTAGCTAATAGGACAAATTTATTCCAATATTGTCTTGTTTCCCTGCAACCTACGTCCCTTAAGAGATTTGCGTAAAATAAAACTTATATTATAAGAATGAATAATATATAATTTAGCAGTCTTATAGCCTCATTATATTGAAGAACGATAGACCCTTGTTCACCCAGCTAGAATTTGAACCCTTACCTCCTCTTCCTTAGGAAGGCCAAACTTTGTGCGCATGACAATAATGGGAGTACTCACCAATATAGAATACCAAATAGTAAAACAAGGTGAAACCTGGTTTAGAACCAAGTAATTTATGTTTTTGTTTTGGACCTTCTCACTAACACATGACGGAGTGCTTTCAGCGGAACAATGAGGCTTGCGGCAGAAAAGCCGGGGAAGAAGAGGAGGGATGGTGGACTGTCGACGAACTCGGATGCTGTTTTATACCTACCCTTGGTCCATCCCTGCAGTAGTCAAAAGAGTGGCTCGGTGTTGTTGGGGCGATGAGGAGTGAGAAGGGGGCATATTATACCAGCGATGACTTGCAACTCTTTAGTAAATGGCTACTAAAATCCCCCCTAATACCCCCCTTCCTAACAGACTGAGCGGCGCTTGTGCCAGTCAAACATCAACATCCAGCTCACAGAGAAAAGACTTGCCGGGTTTGCTCTACTCTCTTTTACTTAATGCTTCATCCGCCGCGCAGACGAGCTTTTTGCGGGTCATTATACTTGCACGAGTTGATTTGGGAACCTTCTTCTTTTAGAATAAAAAAAAAAAGGTCGGGACGTTTTGGAACCCCCTTCTCTCCTTCAGCCCTTCTATATCTCTCTCACACTCTGTCTCCTTTCTTTTTTCTCTCTTATGTGCGTCCATCAATTCATCCATCCAAACCTTGCGTCTGTCCGTTTGTCTGCCTCCGTCAATAAGCTTAATGATCTATCTCTCTGAAGCATTCACATGAAGATACAGTCAGCCACCCGTATCAGAGTTCTCTTTTTGAAGATGTCTTAAACGGGGGAGGAGGGGGGAATTATAGTCCTTGTGTCTCGATTTTGGTGATACAATTTTGTTTAATCTAACATTTTCTCCGAAACGAGCCACTTCTTTATTAATCCAAAACAATGCCGATAGAATACACATTTAGTTGGCCAAATAAAACGTGATGAAATACTGTGAAAAACCGGAGAAATATAATGTAAAATGGAGCTGCTAAAAAATTTAAGATAAGCTTTTTTTCTAAATTTAATTTAACGTATCCATATTACCTAGGCGTGATCTTCGGAGCTCACTTAAGATATATAGTGTCAGTTTTGACTGTTGTTGAATGAAAATATTAGCTTCACTAAATTGATTATTTATACACTTTCAAATGTCCAAATGTCACCACCCAGTAGCTTTCAGATGTGGGCCTTTGTTATTCAAGATGTGTTGTGGTCGTAGATGGGGGAGAGGCGGGTAAGGGGTGATGGTGTGGGTTCGTAATCGACGTTCGGCATGGGTTTTTGTGGTTTTTATTTGTAATACTATGTCTATTACAAAATGATATATTGATGAGAAATGTTAAAAGATATGAGAAAATTTTACATACTATTTAGAGTTTGTGGCAGAACGATGTATTTAAAAGAATAACCAATGACCTAACTGACATCTAAGTGGCCTCCTAGTTTTTACTAACATATTAATCATTAAGATTTATTCTGAAATAGTTGCTTTATCTAATGATAATAATAACCAAGCTACCGAAATTAACTTACCTAAATGTATTTAATGAGACCTCTGCTGTTGAACACTTTCCAATAATTTGTCTATTATTGTTTCAATTGTATTACCTAATGCTATTAGCATGTGGGAGTCGATTCGGATTCAATTTCGCTGCTTTGTTTGAATATTTGTCATTGTGGATAATCCCTTTTTTTCATAAATAAGTAGAATCAAAGGGCAGAAAATTTTGAACGATGATGGTAAACAGATGGGGATTATTTGCAATAGCTTTGATTTTGATTGTACGTGCCTCCCTCCCCTTGGCTTTTTACTACGGAAAAACGAGAGTTTACTTTATTTACATGCTTACGAGAGTTTACTTTATTTACATGCTTACGATCATAGAATTCTTTTTTCCAAAACGTAGAATTTAAGAAAATTGACTTCAATAAAAATCAAATAACATTTAAAATGATATTTTCTAGAACCCCCAAAAACCCTTCGGGGCCTCCCAGCTAAGAATCGCTGCTATAGATGATCCTACACGGTTGATGATCCCTGGTACCCTGGGTTCGAGTGGTAACCCTTCAATACAGGTACTGATGTGCCGGCGTCTTAACCCACGCAGCCCCAAAAACGCTCATAATGACCCCTAGACTCAATGATGATTAGTTAGCTTTATGGAAATCCAACCAAACCTAATTTAACAACTTAG
The DNA here is from genome assembly GCA_902151425.1 of Timema shepardi. Lineage (NCBI taxonomy): Eukaryota > Metazoa > Arthropoda > Insecta > Phasmatodea > Timematidae > Timema > Timema shepardi. The sequence goes on along the minus strand of CABFVX010000140.1, from coordinate 192,090 downwards.
TTTATTGGTCTATTCATATCCCCATTTACAAATAATTTTAGATTCATCATATATTCAAGGTGAATGAAGGACGGAAACATTTGAACAAGAAACATCCAGCCTTAGCGCCAGGATTTTAGTTTTCTGAGTGCAAGGACGAACACAAAGATTTGATTAAATTAGTCATCTCCTGGGGTTAACCAGGGATCCTCTAGACCTGCAATCACTCACGAAGCCCTTTGTTTTCGAACAAGATTCAATTTATTCTTTTTAAAGAAGATCGGGATATATTCCTGACATACCGATACCTTATATTCTTATTCAAGTTTGGTACTTTTACAAAACAAAACCAAGTCAAAAATTATTATTTTCTAGGTATTTATTTTAGTTTCAGAGGGTTAGAATCCGGGTTGAATCAAAATGTATCTTATTAGCTCAATTCATAATGTTTTCCTAGTGTGATAAGGTATCTATATTAGATTATCAGCATGGTTAATACATCGCTCATTGTTGAAGTTGAGGCTTTCACAGTGATTGATTGTGGTTTGAGAACTGGGTGCTGTGTCTGGCAAAGACAAAGTTTTTTGTCAAAATTGTTTGCTTAAATGGTCAAAAAGCGTATAACCCGAACGATTAGTAAAGACGTGGTGCCAATACTGATAATAAATGGTCAATTCGTTCATAAAATGCCAGTTATAAATCCCTAATTAAATCAATAGTTGTTGTTTATTCAGCAAAAATGTTGATAAATACCTTATATCAATGGATTAAAAAGGAAGTATTTAATTGGAAATGCACCCGAAACATATGTGGGAAAACCATATTTATTTAACCCAGCTGAGATTTGAACCACAGCATTCTTATAACTTCATACCCATTATATCATGAGGATGACGCCTTATACCTAATTACCGGCAGTGGAGACGCAGAGTGTTAAGGGTAAATTATTTATTTATTTTTAGATATGAAATATATGAATCAACTGGAGAAAAGTGCAAGAGAAGTCCAAGGTGCTAATAAAATGACTTAAGTTGAGAGCCTGTTTTTTTTATTACATCGTGTTTCGTGAATGCCCCAAAGAATCATTTCCCAAAGATTGGAAAGAATGCTAAGGACCACCATATTCTGAAATCGTGGTGGCCCAGAACTCGACAGGTCTCGTCTCCTCTCCTTCTCCCCCACACCACATTTCTCCCATACACATATTTCTCTTATGTTGGCGTCCGTTGATCGTTTTTAGCCAGAAGCTATTCTTGTGAATGACACAACATTATCAAGCAAAGCACATTCCTTTACCGCTTGAATCTCAGTTTAAGGCTACATATTTTTATTGTTTCTGAACCAATCATGTATCTTAGTGTTAAGGTAGGTCAGTCTTCGGATGATTAACAATCTCAAAATTAATCTCAGGAAGCACAATAATGGATGTATGCTTTCACTTAGATACTAGATGAGTTTATTATCCATGATTTGGGTGCTCGAATCCTTGCCGAGTGTTTATTTAACACAACTACTTACTCAGGTTATACGATTATGTACTAGCTAAGCTTATGGTTTTAGGAGTTAGAAAGGTTATATCTAGAGGATATGTACGCACATTTGCATGGGGAGAAAGAGAGATAGAGTGGAAAACGATCTTAGAAAAAACACCCTCAGTACACCCGACTGAGAATCAAACCCCAATTTCCCCGTCATTGGCAGTATAATCTACTGTGAACATATTGCCTTAGACCATGCGACCACCAAAGCGGGTCTATTCAAGGGTTGTGTAACTGATATTTCCCAGGGTGTGGTTTCTAATTCTCTATCCAGGTTAATGCTTAGAATGCATTTAGTTAACCTCACCTGCTTAGTATTACTATTCTAGACTAGATTAGGTGTTACAGCCAGTAAACTTTTAATAAATATTAAGCTAATATAAACAAATATTCACACTAGTTATGTGCATTTAGTTTACAAATCGAGTACAATTGTAACTTTGCTATTATAAAAAGGATTGTAAATATTACAATAACAAAAATATATTTTTTTAATCTCTGCGTCCTACTACCGTTGAGCTTATACGCATATATGATATATACTATAATGGGGTAAGTTTGAGGAAGGAATCATTTCAAAGGTAATTTACTTGCATTTTCGTGGGAGGAGAGTGGGAAACCATTTAGGATAAACCACTATCACTAGACCCAACCGGGATTCTATCCCAAATCTCCTTGTCATCAGCAGTCCAGTCTAACACGAGAGTGACGCCTTATATCATGTGGCCACTGAAGTGTGTAAATAAATTTTGACATTTAATATTTAATTAAAGTGATGTGTCATATCTGTCTCATAATAAACAATAGAATATTGAGAGTTTCCAAATGAAATTCAAACCTGGGACAGACGGATTCTGTTAGGGCTTTAAAATTTAGCATGATGTGAATTTGTTAGTTTGAATTATTACAACCCATTCTATAATACCAACACGAGTGTTGAGGCTTAAGTCATTATAACGTAAGTGATTGGGAAACTACTATATAAAGGCAAAGTTTTATAATTAATGTGTTTACACCTACAGGGATTTCCCTATAGTCAAATATATTGGCTCTGAATGAAAATATTAAATAACCATTTGTTGATTTACTAGTAAAGATTAGAAATACCATTGTTTTATTCTATTTAAAGTCAATGTATATTCTCTATATGTGTGTATCCATATTAGTAGCTAAGTTGATATTAATTTTTTTTGATACAATATATTAGCTAAAATAATCTAGTACAGTTAAATAAATTAGGTAGAACTATTTTTTAAATATAATTATTTTAATGTGCGTGACATTCATACATTGAAAAAGAATTTTGAATTTGCAAACAAGTTTTCTTCTTTTCATATATATTTTTCTCTCCTTGTGTGTCATGCAAAGCAGAGCCTTAAAACCTTCATCTCGTAGTATCGTGGATCATTATATTGACCAAGCTCGGCTCATCAACATAATATAAAACTCCCAAAGGCATCACTTTATGAGGATGTCGCTTAACTCTCTTCTGAAAAAATAAAACATTCACCATAACGATCAATGCACCCTTTTTACCTTTATTTTTCTTCCCCTAACCCCCACCCATCCCTCGTTTTACACCTCCCCTGAGGGTACTAGTCCTTGTTCGAGGAATGTAAGATATTTTAGGACCTTTAGGAACCCAAACTTCTTGTCGTATGCATATTTAAATAGCAAACAATAAAACAAAGCTATGCTTTTTTTTAATACTAGTCTCTCAAAAATCATACGCTGTGTTGTTTAGGTGTAGCATACTAAACATATAATACATAGCAGTTAAAATATAATTTTGATCATCCTGGTTATTTAGAAGGAGAAGTTTCACGATTATGTTCAAAATACAATGTTAATCCAATTGCATTGTGAATTTAATATACCGTAACATTAAGATTAACATTTTAATTACAATCAAATTTATTGGAAACAAATTATCGTCACTGTCGTCAAACTTCAAATTCAACGATGAGCTTTCAGAACTCCTTAATTTACCCAGAAGCAGATTTAAAAATATTTTTAAAATTAAAAATTACAAAAGAATCTTAGATGGGTATAGTGTATTAGGTAAATGTCATATTTGGGTGAAAGATTGCTAAAATCAACTTTTGTATTATGTAACTTATAATGTTTTTAGTATTTTCTATTTTTGCATCTCATCTAACTACCCGTTTGGCTTATACGATTATAAACTAATTAAACCAATTGTTTTTAAGGATTAGGAAGGCTATATTTAAAGAACATATACCCACATTCACATGGAGGGAGAGTGTAAAACCATCTTATAAAAATTACCCTCAGTACATCCGACAGAGATTTGAGTTTCAATATCCCCATCATTGGCAGTCTAGTCCACTGAAAGAGTAGCGCGTTAGACCATGTACCTACAAGGTAGATGGATTTTTAGTAAAGTCAATGAACATTTTAGACGTTTTTTGAGTTTTATATAAATCTATAGCTCATGAACAATTTTTTAGACCTCTTAACTACATTTTTATGACATCAGTATCTCTCTCGTAATAATGTCCATGCATTCACCGACTAACGTGAATTGGGTATAACTATATTATGATAGTTTGATTTTGAACTAAAAAATAATTATGTACTGTAAATATATAAATAAAAATTAATGATTTTTTTAACGATTTGAGAATGTAGACAATTATATTAAATAACATCATTTTATAGTTACTAAATTCATAACAAAGGCTGTCAAAGACTTATAAGAGATATTAAGTAGAATGATATCTTAGGCCATAGGAAACACCTACACGGTAGCGTGGAATGGGTATTGCAAAACCGCAATGAACCGCATCTAGAATTCCAGCCCAAGTATACCCAGCAGAGATTCGAATCTTCATTTCTCAGTCAGTGTACGAGGCTTACGCCATGGACAATGTGACCATCGATGTATATGGATGGTTTTGCATATAAAATACATTTAAGTTTGCCGTTAATGGGATTTAAACTCAAGCCCTTTTTATCAATTCTAGTAAGTGCATTTATGACTGATTTGATGTATGCTTCACTGAAAGATATTTACGAAATTTACTGGTTTTACAGACGGAATTACTTAGACTTTACAGTCCTGACTGGGAAACAGTGATTTTGATTACTGACTGAGATTATTCCATGACGCGTAGCAGTTTTCATGTACGGATGTGTTTGCATTATGAGAATGGAACTATGTTAACGTGTCACAGTAGTGACGTCATGACTTTTAACAGTAGTAATGGAAATATATCATTGTTTGATGTTGCAAGCCCATGTGTGTTGAAATAAAGCCATGAAAGTACTGTCGTTTCCTCCAAATGGCATGGTACGCAATCCATGGTGTATTGTAAGTGTTTAATGCTTGTACTGTTATGATAACAATAGGCTTATCCCAATAGAGTAGTTCATCTTGGTTAAATATAAGATTGTTAAGTGGTTTTACAGAATTTTAATTGTACCAATTAAGATAGTTTGGAATTTTTGTATTGCTTATAGTCCTAATGAACAAACAACTCCATAATAATGTACATTGCACTAAGACACCCCTGTATATACTGTGTTGAACTTTTCATCCTGAAGTTAAAAGATAAATACAGTAGCCCCATGGCTTCTTTGGTGCTGACTGACAGCTTTGAAAAGTTACCAGACCAAATTATGTATCCCTACGCCGAACCTCTGACAGTCAAAATTTAGGTATCTACCTAAATGTTGACTGTCAGAAGTCAGCTGTGAGCTGTCAGTCAGCACCAAAGAAGCCGTGGTGCTACTGAAGTTGACTGAGAAGACTATAAATATCTCATTCCAAACCGGGATGCACAAGACGTCATCAATAAGATTCACGTAGCCCCATTGTTCAGATCATGTTGCAAATCCATTCCTTGGCATTTAAGAGTACAATAATTATTGATATGGAATCACAACAAAACTCCCGTTTGTAAACAGAAACTACTGGCATTAATATTGGATTAAAGGCAATACAAAAATTCCAGATCTGTAATGTTATAGTCATTACCTAGATTTTTATCAGTGCAGATTTGCATAATTTTGATAAATGTAAGGGATATCTAAACGAATACCTAGCCTGGCTACACATTGTAAACAATAGTGTAGATATAACAGTTGTGTATAACAGTCATATCTTGATAAAATATGGCGTGTACAGTAGATATTATATAAATTTGTTTGGCACAGTTAATCCAAATTAATGGGCTAGTAAGGGACACATTTGAATACACAATACTAATTGTATTTATGGATAGAAAAAAAGAGGAAATATTTACCATTAGAAAATTAGTTATCTTACGTGTATCCTAAAACAATAATTTAATTTGTTTACGGTGAAAATATTTAGTTAAAATCAGCTTGTATTTTTAATAAAGAAAATATACCCAAATTTGAGTAGTGGGAGAGGGTAAAACCATTTTTTAAAAACGACCTTGAGTACACCCGACCTATATTTGAACCTTTATCTCCCAGTCATCAACAGTCTAATCTACTGCGAGAGTTTCACGTTAGACCATGCAGCCAATGAAGCGGTTGGGATCAAAATTTATCACTTATATGTAGCTGACGATTTACGCACGTCCATCACAGGCTCAGCCTTAGACTATGAGTGAAGAATAAGCTTAGGACTGGGACTAACTAATGCTGGATAGGTCAATGGTTAGTGCATTAACGTACTAAGCCAAAGATCCTGGTTGAGATTCCCGTCTCCAGATGCCATTTTTCATATTAAATAATATGATATTAAATACGGCTCTAGCCATAACTAACAAATATAATAGCTTGGTTATTTAATACATTCTTAATACAAGCTAAATACATTTTGATAAGTTTAATAATAGAGGAAAAAGAACGGATATAAAGTATTGACTACATTTTAAACCTTACACACAATTTTAAAGTGCTCTTATAAATCTAAATAGGGTTAACGTATATAAATATTAGCATTGAAATATTGTCTTTTCCACCCGCATCCCTCACATCCTAATATTTCTAGGTACGTCACTGATATTATTATGTACGTATGAACTCTGGACAAGGATGTAGGTAGGCAACCGGTATTCACAAGCATGGCGGGTCGGCTACCTGCACGTTATCAGGAGTCATGTCTTGCGTGAAATATGCAACTCGGTGACCCGCATCACCGAATAGATATTCTGTTGCCTACCTACAACCGCAAAGGAGCAAATGCCCCACCCTAGATAAGTGTTTCACCCAGTATTACCCAAGGTGGCATATCAAGTGGTCCGCAGGATTTCACGATGTTAAATAACAAAAATGATGTGAAGAATCGTGATTAAATATATGCAAAAAATTAATCAAAATATGAAATATCCATCCAATGCTATATTTATTTTCTATTCAGACAAAAATCAAATAGATAAGGAAGAATTCACAATATTTTAGTAAACAAATCTGAGCCATTATTTATCAAACATTAATATAATAGGTTCAAAAAGCAAGAATATAATCAAAAACAAATCAATTACTAATTAAATGTATTTATGATATTTTGAAAACATTTAATCAAGTAAGTTATTTCTGTCTTTATAATAGTAAAGTGGAATTGCCTAAAAATGCATTTCCTTCATAACTTTTACTCCCTACCCCCCTAAACCCGTACACCCAAGACTACAGTTGTCCCCCAGCACGCATATATTCTATTTTGTCGTCTTCCATTACCAAAACTTTTAGAAACACTGCCCTAGATATTAGTACCTTGTAAAAAAAAACTCTTCATGAGTTTTAAACTGTTCGAGAAACACAGGTAAGGGAAATAAACTCAATGAAGCAAAGCATAGAGCCAGAATTAGGAACTTCTCTTCCGTTTCATTCTCCAATTTCTGAAATGGCGAGCTCCACATAAACTTAAGCACTCTCTTGTTCTCACAATCAATAAATACAAAGGAGAATGCAGTGAATGATGGCTTGTGAAGTAGCCGTTAACGAGAAACGACCATCTTTTCACCCTCTTCAAGACTCTTTCGGGACAATGTCGATGACGCTATTTATCGCGTCTTATTGTCCAAAGGGACGCCTTTTTTCGTTCGTTTGTTTGTTTCTTTGCTTTGTTTAGAGAGGTCGTAACGAGGGCGTGTTCAGATATGTCCAGCCACTCTTCATTCCTTTGTTTGCGTGTCTCATAGGTACAGTCATGGACATGGGTATCTAGAATTTCAAGATCGACAGGTCAAATCATATCAAAACAAAGTACAGTACATAAAAATTGTTCATATTATATAATCAAGGAGAACCTTGTTTTATTACATCTTGTGGCCGTCCGTTTGGGTGTCTAGCACTCTACACAAGGGTTGTGAGATAAATTTTTTCACTTTAATTAAATTTTATTGCAAGTAAAATACAATGTTTCCATTTGTGTGATTTAAATACGTTATGTAATTTCCGTTTACCTTGAAATATAGTAATCTTAGTGAGAGCTACAAGGTGAGATTTCTACATTTCAGGTTAAACGGAATATACAGTAAATTTAAAATTAAAGGAGTTATATAGAACATCGGATAATGGGCTAATCTTGTGCATTTAAACTTCCTCATCTTACCTACCCATCCAATACTGAAACATTTAATACATTTATGGAGGACTATAAGAGAGGTAGAGTTTATAGAATTTGTACCAGAATTTGAGTAGAGGTAGAGTGTAAATAAATGAAAGTTAACTACCTTCAGCACACCCGGATGGTTTTCAATCCTGGCCTTTCTGTAACCAGACCAAAAAAAACCAGATATTCAACCATGATATTTAGTTTACTGTCCAAAGAGGTAAATGAAATAAGCTAAGACTATGAATCAAATGATATCATACTTTTTGTAACTAATGAATAACTTGAACCAGTACTCACGGAGTTAAAGGTATTAGTCACCATATTATATAGTGTTTCAATGAAATATAGGTGTGAGTCCGAATCCTGGTCGTTGTATTATTATTCTTATATTTTTCACTCTCCTTCTACTCTTGTTTCGATTAATTTATCCAAGATTTATATTTCTCATCCCTACCCAATTAATATAAATATGCGGATACCCCGGACGGGTAGTAAGACAATGTGGATAAAACTAAAATAAACGTGTGCTGATAGGTAAATGTGAACAAATATTGTTTTTGTTTAAATAAATATAAATTAGTCTCACAGTCTTTTTAGATTATTAAAACAAATGAATAATCCGGGAGGAAACAATTTATATGTGACAAAACCATATATGCCTAAACGACCGAGGGTATATGTGTGAAGTGAGTGTTTTAACTAAGATACATAAGACGACTGATGTCGTTTATAATCATTAATATAAATTTAGAAACCTATAATGAAAAGTAAATTACTCTGCTGTCATCCCATAAAAAGAATCAAATGAAAGACTTCAATTATATTTCTTTTATCACTATTCGTTCGATGACTGGCCAAAATGACTAGGTGGAATATTTTGTATTCAATTCTTGGTACTGGTTATTATTGGGTAATGTTAAATCGAACATCTCGATCAAAATTTGTTGATCAACTTTGAAAGAGAAACTCAATGAGAAATAATAAACTTAATTTGTTTCGTAGAATGTCGTCATGGACCAAGTTCTCGGTAAGTATCGGAAGAATATTCTAATGGTTCTGTAACAAAAGTGGTTACGTAACACAAATACAAAACAAAATTGATATATGTACCTATTACGCTTCTATAACAACTAGCATAAATGTAAGTCAGAGGTTTAGCACAGCCACTGACAGGTTCATTATTACACGTCACGTGGTAGAACATCAGAGATGACTGAAGATTATGAGCTTGGAAATGTAGCAGTTCCTAATTTGTACTATATGAAACAAGAGGTTCTACATTAAATATATATACCTATAAATAAACTATAAATTTGAATAATATAGTTTTCAAAAATGCTAAAATTACCTCTACATTAAATTAAGATTAATGTAATTAAATTTATAAATAAAAGAATAAATGTACAACATTGACATTTATAATGAAAAAGAATCAAATATTATATAAAACAACGGATTATTGATATCTTGTGAATGCTCAGGTTAAAATCCTTATCCTAGAATTAATAATAAAGTAGGAATTAATCTAGACTAAATATGATTTGATTTAGAAAGGTGGAAATTGGTACAACCAACCTTTTCGATTCCAACGAAAGGCCTCATGTTTATAAATCCAGAAAATTGTATGAAAACATTTTTACCGGAAAACACCTCCTTCATCGATGGTCACACACTCGATAATGTGTCAATCTCGTATTGGACTGGATTGCGAACAACGGGGAGATCGAGGTTAGAGTCCTGGTCTGGAATAATTATGAAGATTGCTCCTAAATAGTTTCCCACTCTCCCTCTACGCAAATTTGGGTACGCTTCCTCTAAAATTCTACTTTATCATCCCCACCACACTAACGTAATTAAATATGCACATAACACGAACGGGTACAAAGTTGGTGAAAACTCAAAACAAAAACTCAGTTCATTCCTTCTAATCCCTAGCTCACCATCACACACAAAAAAAACAACAGACAAGATGATATTGACGCTTATAGCCATTTTCACACTGGTACAGGTAGAGATAAGAATCTCAGTTGATCTATACTGAGATAATATATCCTAAAACAGCCCTATACTTATGTATGTGTATATTTCTTCTTGCATAGTACCTTCCTCATATTCTATACCATTAGTGTAGATATGCAGCTTGGCCACGTATATCTGTTATTACCTGGGTTTATAAGGGTATATTTAATCCCACATTAGAGTTAGACCACGGATTCACCTGCGTTTAAAAGGCTAGCGTTATTCCCACATTATAGTGGGTCCACGAGTTCATTATTAGGAATCGGAATCTAGGCGCACTGGTGTACTAACCCGACCACGGCAGTTGTTGCGCTAGATACTGGATGGTTTTAAATGCTTTCTCAAGCTAAGAGAAAACCATCAAGTGATGGATAGTAACACATAATAAAATACCAAGCTAATATAACATAACCTAACTTTACCTAACCTAAACAAGCAAAACTTAATTTAAGGGAAATAACTTGTTGGGGCCCAATTTATAGTATCTACCTATAGGTATATTAACTGTTATAATCCTCAAGGCCAGTGGACGTGGCCCAACTAAGCTATGACTATAATCCCCCTAGTCAGAGACCGTGGCCCAACTAGGATATACAGCCTTGAGACAAGGGGTCCACAGCCTTACTGTTATGTTCCGATGCAGATAGCATGAACAAGAAATGTTGTCTTCATTATCGTGTCTTACTACCTGTTTAAGCTGTACGCATATATGATAATTACTCTAATGGGGTAGAGATGAGGAAGGAATCAATTTAAACCACCAACATTTGCGTGTAAGGAGAGTGGGAAACCAATATACCCAATCGGGATTCAAACCCCTATATCCATTCATAAGCTGGCCATTCTAACACTAGAGTGACGTCTTGTATCACAAGGCCACTGAAACGGGTATCTGTCAGTAAAACGTGATGAAAATATAAAACAACAACATATCAAACTATTCACAATTTCAGCCCCCATGCATCTTTTCACATAGAGCTCTCACCCTCCTTCTCCGCAACTCCCCTATACGATATAAAATGACGTCACCCAAGACCAAGGTGTATCAACCGAGGCTCCAACAAGCCATGACGGACATGACAGGCCTTGACACTGAACAGCGTACGGGCCGCGATCACGTGTTACTTTGTTGACATGTGCCACGGAGCTCCGGACAGAAACACGATTAGCCCCTTCAGGGCAAACTCTTTTCTGAGAATCGATCGACCCTCATATTGTTGACGTCAGAGAGATAGCCCGGTCCTACTGGTTCAATAAGGAGACCTAGTGTCACGTGGTGACACGCCTGTTTGAGACCAAGACAAACCTTTTAAACATGTACTTGTTTATATGGTTTGCTCCACGTCTCTTTGCAAATCCAGAATGTATGCATTTAATTATTATAATGACTTAGAAATAGGTAAGGTTGAATTTAGACGAAATGTAACCACATTTGCTGTTTGGGGAAAGTGGGGAACTACTAAGGAAATAATTTTCTCAGTTCACCCAGTAGAGGCTTGAAACTTACTACCTCCTCTCAACCCCTTCATCATCAAATCAGTCTAAACGAGCTCTTGAAATTCAGTCCATGTGCATTAATATAAATTTATAATTGTGAATTAATAATCCTGATTTCCCCAACACCATCAAACCCATATCTCGTGAGCTTAAACCTAAATTGTGTGATTACTGATGCCGCTTTAAGTGATTTTTTGTTTCAATTTCAGCCTCCTACAAAGCTTGGCAAATGTAACAGCTAGAACAGCGTTTTGAAGCATTTCCAACACCATGCTTACCATTATCCATTTTAAAATTTTAAAACACTAACCATACATAAAATAAACGTAAACAAAAAAAATTACAATCCTAATACAATACGCGCCAGATAAATCCTCCCATCGAGATCATAAAATGAGGTATACAATGAAACTTGATGATTAAATTGACATCATGCAAATATCTTAATTTATAGTAATGATTCATGAAACAAATGAATAATCATTTTAAGTTATGTGATTGGTGATGATACTGCAATAAAGAACACAAAAATTAAGCTTTGCAAAATAATTAAAATAATAGTGCTAAATTTGAATGCTTGTTGGTACACCAAGACACCCAAAATCAATCACGTATCCAATGTATAAAATCCATGTCATGTCTGTTTTTCCTTCCAGACGTTTTTTACATACTCACCGGTTAGCTATAAAGTTGAAATTCTGAATGGTTTTTTTGGGAACCCGAGAATAATGTGAACAATCCTAAGCATGGCCCTGAAATCTTCACATGCTTACCTTAAGGGCCAAAAAATAAAGTTTGTCTGATAGAGCTTAAATTCAACATACAGAGGTTTCTAACACTGTTAAACACAACTCTAATTTAATATCTTCGAAATTACAGTTGGCCTACAATAAATCGATACCTCAATGGTATCAACAATTTTGAAAATTGTAATTTCCCATTCAATTTAAAAAAAAATATATAATTTTAGGTTTTAAAGGCCAACAAGCACGATTAAATTATTTGTTTTTTTAAATTGTTATTAGATTATTCCCAATTGTTACCTAAACTGTACCCAAAAGTTCTTCAATTTTTACCCAGATAGTGTCCTAAAGTTACAAAATTGTTCCTTAACGTTTAAATTAAAAAGTGTTTAGTGTTGTATGTTCCGTTACAGTTAGATCATCAGTTGACATTTGATTTAGCGTTCTATTTAATATATTATATATAATTATGATAATAATTAATTAATAATTGCTAAATTAATAATCGAATTATGTACTGTGAAAATAATCTAGACGTATTTTCTTTTTAAGCCTCACCATGTATGTCTATCCATTTTTCCATCTACAATGTCCTACGTTCTTCTCGGTGTGCTCAAAGGTTTATTTGGCATGGCACTCGCTACCTGGGAACAAGAGAATGATGTAATCTGCTCTCTTCGTAAAAGTTTATCTCAGTTCCTAGCTCTACGCAATGGTCGTTCTTTAAATGTTCATATTTATATGTTGCACAGACAAAAGATCCAGAAGACCATAATCCAGAATATGGCGTTGCTAAGAAAACATGTATTTTTATGTTGTTAAAGAAAAGTGCTTCATTTTTAGACAATAAGTTAGAAAGTCTATTTGATGCATCATACAATTTTTATTTATTATTTTAAATATCCTTAGTTGTAATATAAACTAGGCATACTCGCGTGGTTTGTTAGTTTCATAAATCACTCATAGAAGCCAACACTTATTTATTTATTTATTTTAAATATTGAAGAATACACATGAAATCAAATCATTCACCCTTGCCTGTAGTGGAGCAGATAGCCCACTGGATCTGCACATAGTAGGATGGTCGTTCAATTCATATGCACTATAGCTCCAAACTGCATAGGTTTTCTGTCACCTAAGCAGCAGGAGTTCCTGGACGGACTGTTTACCTATCAGCCCTCTGTAATTAACGGGAACGGGAACACAAATTTAACATGGGGAGTTGCAAAATATTAGTTATTTCATTTGCGACTTTTGTGGTGAATCACCCCAACCACAAAGCTAAGGGGTATGACCATTCCCAGATGTGATCACACTTGCTCAATATTTATAATACAAAAGTACTGGTGCCGTTTCCTTTTGCAAACCCACGGCTGCCTGAACCATTGTCTTAGCCGAAAGTCCTTGACAGAAAACTATCTGCAAAGAGAGAAAGGCCAGCCAAAAGATAAATAAAGAGTCTACCCAAAAAATAATAGAACGCAGGGCTTGGGATGTATCTCGAAAAAAGGAGGCTTTTTTTGTTTGAGACCACCCCAAAAGAATAGTGTCACTTAACAGTCAGACAAGAAAAAATAGATAAATTGATCGTTAAAATACTCCTAAGAAATTTAGACAGAGCTTAAAAAATTTCTAAACGTTAAGAGAGCAACAGAAAAGAATGAGAGTGAAGAGGGCAAATGGAAGTACCCCAAATAAAGTACAGTGACTGGACTAGGACAAAGAATAAAAGAGGGAAGAGAGTGAATGAAAATACCCCAGACAAACGTAAGCGATTGTCAAATAGGAAATAGAAGGAGGTAGAAAGAATGGGAGAGTTGGGGAAGACTACAAAATCTAAAGCGATTCAAACCCAATTGGAGGGAGTAGAGGAATATTATTGTGGAGAAATGGACATGATATGCTTCTCCTGTGGCTCAAATATCTTCCTTGGAGAAAGGCCTCCTGATAAAAAAGTTGACAACCTGTTTTCAAAAAGGTAAAGTGATTTTGACAAACCTGTCTTCCCACCCTTTCCCACTTTTATTAGAATAACTAATTAATAACCAAAAAAGGCTTTGACTCCAAAAATCACATTTAAAACTGTCGGCCTTATATTCTTTTCGTTTTGCTTCAAAGTATTGCTAATGTAGACACTCCGGGTGTATGGGCCATAATGTTTAAGGACTTACGAGTAGATATAGAATAGATCCGTGACCCTGTACCCTACCGAAGGGTAGTGAAAATATGCTCAATTATATATACTGGAATTTGAGGAGAGCACACAAAAGAGATTAAACATAACGGGGAAAGTTGGCTGTAAGAGGGTGGTCATAAATCACTTTGGATAATTTATGTGTGATAGTAATGAATTATAAAATACGCATAAAGATATGTATTAAGAAGAGGTGGGTAAAAGAGGTTGAAGCAAGAAAAAACACATTTCTGAACAAGGTGATGATGGGAGTAAAGTATGACCGCTTCTTAAAATAGTGGCAAAACAATAGCCTCCGTTGTAACGAAGTTGCCATAGAGTTCCAAAATACAGACGGGGAACCATCCTCCAAACTACATATCTGAGCATCGATTCAGTCAATTGGGAGGATGGCCTTTGGAAGAGACAACTACCCAGTAGAGTTATTAAACAGTCTTACCCTCATGGAAATGCCATCTCATAGTTTAAACTTAAAAGTAGAAGCAAATATTATGTTAATCGGAGATTTAAAAATAAGTACTATGTAATGGACCTACGACTTTGGCAAAGATAATAAGTATTTGTCATAGTTCTAACTGAATAATCACAGAGAAGCCCAGCAAACATTCTCAGAATCAATTTAGCCCCAATGATCCAGACATCTCCTTAAATCTGAGCCGAAGGAATTGTCTAATGAAATTGGAATTTTCAATAACAATAAATTAATCAAAGGATCAGAGCCTGGAAATAGTTTGTGTATACCTGCCGAGACCAGTGTTCGGTGATTGACAGCTGTATGTCACATTATCAAGGGTTCACTGTGCTGTGTTGGTGAAGCTGAAGGGGTTGCGGGGAAAGGAAAGCTCTTAGAGAAATCCGACAAAATATTTACTAACAATTTATTTCGTAAATAATTACTATAAATTACTTACCATATTTAATGTCGAACGATTAAGCAAGGCTAATTTATTTTATAGTGTCTATAACTGTATGAAGAGGCTTTATAATTATTTAAAATGAGCATTTTCTCCCTGTCGAAGACGAGATAAAATACTAGTCTATAATAACTCCATGACATGTCTGTCTGATTTTCTTTCAGAGGTTCTTTTCATATTTTCCGGTGTGCTATAAAGTTTAAATTCTACATGGAGTTTCCTGGGAATTCTAGAATGTTGTGAAAAATCTTAAACCTGGAAAATTCGAAAAGGGCTTGAATCTATGGCCGCAAAAATTCGCCATCCTTACATTATGGGCCGAAAAATCAAGTTCATCCAATCTCGCTGAAATTCGGTATCCAGGGGTTTCTAGCACAAGTAAACACAAACCTGTTGTTAATCATTTCTAAATTCCAGTCGGATGACCTTTGATCAATACCAAAATGGAATTTAAAAAAATTGAAAATTATTATTTCGGTTTAATTTTCAAGGGGGGTTTTCAAGACTGGAAAATTAGAGTCCATAATTGGTTTTTCAAAATTTGAATCAAATAACCCTCAATAAGGTACCCAAATTGAAGATATGGAAGGCAATGGAAGACAAATAATTAGAAAATAGGCCTTTGGGGAAGGTAGAAAATTAAATTTTCCAGGTACGTAGAAAGAACACTACAAATAATAAAATAAGTGTTAAATATTTTATATTTGTAGGTGGGTGATGGTAGAATGGAGATTGAAGGGGACGAAATTAGTTTCAAAATTGGCAAAACTAAAAGAATAAATAACTTATCAGTGTGGTAGAAGATTAAAATTGGTCAGGCAGGTAAAAAAGATCAACCTAAACTGTAATGGGGTTTTGAACAGTTATCAATTTAAAGATCAAGGAACCTATAATAGAAAAAGTTTCCCCTCAAATTTTCCAAAACTAAAAAAGGCTTTTTGGTGGATACTGTAGAAAATTTAAATATTTTATTAAATATAATGGTTCAACTCCAAATAACCAGAAGAAAGCTAAAAATAAAAATTCAAAATGGGGCAACAAAAAATGGCTAGGGCTGAAAATTTAAATAAACTAAAATCATCGACCATTTATCGGTTAGGTAGAAAATTTCTGGTAGAAAGGCTACACCAAAAGCCCAACATTTATAAAATGTGAAACTACAAAATAGGATTCGAGAATAAGTTTCCAAAATTACAAGAAAAACACATTTTAGTGTAGTATAAAATATAAATTTTGTAAATAACTAGAAAACTATGAAAATTTTTCTAGTTTTAAAATTAAGATCTGGATTGAATAAGAGCTAAGAAATTTAAAAACTAATAAAAAATGATTCTAACTATGATAGAAAATTAAATACTCGCAAGCCATTAGTACAATCACCCGAAATAATCAAAAATCTAAAAATATTGAAAATTTTACATTTTAATATTGGTTCCAAGTAACTAAGTCTCAAAATTTTACTAGCCAATAGGAAAACTTCTTGGTGTGAAATAAAATGAAAATTTGGTTTTAAATGTATACCCTTACCAGGATAACCGAATTATTTCTGAATAAATTTAATTTCTGAATTTTAAAAAGCGAAATGTAAGAGCTTGATCTTGATACAGTAATGTAAAACCCTATTTTTGGTGTGGCTTAAAATCTAAACTAGGCAGTCAAGTAGAATAACCATTTCAGTCTTAAACTTTCAAAATGGGAATGCGGGAGCCGAAATGGTTTGTGGCTAGGGTCGGTAGCTTAAAATATCTCCAAAACTATTAGAAAATCTACCTGTCAGTGCGAAAGAAAATTTAAATTGGGCAATTTGGTAAAAGGATCACTACAGATAATAAAAAAGGCGCGAGGTTTGGATGGCAAAAAATAAGGGTCTGGGAAATTGATGAAAATTAGGGAACCCTCAAAATGGCTAAGCTATTCAAAACAATACATTTTGATGTGGTAGGCCTATATAGAGATTGAATATGGTTGAGGCAGTTAAAAAAAGGTGAAATTAAAAAATACACAAAATAAAAAATTTATCTTAAGGGGGATCCATAGCGTTACTATTACATACCTTAATATTGAAGGGTAAGATATCGTCTATATAGGAGTGACGTAATAATAAGATAAACAACTTCTTGTGGTATATTGTGGTGAAGCATGATACTCTTTATAATCCAACGATGCTAGTTTATTCCAGGTTATTCCATAGGTATCTTTATTAATCTATTATTTCATTTAATTATTTTATAGTCGTATTAAATCTTATTATTAAAAATAAGCTTAATCTCCCTGGTGAATACAGCTTTAAATACTAGTAATATGATTTTTTTTTAAATATTACTTTGGTTTTAGATATTCCCAATTTTCTATGTCAAAATGTAAATAAAATTATGTTATATTAGTTTTGATTTCTTCTTTATGTTTTAAAAATAATTTTTAAGAGCTTTATGTATTTTAATGACCTATATGACTTATTGCTATGCAATGTTGCTAAATGTTGATCCAAATATTAAATTGTTAGAAAGTCAGAGTGCATAATATATAGCCCTATTATAAAGTAGGAGCACATGATACAAATACAAACCTACTGGTATAATTGAATTTTCAATTTATGTTTACTCAATATATATGGTCTTACCGCCATAGGAATAACATTTAAGGCATTTAAAATTATTATAGCAATAAAGTAGAGTTACGAGGATTGAGGGAAAGTATTAAGATTTTTTTAAGTAGTAGAATCTATACAATATCTCAAATGTGGTCTAGTGAAAAGAACTCTGTGTAATAATACACGATTGAATATTTAGTATTTTTAGCCCAATGTCTTACCACCAGTTCAGGTTTGCACATATGTACTGTTTAAGCTAATATGATAGTCATGAGGAAGGTTTAATTTAGAGAAAGAGTATCCACAACTGCATAGAGGGAGAGTGTCAAAAAAGTGGGGAAAATAAACTTCAATATATACAACACGTATTTGAGCCCCGATCTTCCCGTCTATAGCATTCAAGTCTATTGTGAGAGTGATGCCTTAGAACACGTGGCCACCAAGTCAAGTTAGATTTAGTTGCTTTGAGAACAATCAGATAAAGCTTTTCCTGTGATTATTTAACAATAAAATAAGCTGGACAGAAGATCAACATGTTGTATGACATGATTTAATGGCTGAGCTCATCTGTAGAATTTGAAAAGTTATTAACGATATTTGAAAAATAGAGGAGTAATATTTAAAAATAACCCTGCTGTGGAAGATATTTGTAAAACCAACCTGGACTTGCACACAGGGCCTCCTATGTGGGCTGAAAAGTACCTTGCCAATATGGCAACCACCACTGGGAGGCTGGTGGTAGTCGATGTGCCTCCGCACGATAGGGCAAAGAGTCAGATAGCAGTGAGTTGAGGCTGTCACGAGTGATTGCCTTCCCCCGTCCCCTCTGTTTTTAGTCAAGACTCGTTGAACCGTGTTGACCTATAGGAGTGACTTCGAGAAGTACTTGGTTTAACGTCAAGAGTCTTTGGTACGTCAACTTCCAAAATAGGCGTAAATAGCATTACGTTGGTACAATCCAGAACTGTAGATGATTTTCTTATTTGGCGCGTTTGAAAAAAAACGCAATCAAATATAATTTAGTCTTTTGTAATAAATATTAATTATAAATTTACATGAAAAAAACAACAACATTAAGAACGTGAATTTTGTATGCAGTTTATCGATTTTCATGATTGTGATCATTTGTAGAAATGCATTAGTTAATTTTTTTTGTAAACTAACATTTCTCGATTTATTTTTGGAAAAAGATGCATAATAGTAATTTACTGATTTTTACTAAAAATGTTGGGTTATTTTGTTGTGTACTTAGTAATGTTTAGTTTTATATAACTATATAATTTATTTTGTTCCACTAAAATCTCAATATAAATACTTTATAGATAGAACCTATTAACTTTTAATAAAAATAGTTAAAATCTATAAATATACTTACTATTAAATTCAATTTTCCTTGTCTGCATCTGGTGAAGCTATTGGTAGCTGGGATCGCAATTAATAACGACGATGAGCTCGGGATAACCTGACGCCTGCCTTTTTTCCCATCATTTGATTTATAAAAAACGCTTTGATCCCTTCTGAGATCCCAGTCTCGACCCATTGTCTGAAGCTTAACGTCTTATTATCTTATAATATTATTTTATAGACCAAAAATTATTTTAAAATCTAATTAAATATCTACGTAACTAAATATGTATATTAGCTAATCAAGTACGACTTTTTTTACTACTGTATGAAAAATGGGACGGTTTATAATATATAAATATTTTTTTTTAAACTGATACGATTATTTGATAAATCATTGAAAACTATATTAATCTCCAACGATTATTTGATAAATCATTGAAAATTATACTAATTTCCCTGTGTGTGCTTAGTTAAATATTAATAATATTCCCGGAAATACTCAGAAGAATCAAAAGTTTGTGTTATTTTAACGTTGATATTTTTTTGAAAACGTTATCTCATTTTTCCGGATGAAACTATATAATTAATGAGTTTTTTCTTGTGGTACTTTCCATGGTAGATTTGTGTGTAGAAATATATCTCAAATTTTGCCTAGATAGGTTGATAGCTGTATAATAAATATAAGGAAATTTGACAAACATTAACAAAGTACTATCTACATAATATTGGCACAATAATATTTTTTTTAAACTTTTAGTATGGAAAATGTGTTATTAAAATTTAAATCAAAACCTATTTTTTTAAATTTTCCTGTTTGTGTTCTTAGGACTACTGTAATACTTTAGCTCACCCTTAGGTTCCTTTTAACTTTTATATATGATTGAGTTATCCAAACATTTAGTGAGAATCTATTATCTTTTAGAAATACAAATTAAAGGGCTACTCAAATCGAGTGATGTTCATAGTTGCACAGTATTTAAAACTTAAAAAATCGAAACCGTTAAAGTACAAATTGATACAAACTTTTATCTAAAATATAACGAAAACTATTTTGTCCAACCAATACTTAAAATTCGTTCTCATGTTAGTTAAAATAAACATATATCTGTAAATATATTTAGTAGTAAAACTATTTTGATTCGATTAATAATATTGTTTAAAATTAATATCTAAATCATTATTCGTATTATTAATTAATTATATAGATGTCAAAGCCCACAACTTCATTATGAACACGATTTGAACGACATTAGCAAATATGTATTTTTGCGGTCACCATAGGTGATTGCATCTTATTATATTATTACTACTACTATCTATCAAAAGTTAAACCTGTAGCTCAGATGACTTTACGTACGAATAGATAAAACTAGTTTAAGTAACTTTAGCAACAGCAAGACACTATTCTTTTCTTTATACTGTTTTCATAATATAGACCATCGGAACAAATAAAAATACCAATAAAATCGATTTGGTATGGTAGATTTTAGAAGGGAAAGTAAATTATAAGCAATACAATAACACAAATATAGGAAAGACTAGATGTTTTCTTGTGATAAGAAGAGCAGAGAAGAATTCGGTAGTAAAGAACGCAGAGCTCTTTCTGACCCTGATGAACTTTCGGAACAGAAGATCTCGAAGTGGTTTCTTCTGCATTATTTTTTTGTCTTCCACCCGCCCGCCCGCTAAGAGTTTGAAAGATGATTTAGTCGTGTAGCACGAAGCTAAAGGTAAGAGAGAATCCTCCCTCCCATGTTCCTTCTATCTTCATGACCTCTTGCTCGTTAACCCATTTGCTCCGTCAAGTGTGCAGTGCAGAAATTACAACAGGTGCGATCACCTCATTGGATGGACTTGTAGTTTCCGTGAAGATGGGGGAGAGGAAATTTCAGAAGCGAAAGCCACACTTGTTCAGTAACAGATTTATTGGCACTACCGTGAACTTAGAAAATAAATATTTCTTTTTTGTTATTGCGTCTCTCTACACGTGAGTGTTAATTTTAATATTAGTACCGCGTCTTACTACCCGTTCGCGTTATACGTACTTACGCTAATGTGTAATAGTAAGGTGATTGTGAGATGAAATGGAGGACCTACAGTTCAACGTGGAGTCCGAACCACGGTGGAGGCCTGGCATTCCACAAATTCACAAGTTGTGATTAATACACGTCTTGTCAGAGGTGAAGGAAGGGTTTGGCAATAAAATAAATCTGTGCAGGGACCGAGGATTGAAACCCGGACCCCCAACACAGAGGTCCGACACCTTACCCCTAGTCAACCAGGTCACCTATGAATATTATTTACATGTGGATTAGTTACGTAAATGTTTCAGGTATTAAGATTATTTGATTTAGGGCACATGTATTCATATATGCGTGGAGGGAGAGCTTAAAACGATTTAGGAAACGATACACCTCAGTTCTGCCTATTGTTATTCGAACCTCGACCGTCCAGTTACTGGCAAACTGAAAGGGACAATATTGCCACCGCAGTCCACGTGATCACTTGTACGGCTCAAGGGAATTTAAACCCTATCTCAAAAAGAGTGCCACAAGGATCGAACTACGTCCAGAAAAAAATGAAACATTATTATTTCTACTAAGCGGCCTAATTATTTAACACACATGAAGCTCACATATATAGCAATTATTTCAATACACTAATGAATTTTCATTTCGAGATATTACTACTCTTTTAAGGGTACCTGCACGTATGCTCTGTCGCTAATAGACCCATTTGTCCACGCGATCTTAATCATGACCTGGGGGGAGGGTATGGTTTATAACAACGTGTAATTAACTGTACAAAATGAAACATGTGCAAAACAGAGAAGGAGGGGAAAAGGAGGGAGAGAAAAACAAATAACAATTCTACTTTTTCCAATGCCCAATCCCCCTTACCCTTTTTTAAAAAACAACAACATTATTTCTATGTTGTTATCTCAATCCCTTTGGGGACACAGTACAATTCGAAGGCCGCACGACATAAATTTTCATGCTAAAAAGAATCAACCCCACCCTATAAATTATAGTTCTCAGAGCTATAAAGTATGACATCTGGTTTATCTGTGAGTAGCAAAGCATTCCTATTAGCTTGATTATTTAGTGCTCGGTGGGATAAAACCAAGGTTTTGGGAGAGCTCGCTGCATTTGGTAGATTAATTTGCGTTTTACTAAAGACGAATTTAAATTTTATAAGAAGCCATAAACTTAGTATAAAAAAGTTTCTTAGCAAAAAAACTATATAATATATAATTAGATCAAAAGTTCGATACCAAGATCTTCAAATTGAAGATACCGGGTTTGACTTCCAGTATGGTCGAAAAAAATATGATTGCTGATGTATGGATGTAAAGGTAGCTATGGACTATGTATTTTATAGAATTAAGATAAGTGTTCCCAAAAATAAACTAAAAAACAAAACTGGGCTACCATTTATATAAAATGACTTATGTTAAAAGAAACCTCAACGTACTTATCAACGTATTACCCGAACGAGTATTAAGTCACGGTGCTTATAAATAACAACCATAAAAAAGTATCATTGTTTGAAATTGTACACTTTACAGCTTATTTAGAAAAAAGGTTAGGTACTTTATTTTTTCAAACACTTAAATTTATCCGTAAGTGCATCTGCCTAGTGAGATGAAGAAGGGCTAATGTTCGATTCTTGGCATGGTCTAAAACAATATCCCTGTTGAAGCATCTCGTTTCTTAATAATGTATTAACGAACGTTCAATAGACTGGTGTTGCATCTCTTCTAGAACTTAGTCAGTGAGTGCACAAAAATACCCCAAATAATAATGTTTAAGGTTTATTGCAGTGATCACTTTATTAATTAAGAATCACTGGGCTAAGAAAACAAACTGATTTTTAACGGTTGACTGCATGGTGAGCTGCGATCTTCATTAATTAGCTTACTCGTAAGAGATCAAAACTTGCCAAAACAAAGTGCACACCAGTTTTGTTAACTTTCACTTATGTAGGCCTACAAATAGCCATACAAAAATATATTATATAGAATGACTGTATTCATACAAAACTAAAATTGTTCCAAAGTTGTCTATAAATATAATAAAACTCTCTATCCGTCCCTGTATTCAATTTTCTCTAATTCTGTTTGTTTGTTGCCAGTAAAGTCAAAAAGTAATTATTGGATTTATTCTTATGTATTACTTAGTTTTCATAGACTATATATTATATTGTTTTAAAAGATCTGAATAAGTTGCGTGAAAACCATTGGCAAAACATTAGTAGCACTAAATATGTATTATGAAAACCATTAATAATACTAAATATATAGAATTAAAACCAATATTATTACTGAATACTTGGAATTTAAAAGCATTAGGGTTACCAAGTATCGAGGATGGACACCGTTAGTAATACATACGTCACATTATAACATCATACATTAGTCTGTACATTACATTGTATCTCTGTTTGTTGACATTAAACTCTAAAATTGCCCATCATATCGAGATGGGACCTTTACAGTTATAAGGGCCTACTCATTTTTCTCATAAAACACGCCCTTTCATCAGTGAGCGAAGCAGCTAGTAAAAAAACAGACTGTCAATGTCTTAAATTTGTATTAGTTCAAATATATTAACTTTTAACATATACATTTATAATTGATAGTCTTTGTAGGTCTCCTTGGCAACAAGGTATTTGTAAATATCAACAAACCAAATAAAAATATACTTGGACAAGAGTGTTTTGAGGTAGAGAACCACATGAAGAATTGGTATTACTACTCATTTCTAAATTTCAGACATCTGAGTGTGATAGATATCGGGTGTTGATTATAACAGACAGACACACATATACACAGACTCCTTATTTTATTAATATAAATACATGTTTTATGCATTAATACATTTTTACCATTTTTGATGCTTTATCTCTTTGGCCATTTTATCCTTTTTACCGTCCATACTATTTTAACCGGTTTAACCCTTTGTACTCTAAAATATTTCTCGTGAACTAAGCCGGGGAATCAACGTAAAAAAGGTTAAAAAGAGCAAAAAGTCAAGAAATGGTAAAAATGGAAAAAAATTAAACATAATGAAAAGGGAAAAAATTGCAAAAAATGTACAGAAATGTCTGAAATGTCAAAAAACGCAATAGGACACAATTGAGAAAAACATGGTAAAAAGGAATGGATGGGTAAAAATGGTATAACGTCTGTAAAGCAAATGATAAAAATTAAGAGGGTAAAAAGGTAAAAGAGTGAAAAGAATGGATATTGTAAAAATATTAGAAAGACGCAAAAAAGGTAAAAAGAAAATTAGGGTTAAAATGTTGAGGGGAAAAAACTGTAAATGAGTTAGAGAGAGTAAATAGGGTAAAATGGGCTTAACCGTTGAAAAATTGAAAAAGGCAAAAATTGGTAGCATGGGTGAAAGGGTAAACGGTGTAGAAAGGTTAAGTGGGGTAAATGTGGTAAAATAATGCTTAGGTCACTTTTGATTGGATTTAATTACAGCTATATAAAATTAAATTATATATGCTGTTACACTCTCATTACTTTTTTATTTTCACCAACATGCTAGAGTTCAAAGTATTTTGTATATAGAATTGATAACTTAAACTTCAAAATAAATTTAAGATTTTTTTAAAACAACTTCAAATCATATCTCTATTTTAACATTGTGTATTAGTCAAACTACTTTCGCGTTATGTGTTGCAATTTAAAAAAAATGAATATTCAAACATAATTTAAGATAGGGTTACTACTATTACCTGTGGTTTATTTTGAATGCCTACAAAAAATCACAAAGTAAGATATAGATTCCTCGTGCAAAAAACAGGTATACCATCTATTATATATATAATTTAACAAGAAAAGAGTCCCAGCACAGATAAATATGATTACCAAACCCTTCCTTCACCTCTGACAAGACATTTTGTGAATGTGGGGAATGCCAGGCCTCCACCGTGGTTCGGATTCCACGTTAAACTGTAGGTCCTCCATTTCATCTCACAATCACCCTACCATTACACATTAGCGTAAGTGCGTATAACCCGAACGGGTAGTAAGACGTGGTGCTAATAATAATAATAATAATATTAATAATAACAAGAAAATATGTTGTGTGCGTTTTTTTGTTATTATTAGTATTATTTAATTTTTGTTCTTGGTATTAAGATAGCCCTGCAATTTTGTTTGGTAAGCTAGGGCGCTTATTATAAAGCTCTTATTTCTTTCTTTTTGTTTAGATATTAAATGCATATTGTTTATTTTGGTGTTCATTGCAACAAAGCCTTAATATGTGATAGTTAATATTGGTACACAGAAAAGTAAATTATTCCTTTTGGTGATAATTTCAAACGTGCCTTCGCGTAAGAGAGCCAATCTTGATTCAAGTACTGCCCAAATTTATTATTTTTCCTAATACAGGTAGTTAATATGTGTTGTCGTTGACTTAAATAAAACATTTCCTAGCCTCATACATGTTTTAAATAGTGCTTTTACCAGTTTGGATAATTCGCTGGGAAAAAAGTTAATTTACCCAACTTTAATGCGAGTGAAGTCATAGTAAATCTTTAGTTTTAATATAAAGTTATAATTTGAGAATAAATTATACTAAAAATATATTTACAAAGAGATAATAAAACTAAGAATAGTATAATTTTAAGAAGGCAATAATACGTTCAATCTGGGTTCTATTTTAACAATATACGAAGCAAATGCATAAATATTTAAGTAAAATCTGTTCTTACATATGACCTTTAGGGTGTATAAATACGTGCATAGATACAGACCAACGACTGACTGCACAGGGTTGATTTATTTTGCCCCTTTTACAATGAGACCAAGTTCATTCGAATTAAAAGATGAAAGAAATATATACATTATTCAAATCTCATATAAAATATAGTATTTATTTGGGTTGCAGGAGAACCTCAAGCAGTAGAGCTTATTTTATCAATACATATAGAAAAGAATGCATTAAGTAAAAATAAAGGAAACATAAAAAATAAAGCTGAAACGTAGAGTAGAGGACATGCAATAGACTAAAACTAACCTACATTCGGATGTAGGGAAAACATTAATATACAGTAACCTCATGGCTTCTTTGGTGCTGACTGACAGCTCACAGCTGACAGCCGATAGCTTTGAATTGTTACCAGACCAAATTATGTATCCCTACGCTGAACCATAATATGATCTGCAACATGTGTTTAGCAGCTGTCACTTCTGACAGTCAAAATTTAGGTATATACCTAAGTGTTGACTGTCAGAAGTCAGCTGTGAGCTGTCAGTCAGCACCAAAGAAGCCGTGGGGCAACTGTACTTGACCAGATCTGATATATGTTGATGATCAGGATTTTTTTAAATTTTCCTTTAAATATAATGACTTATTTTATTTATGTAGAAACTTATGTAAGCCACTTTGCTGAGCATGTGAATGCATTTAGTAGGTAAATTAAATATTATCTACTAAACTGTTAAAACTTACTATTAAAAAAATGTATAGATTAATTCTACCTGATTTGAGTCAAAACAATCGGTATTGCTTTCTGCTAACGCTTGTTGTGTGGTCTGAGGCAATAAATCTGAATTATATCTATTGTAGTTATTTTTAAAATTGTATACATCAAAATTGTTCACCCAAGCTATCTCCACACTAACAGGCGTGCACTGCCTTTAAACTATCATCCTTATTCCTACCCTTTAGATCAAGCTTCTAGCCATTAGAAGCCCTTAGAAAAGCCCTTAAATCGACAGTAGTAATTAAAAGTAAATTTTATTTTACAAGTAAGCAACAGGGAGACAGCCATGTCACGAGAAAGCGTGATAATATATAAGGCATTTTGTTTTTCACGTCGTTTTTATATACATCCAGGCTCTCCGCATATTTGCACCAGTGAATAATAGGTTGGTGTGCGTATAACCCGAATGGGTAGTAAGACAGGGTGCTAATAATAATACAAGTTTTTTTTAGTGTATGGCATAATTTTCCGTGAGAAATGCAGTGTCTAGTTCGGTCGCCATGTATGCAGACTCTTAGCTGCTATGTGGGAACAGTAGGTTGCCCAGGGTGTACCTTGCCTACACGTCGTACCCGCAATGAGATGGCGTAATGATAGTAATTATGAAGATGGGGAGCCAGTGGAAATATTAAACCTAGCTTAAGCCTAATTAACCAAACTATGATGATCATAGGAACAATTCCCCTTTCATGAAAAATACCTATGGTACCACCAGGAATAAAACCTGGGACCTTTAGATCAGTAACCAGGGGAGCTAACCACTAGATCAAGGGGCCAGTCTGGGGGATAGGTATTAGGAAGATAAAGCTATAAAGACACTTAGCTCTCCCTACCTGTAGCTTTGTATAGGCAGAGTAAGAAACTGCTTAGTAAAATCTTTTCTCAATATGCCCAGAAGGAATTCTAGCTCTTACCACCAAGTCACCTATAAAACAGTCTTGACGAACTTTAACGTTTAAGCTACGTGCTTGTTAAATATCAGCAATTATATTTCCAAAATCACAACACGTCGGTCTTATCAGGGGCTTTACGATGGATTGACTCGACCCTTAAATAAGGTGGAGCCCTTAAAACACAAGTGATGCCCTGTGTGTCTAGGACTTAAAACATTTAATTTTCTCAATTTTTGTGATCATAGCACTACCTCCTCTTACAAAAATGACCACTAAATGAGTAATTCATCCTGCAAGGCTATTTGTCTTCCTCCTCTTTGAAATTTCTTCTCGCCAACCTCTGTTGAACTGAGCACCATCGCATCTCTCTACTATTACCAAGTAATGGATAGTTAGTTCACTCTGCTTCTTGTTTTGCCCACACTTGCTAGTTCCATTTCTATGAGTCTAGAGATATTAGTGCTTCCTACCCTCACAATAATGTTTCAGCAGATAATAGTTTAGACTCTCAATACACTTTTTTAACTGCTTCTAATTCTTACACTATTCCACTTCAACATATACACTGCAAATACACACTCATACAAAAAAAAAGCCTCATTGCAACTAGTCAAGAACAAACCAACGGTCTAAATTGAATGAAATACTTGCTTCCATTACCTTAACCATAATTTGTCAGGAAATATTTTCAAATATGTCACTACGTAACGTTATATGTTGCGTGAGGTAACTGAAAATTTAGAAGAAGAAAATAAAAGTTACTGTGGATATATACTAGTGAGGTACTTCATTAGTGAACGAGGTAGAACTGTATGGATGGTTCGTTGGATACCCCCTCACCCCTTTCACCCGATAATGAGTCAGGGAAGATAATTGTAACACAATAACACTAATTACGTTCAGAGGATAGGGGAAGATTGGGGAGAAGGAGGGAAGAGGAGTTACCGTCAACAACAAAACCTCATCATGATTAAAATTAAATACTAAGAGGAAGGATTATATATTAAAAAAATAGATACTCATGTTAAGTCACGATATTATTTTTGTTGAAAGGGTTGAGTAAGACATTACTGTGTGATCTATTGTGTCATGATTGCATTATCTAATGGATAATGGATCTAATGAATGGAAAGGCAAACTTAATTTACAACCCGCATATAATAATAAATTACTTCGAACATTAATATTAATTTTATTTCAAATCTCCTTTGACTTTTTATAATCTTGAATAAAACAATATAATAAAATGCCTTTTTTTAATTGGTTCAAAGTTCATTTTTGACTATGGGTGACTTTGGCTAGTGAATGTTTATTTAATAAATATTATATTGAAATCAATATTTGATTAAAAATTCAACCTTGTATGCAATACAAATTATTACTTGTGGTCTCCAGGATAATTGGCTCTAGGAAATGTGTAGGATCTAAATAAAAATTTAATAAGAGAAAATTAGATATAAAATTTATATATTTTACCACTACCAACTAATTTCAGGTGTATTTTTTTAGATATCAGTTTATTTAAACCCTAATTTTTATATAAAAACTCTTTTCATATGAAATTTAAATGTTCAAAAAATAATGTTATTTTATTTGGATTATTTAAATATAATTTTATACATCAGGTTATATCATCGTACAAATTAAAAAAGGAATTAATTTAGAAGAGAAACATTCATTAAAAAATACTACTCTAAAATATCAGGTATTTTGTTTTATTTCCTAACCAGACAAAGCCATATTTAAGTACAAAATTAAATCAGGTGTAGTATTGAATCCAATCAAAATGCTTTAAATAATTAGTTTACCACCTTGAAAATCTCTTTTTAATAATTACACTTAACACCATATTTGTTGTCTTAATTTAAAGGGTTGTGTTGAGGGGGGTAGTCTAAGAGAAATCGCACCCACATTAATGCGTAGAGAAAAATAAAAAAAATACTGAAATTAATAACACACGTAAAACCACTCAAGACAAGATTTTTACCCCAAATTACCCGTCATCTGACATCCAGTATATTTCGAGACTTATGCCCCAGAGCAGGGGTTCATAAACATTTTATACCAATGCTGCCCATACACCAGGAAAAATACATGTTGAAACCCTCATAATATTTTTACATCAATTAATTAACATTTAAAAGTTACAATTGGGTTTTACAAGTGTCATATTATAAAACAAACGGAAAACATCACATGTTTCAATGACCTTTATTAATATTTGAAATATTTGGCCATTTTAGTTAATGATGCTTATTTATATTATTAAAAATAAATAATGAATATTATAAAATTGCCTCATAGTACTTGAGATAGCTAAATGGAATTCTAAGGGCTCTATGAAGCACTGTTTGAAAAGACTCTGCCTTAGAACACGTGAACATCAGTTTAGTTTCCTTGTCCATTTTGGATGGGCTTGAGAGGGACGGGGAAAATGATAATGCAATATGCTCAAATATCAGATATCTTTATCCAAAGACTACCCGCACCAATTAGCACGTAGATCTAAATTTCCAGATCGTTAATTTTAGCTGGATGGTGATAAGGATGTCAAGGTTCAAATCTCAGCCAGGAGTACAGAGTATTTTTTTCCCCCCCCAAGATGGTTTTCCACTCTCCCTCTACGCAACTGCCTTTACATTAGCTATAAATCCTACCTTTCTCATACCAAAATCATACTTGTAATTAAATAGCGGATATCCCGGTCGGGTTGTATGACTGGCTGGTGAGAAAAATGGCACGATTCTTCTTTACCAACCTCTTCCTGTAACGTTCAATCTAAAAGTAATAATTTACTTATTGAGAAACTTAACAATCGTGCCAGCGAGAAAATGATCGATTTTAAGACATCTCCAATTAAATTTCTCTCCAACCAAATAATAATGTCTAAAAAAACTTCTTTTACTCACATGATCCCCACCCACACACGTAATACCTACATGATCTTCACGTATGTAACGTACTAGCATGCGAGCTACATGGTGATTACGTGTCCGACATGCACGATATCGAAACGGTACACGTGCTGGAAGCAAATCATTTTTGCTTTCAAAAGCAATAAGTTTACACATTCTTCTTGTGATCGAAATGATTATAAATCATAAGATGGCTCTATTTAGTGGTTGGTATTCTTAACGTGACTTCACATAACGACTCCACTGGTCATACTAATAATTACCTTTATCTCGTTTTTAGAAAGTGTTAAAAAAAGGAGACAAAATGCATACAATATTAAGTAAGTGTTGGTATTATTTCACAAGTTGTATTTTGACCGTTATATAAAATGGCAAAAGCGTGAGAGGAATTATACTCTGGTTATATTTTTAAATTAGGGAGTAATCAAATTTTCGTAGGTAAGTTTATTACTTATTCTAAAATAAGTGGTTTAATTTAAAAACTATAGCAAAAATATAGTTTTATTGAATGTATAGTACATTTAAATTAATAAACTATTTGAAATTGATTTTACATTTATAAATAAGGTACGGGTTAAAAAAAGAGTGTTATTTTTAAATTCATTTATTAGGATTAAAGATTTGAATTTTGTATTATTATTTATACCCAATCTAACTTTATGACATCTATTTTTATTCTATTTAAACTACAATCCAAGGTTGTTATTTTTAGCGTTGTTTCTCACTATCCGTTGAGGTTATACGTTTATGTTCTAATTACACTAATCTTTTTAAGGATGAGGACATTCTATATTTAGATGAAGTGTACTAGCATTTACGTAAATGGAGAGAGGAAAACCATTTTGGGATAATAAACCTCTGTACACCCGACCGAGATTCAAACCTTGATCTACCCGTCAATCAGTCTAGTCTACTGTGAGAGTAGCACCTTAAACCATGTAACCACCGAAACACAATCCAAGGTTCACAACGATTTTATTTATTGTAAAAAGGATTAAATTAATCATGGCAGAATGCACTCCATACGTCTAAAACGATAACGGATATCGACTTATAGAAATCAACAAGCCTCATTTCAACTTTTTGAGATGAAACTCAGGCCCTGAAAAACATAATTATTGAGGGGGTCGGAGTCTAAACATAATAGACCTTATTTGACGAAAAGAAATTTCTCGCAGGGATTTGAGCTTGATTACTTCTTGAATTACAAATTATTGTTATAGTCAGTCAGGACCTTGAGTATATATAATATCGACGAGTATTTTAATTATCTCTTTTAACTAGATTTTAGAATATAATAAAAGTTTAAATAATTAATATGTTCCATATGCCCTAAGACCCTCAATTTCCTCCCTATTGAAATCAAACTAACTTATCTTATCGTTTTTGTAATCATTTAAATATATTATGTATTCGTAAAAAATATGGCAGGACTCACTACGCGATTCTTGACCAATAATATAAAATTTAAATATATATATATATATTATAATCAACAAACAAAATGTATGATGGACAATCTAAAATAATCAATAACGGTGATAGAGAGTAACTCATGATGCACTTGAACATCCTACATGGTGAGGTCAGGGTTCAAATCCCAACTAGCTGCAATAAGAATAGATATCACAAAGTTATTTGAAATAGATTTGTATCTTCTTTCATTGCAACTATGGCAGTATACTAGAGTGCCGATAACGGACGGGTTGAGGATCGAATCTAAGTTTGGCTTACTGAGGGTGATTTTCCAAAAGATCTTATATTCTTCCTCCACACAAATTCGGATGCACTTCCTATAAATATAAGCTTAATAATCCCTAAATTCACTAGCGTAACTAGTACGTAAGCGCTAAATTCAAACGAGTAGTAGGACTTGGTGCTAATGAAATGTGGGTGTATTTTATTCAAGCTGACCTAGCTAACTATAATCATTAAGTTAAATTGTTAATAGTCTTTTAGCCAACTTCAGTGGCCCAGAAACTGGGTTTCCCGAAGGGGTGTCCGGGGATCCATGAGACGATTATGAGTAGTAGCAGAAAAACACTATTTATGCATATAAATTTGTATGCTCAAAATTCATAAATATCCATACCATTCACAGAATATCCAGTTTAATAAAGAGAATAAAAATGAAACAACTTTTTAGCGTTATTAAAATATATTTTTTTATTAAAGAGTGGACAAGTAACGGTACATTTTGAAGTTAGATAATATTATTTTTACCAGGCAAAATATGTACTATAAATTAAATAAATAAATAAAATAAATAAATAAATTTTGTTTTACATAAGCTTACTTCTCAAATATACTTAGTTTTTAGTTAAAGAATGAAAACTTGTAATATAGGGTTAGATGGAAAGGGTATGTGACATGAACCCATAAGAATTCCTCATTATATTTCGAAACTTTTATAGTGCCCCGTGTGATAAAATAGTTTGAGAACTATTCGTACAAGTCATCTCTCTCATGTTAGCTGGGCTGTTTATGACAAGGATATTGGGATTCAAATACCAGTCGGAGATTGGGTGGTCTACTGAGGATGGTTTTTCTTAAATGGTCTCCCAAATTAAGTTAGATTACCTCTAAAATACTTCCTTCCTCATCCTTAGCTCATTAGAGTAATTATCATGTAAGCGTACCTAAATAGGCGATGAGACATGGTGAAAAAACCTTTGAAGAAAAGTAATAGACCCAATAAAATAAATACCAAAAAATAATTAGTGGAAAATTGGTATCATCAGTACTTTTTGCATTTTATTAAAGATACGTGCAATACGAGGGTTTTTTGGTGAGCTAATATATTGGAACGTGGTGATTAGGTGAGTAGGCAAGTTATAATAACTCAACATTCCCTTGAAGAATGTGTGAACAGCTAATTTGGGGGTATAACCATGTTTTTAGAGACGCAAAATAAACATAAACCTAGTAGTCTTGTTTGCAGCTGATGGGATGGTCAGGGTTCATGTTTGTTGAGGGTGGTTTTTCTAAAGTATTATAAAATATAGTGGTAGTATTGTTTATTTGTTTCCTTTATAATTCCTACTTCTTTAGGGAAACTAATTGCGGATATTCCGGGGGAATATACGATGCAACATATTTAAAAAATAAGCCCTCCCCCGCAGCTATATAGATTAAATTTAAGTCTTATCCAGTCAGGTTTGTCAGTGAAGGGGAGTTTGATGTTCGATTTATTGCTGAGTGTAGAGATAAAGTTTTATTTACTAAACTGTTTACTATTCTCCTTCCATGTGAAGGCAGTTAAATTTTTTTTATAAAATTCTACATACCCCATCCTTATCCCATTAGGGTGATTAAGTAAGGGTACTAAAACATGGAGCATAGATTAACAAAATTAGATATTCAGGTAATACATCACCTCTAGTTTATCCATCTGGGATTCAATATCTGTACTCCCAAATGAAATACTAAAATAAGTGTACATTTTTAACCCGAGTTGACGTCAGCGAGCTTCGTAATCTAATTTAGGTTCTACCGATTGACATAAGAAGTAGCTTCTAATCTACTCTTATCCTGCTTATGTTAGATAATTTATTAACTTAATTGAAGCTAACTGATTTTCAGATGATATGGAAAATATCGCATTAAGAGGTAAATATTTTTGTAGTTTTTAAAACAAAACACTTTAAATGACAAAAAAAATAACTCATTAAGTAGATGCGTTTACGTTAATTTCCTACACAAAATGATCCCAATATTAATTTTATAGCTCTACGACTCTGAATATTAATGTTTACCTTTATTTAAAATTCAACTAAATAAAAGTAACAACCATAGAAGGCGGAGTACGATTTTCCGTTTATAAAATACCAAGATATTTTTTTCTGAACCAACATTATAAAATTTTAATATATCATTGTCGGTATATTATCACAAGGGACAGCTAAAAATCAAATGATTTTATGTATAAATCCGCGAAAGAAGATCTAGTATTTCTTCCAGCTATTAGATAGGTTCCATCTAAAATAATTGGAGTGTATTCGAGTCACTACACGACACCTAACTCAGGTGATCTTAACGTCACGATGTGACCTTAGACCGGTATAAACAACCCCCTTCGTTGCCTTCCCAAAAAAACACCGAGTGTTTGCACTTTCTTGCGGGAGGAACGTGGTTTCAAGAAATAAAACCGGCACACACGTAAATAATATCATCGGGACACCAAGAAAAACAAACATAATCACACACTCTACTGGCCTTTTAGGTAAATATCTCTTTTACCAGTTCACCCGATGGTGAAAGGAGAAATCCATTTCTCAGAGTCAGAATAACGTGAGAAATTCTTTTTTTCTCAACGAATGTCACGTGTTTTAGGCCTATTTTAGATTAGAGTTGTTGACGTATAACCATAAGTGCAGCCATACCAACATTATTTCTCACAATATGTCACGAATTTAATGTCATACAGTTATTTATTTTGCTGTCCAGTGACTATTGTCAACAATTTATAGAATTCGAACAAATATTATTATCATTGTAAATCCCCACTAAAGACCAAAATGTATGAATGTAAAATTGGGTTATTTTTATTCTCTCTAGTAAATAAAATTTATATTCGCTGATCATATTTACTTTTTTCTTTAATTAATTTATGTTCGCTATAAGTCAACAAACTGGCATTTAGGCCAACCAAGTTGTGTCAATCATTTGTCTCGGATCATACACAAATATAAGCATAAAATTAGTTTTATATTTGAAAATAAACTCAAACACATATATATTAAAGATTAACCAATTTACTTGAATACACAAATTAATTAAATCCTCCTATTATCATTAAATATATTTACAAAATCTGTCGATTTTCAAATAAATCAATAGAGTTGTATTGAAAATATTGCAGCTTTCAATATTTAAGTATCATTTTGAAATTAAACCCAAATTTTTGTCAGTATTAAATGTAACTTAAATAATTTATCCCTAAATGTAAGGCTAAATTAACACATGGATGATAAACTAATACAATTAAAAACATAACAAAAAATATAACACCCAATTAAATATACATAAGAATCAACATATGAGTAGCAGGATAAATAACTTCACGAACATTTAATCAATCCGATAACAACAAAGATTCAAATAATTTCTCCAAATTCGTGGTAGATGGTTCTTTATTCACTGTCAATCACAGATAGAATATCAAACCTAGGGATATTATTAAATCAAATATATTCTCATTGTTCTGAGGTAAATGTTGATAAATAATATTTTGATAGCTGGTATTATCTCTCAGATAGCTCGTGCCCTTATTTATATAATAATCTAGAACCAGGTTTAAAGAATCAATGAGTCTTTCTATACTCACATCACCCATTCCAGTGGTCACGTGTTCAAATATATCAATCACACTATATCCTGGATTGCTGATGATCGGGATGGCGAGGCTTGAACATCTGCAGGCTGCTCCGAGGGTGATTTTTAACATGTAATTCATAAATGTATTGTATCGCTTTCCACGGGAATAAGGTTGGATTGGTTCAAATTACTTTACTTACTTATATCTGAGTGATTAACTCTATAAATTGATAGCCCTTATAGATAAGTATATTCTAATAAATTTAAGCCGCATCGGTGGCGTTGTTGGCTAACGCACTAGTTTAGTGTCGAGATAGACTGCCGAGGACGGGATGATCAAGTTTCTTATCTCCGTCGGGTGAACTTGGGGTGGTTCATCCTAAAAGGTTTTCCACTCTCCCTCCCCGTAAATGCGGGTTCATTTCCTCTAAACCTAACCTTCCCAATTCATAATCCATTAGCGTAATTAGTACCTAGAGTATAACCCGAACGGGTAGTAAGACGTGGTGCAAAATCATACATTTAGACTCCACTAGGAAATTTAATAATTAAGAGCAGTGGAACAATTTACTATATCTAAAAAAAAATTATAAATTGATATTTATTAGTAAAAAAAATCACTATTTATAATTTTTCTTTTATTTAAAGGGAAAATCTGCAGAAAAATACTTTTACATGAACTTTTATTAGAATGAGAATGCAAATCTAATCTCCAGTTTAACATAATTATTGGGCCATTTTAATGAGAGGAGGCAGGCCCTCAAGTTTGTTAGTTATAATAATTATATAAAATGGCGCATCATATGGAGTAGATTTGTTTGGATACATATAATAAAAAAATAACTATATTTATTGGCTAGTCATCATAAAACTTTAAATATATAATAATTGATATAATTATATTTTATTAAATATGTATGATATTTATACTATGTAATTCTCAATCGGTTTTAATAAGGAGAAAACAACAAGAGTCTAACTGTTATACTTTCCTAAACTCATTTAAAAATAAAGTTTGGTATTTCCTGTCTTAAGGAAAAAGTTTACTTTTAATTTATTGATAACTGTTCCGCTTGAAAAGGTACGCCCTATTAAAGTAGGTTTGTAGAGAGCTGTTAGATGTTATCTGAGATTTTCATGAACAATAAATTGCTTTGAAGGGTGGCGAAAAATAGCAGAAATCTTCTCGAAAGTCCCGATATAAATGGTGGCATGATAAGATAAAATATGGGAGCTAAATTATTTAAATGTATTAAACTAACGTTTTGTTATGTTTGTTTAATATTCTTCCTTTTCTACAGAGTGTGAGAGAACCTATACAAAATAATTTGAAACAAATAATAAGATTGTTTGTTGTTACTAAAAATATTTATTTAAAAAACATAAAATCATGTAATGTACTCGTATATTCTATGTGATGTATATGGTAATACAATTTAAATAGTTTAATAATTATTTTAATAGTTTTTATGAGCACATTTCTAATTACATGTTTATAAGAATAATTATTTGTTGAAAAATGATTTGGTAAATTCTGATATTTATAATATAATTAAAGATAAAGAATAACCACTCTAAATATGAAAGCAAATAGAATATATAAACTGTATTTTAAGTTATTCACCACGGGCTTTGCAAATGATAATCACAAATAAATCTTAGCGAATACCTATCTAGGATTATCTATTTGATATGCTATAAATAGGATAAAATGTTTCAATCTTTGATATCAATTATAAAAAAATCCATTAATCTCGTGTCCAACCACAAACAAATAAATGGTTTGGGTCACCGCACAGACATTCCCTCACTTTAATCTTAAAATAAAGACATTTACTAAAAACAATTAATATTTGGGAAGCAAAATAATATGCATTATTGCATAAACACTCCACCAAAGAGCATAAGAAAATAATATACAATATTACCGAAACATTTAGTAATAAGGAGTGTTTCTATCCACCACAGAGCATAACAATCAATTAGCCTAAATATTTCAAAGTACGCCATAAATATATATTTGATCATAGATCAGAAACTATTAGTTATATAAAAATATTATTCAAACAAAAGAGTTATATATTGTATAGTAGGTACCACATCTTTCCGATGATAAGTCATTTCGTAACTCAAATTAGACACAGAAAAATAATAAAAATTGAATATGTTGGCATATTTAGAGTATCCTACGAAAATCGCCATTGGGGTTTAATCCTAAAAAAGTATAGTTACAAAATTTTAAATAAATGGTTGAAATGGATTTTGAGAAAAAAAAATCTATTTTTTCTAGCAGTAAAATACCCTTAATTTTTTGTTTAGTTTTCTAATTCCAAAAACTCCTCTGGGGAACCTTATAAAAACACTTGATACCAAGTTTTATCCTAATCGGAAAAATATTTTCTGTTTTAGTTAGTGATACAGATATTTTGGATGATCACAACACTTCTCTTCGAGGAGTCGAGAGAAAGTAAACACCCCGCACAAAGAAAAATAAATGTATTATATAAGAAATATAATTATTCATTGGACAAGATGTTTTAAATTTGTAAAAACCCAACTTTTTCTGATTTAATTGAGAGTACTTTACTGCTTAGTTTTGTATGGGTATTTCCATCATCATATTACTGAAAGCATTAAATAAGATATTAGATGCAGTTTATATTATTCAAATTCCTCCATTTGGACTTGCAGCATTAATGACAATCAGGGAAGTTGGGAGTGGTGTTGCTGGCTGACAAAAGTCCTTAGATGCATGGAGATTAACATACAGGGATTAAATTGATGTATTAAGAAACACCTTTCTAGTATCTTCCCTAACTCAAAATATGGTTATCAATTACTGAAAAACTAGTTTAAAGACAACATAGAGTTTTGTATTATGTAGAAATTCAATCAATAATATGCGATCGAATAACTAAGGATATTAAAATGAATAGATAAATAAAATTTGTTGTTATCTTAAGATACCAGAATGTGTATTTCACTAAAATTATAGCAATAAGATATTACCTTTTTTTTAAGACCTTGTATTTCTTTCCTCTAATATTAATAGATCTTAGTATGTGTCTAAAATTAAGTTGAAAAATCAAATTCAATGTGTATATAAGTGAAAATTTACTCGAACCTTAAGAACTAGTAAGCAACTATATATTTCAAGTCCATTAGGTGTCAAATATTTCACTTTCATCTTATCTTGTTTTTTTATTAATACGAGATATTTAAAATACATGTATTTGCCCAAATTTATTGCTTGGTATCAATATTGAGTTAAATAAAACTTAAAAGAGAATCTCATCTCGTGACAAGAACTCTACAACATCCATCCTGAGACCATCTACCCAGGGATCCTAAATTCTCTTCTTTCCCCATCTCTCTCTCTCACCTCCCTTTCTCCTAGTATGTTTTTAACGCCTCGTATTGCATTCCCATCACCAGATGATAAAATAACCCCTCCCCCTCCTCCAATTCCTCACTCTTTTCCTACCCCTTTAAAAGACATCTTTCACTTGTCAGTCAAATCACTTGTCTTGACAGCAAGCAACATCTCTCTGACTAATTGTCGCATTTATAGCACGGGCCGACATGTGTGCGTGTTGAGGCCACATGTGTGTCATATGTATGAATCTCGCGAGATAAAAGGGAATATCTGCCGATATACTACGTTCAATCTTCTTAATTCCATTAAAAAGGATTTGGTATTCTTGTGTCAGTGTATTTTCTCGAAGTATAGCGTAAGAAAAAAAAAAGTTTGATTTTTAACCAAAGCTTATCACAAACATGGGAGTTTCCAAAAATACATTACCAATCTACGTTTAAAATTATCCTCAGGCAAAATATTCGGGTCTAAGAAAAATGCTTAAATTTCTAACAATAAAAAATATTATATAATGTATTAAGGAGGAGAACGATGCAATTTAGTGTAAGTGTAGCAGAATGTATGCACAGCAAGAATGATAAATATGTCATGTATAATTATATATATTAGTATAGGCTTGGCTGTGTATATATATATATATATAAAAGTAAAATATTATGTATAATATAATTTGTAATATAATATATAATATTATACATGATATTATGTATATAATATTATATATAATGTTATATATATAATATAAAAGATCATAATATTTTACATGTTGAAAAAAATATTTTTAATCACAATGGTTATTTATTGGATGAGGGGTAAGGCTTTGAAGAAAAGCCCTCACACTCGCATGGAGAAAGGATGGAAAAATTTCCTCTAGTGAGCCCAGATCAGAGCCTAACGCTTTCCTCCCCGTCGATAGTGACTAAGTGTCCATTTGTGTCCAAGGCTTTGGAGTCCTCGGCCACCACTTCAGGTATACTTCTTATGTAATTTCTTGTATAGTTTTCAATGCATCAAGTGAATATAGATAATAATATAAATCGTCGGTTCACACAAGGCAACTCCTTTATTTGATTGCCTTCAAAATGTAATCTTTCCCGTGCGTTTGAATCACCGTATGTCACATGTGTTACAAATACCAATGTGCGCGTGCTTGTAAATCATGTGACACAAACAGTGACATGGAAACAATCCCGCCTTGTCAACTTCTTCTGTGGACCACATGGAAAGAAACGTGCTCGCTTCTTAGACCTGGGGAAGGCTAAATAAATGGCACTGTTTATCCTAAGATATACTT
The DNA here is from genome assembly GCA_902151425.1 of Timema shepardi. NCBI lineage: Eukaryota > Metazoa > Arthropoda > Insecta > Phasmatodea > Timematidae > Timema > Timema shepardi. The sequence continues at coordinate 151,422 of CABFVX010000140.1, read as the reverse complement.
TGAAGTTCGTTTAGGAGCTGATGTTGTTTTACTGGGGCTATTTAACGTGAGCTTTCTAAATTATATGACAAAAGCAATTGATGAATTAAAAGTTAGCTTGATCATATGAATACACAACACCACTTGCTTAAGCATAATAAAAGACTCATAAGGCTAACTTTGCCAAATATAAAAAATACATACAATAAATAAAACGAATAAATAAACATTATAGCTTGGGACCAATTTTCATAAAACGGGATACCTTAACTTAACTTACAGCTATAAAAGTTATCAGAACTATTTTCACGTATTTATATGTCAAGTATTGTATTCTGCAGCTGTCACCTTTGATGTGTATTATCAAGAACTATATTTAGGCCTTTACATAAGTTTCTTAGGTATTTAACTTGCACTTTCTGAGCCGACTGATCATTGTATATCATCACATTAGAATTTCTACGAGCGATAGCAAAGGAGTACCAATTTTGCCAAGAAATGTATTTTCACACAAACTCCAGGGCTCTTAATTATTATACATGCCACAGTTGGCATGGAGCTGACAGCTCAACTTCCCCTCTGAAGGAAGTTGTGCTACAGAATTTTATCTTTCAAGAAATATTCATCAGCCCGGGATGGGTTTGAACCCATGATAATCTGGTCCTGAAGCGAGAATCTAACCCTAAAACCACTGACGTAAAAACCAATATTTATAACTATATTATAGTATATAGTATTAAAGTAGTATATATTATTATATTATTATTATTAATATTATAGTAGCATTATATCAATGTTGATCACAAGAAAAGTTTGTATTTTCTCTAAAACGACTTCCACGAAAATCAGTGGCATCGGTGATATTGTGAATGAAATGTGAGACTTTTCTAGTTAGTTTTTCTGGTGAGGAAGAAGTCAGGGGTTAAATCCCGACTGGGATTATCGAGGAATGTTTTATGCAAATTGTTTCTCCACTCTTTATTCATACTGATGCTGGTACATTTCTTCTAAAGAATGCCTTCTTCATTCCATACCTTTAACTGTAAATACATTTGGATAGGACGCGGTAAAATAAATCTCAATCCATTCAATGGTAAAATTTGTGACCGTGTCAAATATAGAAACCGGATCTTATCTAATTAAACAAACACGATATCAACTGGAGTTAAGGCGTTGAACCCTTTGAATATAACTATAGGCAATGAGTTACAACCCTCTTAAATGTTAAAGGCATGACCCCTGTATGTTTCTTTACATATCGCCTCCTGACTAATTTCGAATGTAGTCTACTGTTTGTTTAAACAGGGGCAAATAAGGGAGTCATAAAAGCAATGTAATACATGGAACTTTAATGGTATGTTAGAGTCCACCAACTATAGGGTGTCACACAATTTATTCATCATCATTTGCCATGTTATTATATGAGTTAAAATCACACAATACACGTTTGAGATACATCATTTGACAAACAAATACTTTCATTTCGATACTATGAGCTCAGAACACACCTATATTTAGCAAAAATCCTCTCTTTATTTGGTTTTGAAATATTTGATGCCATCATAGCCACGTGGAACATGGTGTAGAAGTCCCATGGGACCGTCATACCAATATTGAAAAGGGAGTTTTGATGTCACACAAGGGTGAGGTTAAACGAAGTTGTCAAGGGGGTGAAGTCAGGGAGGTATTGGGAGGGGGAGGTCGCAACCCTTTTTTCCAAATGACTCAGCGTTAATCAGGAGGCATTCCCTTTACCCCCTCATACGAACCACACTGAAAATATATATCCTTTTCCTCACTCTTTCTCAATTCGGTAAAAGAAAAATTCTACAACCTCTTTGATGCTTCCGTCTGTAGGGAGACATGGTTCTTCCCGGATAGGCGATCAATGCCCCATGGAAGGGGGTGAGGCTAGGTTGATTGAAAATAGCATCGCAATTAATATGAGGACACGCTATCCCCCTCTTATCTTGGCTATTTGAGGGGGAATCGGTGATGTCAAAGTGGGTTGGTATTTTTGACGGCCCATTAGTTTATGTCTACAAACCATGTGAGTTTGTTTAAATAAATCTATCAAAGCTGGTTCATTTCAAAGAAACAAAACTTTACAGCTATAGGATTTGGTTATTTAATTTAATTTGGGTTTATCAACGGGCTATTTTAAAAACAAAGGGTTATATTAAAATAATATTAACAATCTAAATTTAATCTTGAGTGACATACTTAAAACAGAAATCTTTTAATTTAGAGCTGTCTGGCCCATAAAAAGAATCCATACAAAGGCACTGTAATATTTTATATACTGTCTAACGCCAAACCAGGTTCCTTTGGACTAGCAGTAAGACCTTACCACTCCGTCAAGGGGATGACACCTATTTTTAACTAAGAAACGTGGTAAATAATATAACATTGAAATTTACCCTAGCGGAGATCTGTAAATAGTGGACCCCTCTTTATTTTTATAACGGAAAGTTTAAATTTCTCCGGAAAAATAACATTGACTTACAGTGAAACAGTTGTCCAGTAACGAATTTTTCAAAAAGGGACGTATACACTGCTAGAGAGGCATAATAATGCATACAAATATCTAAACAGCAGAAAATAAATTGAAAACACCAGTTCATATACACTGTACAGTATTTTACATTAGAAATTCTAGGAATGCCATTGTCTCACGTGATGTGTGAGCAGTCCTGCTTTCCCCCTACAGGGAAAATTTCAACTAATATAGCTAATATCCACAGTATATAAGTTCATATAGATAAAACCATGTTCATATTTTTTCAAATAATAGAAATTTCTTAGTAACGAACATATTTTTGATCCACAAAGGTGTCCGTTACTAAGAGATTTCACCATATATAATTTGTATTACTCAGTTAATGTATGTCATATAAGGGTCCCCAGTGCTATTGAAAGGTGTCTGATGTCTCTTAAAGACTTGAGTTGTAGATATGCACAATATAGTAACTTTTATTATTTGACAAAGAATCACTTATTACCTATACTACTAATTTGAAGACGAACCAATCAAATTAAACTATTAAAACAGGTAACTAAGAAATCTCTTTTTAATTCTCTTTGAATTCCAAGTTGAAATGTGCAATGTAATTTCTCATTCGGTTTGAATTTGATATTTTTTCTTGGTAACCATGCCAGACAGAAAATAACTTATAAATATATTCAATATTACATTATATCCATAAAGAATAACAGTTATTCGTATGGATTAAGACGTAAGTCCCAGAGATTGAAACTATACATAAAAATACATCTTAGTTGCACATTTTAAGGTTTTTTTAGATACGTAAGCCAAGTTTCAACTTTCTAGGTCTTGGTTTTGGAGCTTTAGCCTCTACAAATAAACATATCTAGATTTTATTTTACCAAATGGTGTATGATCCAAATGTGGGCTCAATCGAACAGGTGTACCTAATAAAGCATAATATGCCTTAGTATACTAGGATTATGATATGATGGAACATTTATAAAACACAAACATTAATAGAATTTTACTTTATTGTTAGTATTATTTTATAGGTTTTAATATTAACTACCAAAATTAGCAACTGCAGGTAACAAAACCTTACTTATAAATATATAGACATGGTTTTATAAACTTTTATAACTGCCAAGAATGCTTCTTTTATCTAAATAGGACTCTAACTCATCGAATGCCATAGGTCAGACGTCTCAAAACTAAAGCTATAGTCCAAACTACAATATATTTCTCATTTGTTATATAGTTTTATAGATTTTTTGTAAAAGCAACTTGAATCTATACACTAATAGAGCTTCAATTCACACTGGAGGTGTTTTTAAACATGTGATCTGTCATTAGGTTAAGATCGCTGCAGAGTGTACTGAGATATTTTCCTAAATATTTTTTTCACTCTCCCTATATGCAACTGTGTGTACATTTACTCTAAATTAAATATTTACTATCCCTCTACCATATTAAAATAGCTAATATATTTGCGTATAGCCTTAACGGATAGTGGGGCATTAAAATAATAACAATAATCAGCTTACATATTTATTTTCCAGGAACTTATTTGTATCATTATAACATACTGGTGTAAATGTCACCTAACAAATCTTTCCTTACCTTCTTAAACTTACGAAACTCTAATACTCCATACAAAATTCAAGGGAGTTAGCTAGCCCTAATGATGGCTTAATGTATTTCTTTCTTGCCTGGAATATTTATTCACTAAGTGAAATAAGAAATATCGTCATCTTTTAAAACAAATCATTAAAAAAAACGCAACACCCTCATGTTTTAAAAGAATTGAAGCAGGAAGGGGATTCCAGAGCTGTGTTTAATTAAAAGTCCGTAATACAACTGACATTACCATGTGGCTGGCGGAAACCCCCGACGACAAATAATGTGGCTTAATGACCGCCATTACAGCTGTAAAAGAAATATCTTCCTAAGAAAATATATCTGTCGCCTTGAAATTATAGGATTAAGAATTATTATCAGCACCCCAGGGTTGGACACAAGGATAGTGCGTGAGACTCCGAGTTGAAAAATTGGTTATTCGGCCCACAGACGTATTTGTTGTTGGTGATTTACACATTTCGTTTTTAATCCCAGGAGGAGAAGCGATTTCAAGTTGATTTATATAAAACTTATTTTTCTCTTCTTGGACTGTGGATGAACTATTTTAGGACCCGTATCAATAATCAAATGTTCTGGTGCGTCACACTCATCCTTGACTGGATTGCAGGTGTTGGGGAGACTTAGGTTCGAATCTTGGTCAGGTGTACTGAGCCTGGTTTTTCTTAAATGGAATACCACTCTCTTTCCCCAAAAATGTTGGTACATTTTTTTTAAAATTCTATCTTCCCATTCCTACACCAGTAGAGTATTTAGTATATGTGTATAGCTCGAACCGGTACACAGATGAATAGGAAAATTACCCAAATTACTTTTATTTTGTATCGTATATAGGAAATATTTATACAAGAGACTACTACTTCTTCTACTAATACCACTACGACTATTTAACTGTATAATAGTATTAATGATAATAGTATTTTAAAAATCATCAACTGGAATTTGTAGGATAAATAAAGTTACAAATGCATAACCACATTAAAAATAATGTTTGGAAATCTATTCTCAGTACATCAGGAAGGGATTTCAATATTGGCCTTTTCGTCAACGAAGAGTAAGTTCAATTTGAATTAAAAATTTTAATACACATGAATACAAAAGTGGGTATCACACTCTTTAAAAAAACTAATTCAACCTAGGGCAATAATAACTAATGCCAACAAGCGTATAATCCAAACGGGTAGTATGACACGGTGCAAAAAATAAACTAATACCAAACACCCAACACTATAATGAATATTGTACTGTCCGGGTTTAAACCATGGCCCACTTGACCTATAGGGATCCACTCAGCTGTGGGGGTAGACTAGCATGCTTGAAGAAGTCAATTTGTCGTTCTGCCATTCTTATTTAATACATTCACTTATTTTTGTACCTCCCACCCTTTCTCAGTCCCCCATTCATAAATCTTAGTTTGTACATAAACCAAATGGGCATGAATGGGGACATTTACTTAGTGTTTGAGGACTCTTTGCGTTATGTGTCAGAAAGTTCGCCTCTTCGCATCAGCTGTTCTTTTAAGATAAAAGGAAAGGTATAGGGCAGATAAGTATCAAACAGGGTTTTACAAAACTTAAGCTAAGAATTGAAGTAAGAGATGGATAAAATACATTTTCTAAAATATGCAACGTCATTACTTAACTTTCCCTTCTTTTTTTTTTTGTTGAAACACATTTTTTGTATATATTTTTTGTCTTTAGAAAAGGAGCCTGTGAAGATAAGGGTTCCTGATGGTAGAAGTTTTCACATTAGTATATGTCTTATGAGACTACAGCTCTGACGATTCAAAACAACAAAAATAAACCTAAGATAAATAAGATTCTTCTGTTGTGGCCATAACAGCAAAGAGATGCATTTGTTTAAGTAAGTATTAATCTTGTTTCCTGCACCCGTTAGATTAATCAATAAACTGCAGCAATTGGTATAGAATCTAATTGAAAGCTGAATCTTTTTTTATGCGGTGAAATTAACGTGCACTTCTGAACCAACAGATTATATCAGCACATGACTTATTAACCAACTTAAATCTAGAACAGACTCAACACTCAGCCTCTGGTTTTTAATTGATCACTGTAAAAGGGGAAACCCACATTTCATCAATGATAAGTTTTTCGGCCATACCGGGAAATGAATTCGGTTATCTGAAACACTGTAACCAGACATGCCAACAAGTGGCTAGCGAAAGTTATTTAGTTTTACATTTTTTTTAAATAAATAATAATTTAAATTGATACCGCTGAAAATTAAAGGTCACTATTGTTATCTTTCATCTTCATTTTGAAGAAAACTTTATTTTGAAATACGAGTAAGAAACAATTTTTATTAAAAATATTGAGAAACGTCGGAACGTCTGTAGTGAATCTCAATTGTCCACAAGGTGGTCCCCTTAATACTATAAGCATTTATATGATAAGGTCAAGGAAAGTAGTTTATATCCCCCCAAAACCAGTAATACTTATATTTTGAATATAGCATCCTAGACTGTGGGATCCCCAGTGCATCTTGTCTGCTATTTTTATTTATTTTATTTATTTAACGTGCACGTTCTGAAACATTTATTATATTAACACACGAGGATTTTCTATGAGTGAGAGCGAAAGAGCCTATCAATTTTATCAGGAAAAGTATGTTCACAAAACTGTCATGGTTTTCTTATCTTCCACAATTGGCATGGAACCAACTGCTTCGCTTTCACTACAAAGGAAGTTGGGATACTGATTTTTATCGTTAAAGAAAAATCCGTGAGCACTAGCTGGGTTCAAACCCATAACCATTTGAGTTCTGAGGAGAGAACTTTACTACAATACCACCGAGGTTGGCCAGTGCTGTATAAGGTGATGCAATATATAAATACTCGTTACCTTCTTAACAATAACGTTGCTTTAAATTATTATTACTATTATTATAGGCACCGCATCTTACTACCCGTTCGGGTTGTACGCACTTACGCTAATGTGTAATGGTAGGGTGATTGTGAGATGAAATGGAGGACCTACAGTTTAACGTGGAATCCGAACCACGGTGGAGGCCTGGCATTCCCCACATTCACAAGTTGTCATTAATACACGTCTTGTCAGAGGTGAAGGAAAGGTTTGGCAATCAGATAAATCTGTGCCAGGACCAAGGATTGAACCCCGTACCCCAGCACAGAAGTCTGACACCTTACCCCTAGACCACCAGGTCACCGTTGCTTTAAAGTTAAAAATGTTGGCATGACATCAATTTTGGCAAACCCTTATTAAAAGGAAGAATGAGGGCTAAGAGTTTTCAAGTAAACCAGACCGACATTTCTGATGAGAATGCATTAAGGGGGTTGGTTGACTTGGGGTGTAGCTGTGGTTGATGTAGCAATTAGTCATTTATGAGCAGTGTAATTACGCATGAAAAGATAAATAGCCATGTAATGGCTCAAAGGAATGATAGAGGTAGGGGGATGTAAATGGAGGGGTGAAGACATCTTGTGAGGGAAATTTTAAGACATTCGTTGAGTCACGTATTATTTTGTCTTATTTATTGAGACACCATTTTAAAATTAATAAAATTATTGTTCTAGTTAAAATATGATTTTTTAATTCTTATTAGCCTAATTAGAGCTACGTGAATATAATTAAACTTGAACATTATTTTAAGTATATTTTAATTTTTTGTGCTAATCTTTTCGTGTCAAATTTTTTTTACACTTTTTTTTATCAAATTGGGAATTCCTTATCTGGGTAATATAATCATTTATACCAAATTAGTATAGAATAAACTCACTATTGATGAACTTATGGAATACCCGGTTTATAGTGGGTCTGGTCAAAATTGGGTTAAACTAATTTACTATTATTTGGAATATTTAACGGGAACTTACCGAACCGATTGTATTTATTAGCATAAAACCAATAACCTATTATAATAGAAACAACATATTATCCTTTCTTCAGTTGGTAAATTTAGAGCTTTGAAAAGTATGGATTCAATTAAATAGATGATATTATTTTATATCATCGAACAAGGAATCCTCAGTTTATTAGAGAGAAACGATACTAATTTGCTAATGTACCATATCTTAAATTAATAATGCTTTTAAATAAATCTTTATTAAGATTTATTTTCATATTGTGATGCCTTATTAAGAAATCTAATTTTTTTTAAATTATATTTTTAATATTTTGTTTAACATAAAGGTCATCTTTTTTATTTAATTGCTTTACTCATTCCCTCCACGAAAAGCTTATAAACAACCTCCAAATTATACCTTACTAATTAGTACGGTGGAATCCGGTTACCTGTTAATCGGCGCAGACATTTTTGGGACAAAATTTTGAGAACAGAAACAAAACAAATACTAAGCCTGATTCCCCCCCTCCCTTATTTAGGCCAGTTTACCACTTAAGTGGGGTGTTTAAGGTAGCGATTGAACAAAAATCTATGTGCATATGGTGCGAATGATATAAACTAGCCCATTCCATTCTGATCTCGGTAGGTGTCGTCCTGTATTTTGTATAGCGCTGAACTTGAGTTGTATTGATTATAGAACAGCCTATATGCCAGGGTACACTTTATATTTTATTTCAAAGCAAGAACCCTGATTAATGTGCAACCTTTGCTAGACACAGTAATTATTTTGACTATCTTAATTTTACATATGTACATTATATGTTTGTTTGCTTTTAAATTTATTTATTTAAAAATAAATATCTGTACCAATAAATAATTAAATACTTTGTGCGTTCTTTAAAATCTACTCTTAGTTTATTCACAATTTTTGCCCTGTTTTTATGTGATTTTCAGCTCATTAGTTAAATTTCGCTTGATTGGGGCAGCCACATAATTGAGCCATAGTAACCTAGTCCCGATTTGTCCATATTAACAGAAATCCACTGAATAATTAAAAGAAAATAATACGATTAGTAAGATCCGGTCCTATTAAATACACCAATAAAAAAACGTAAATATTGTGATATTTTTTTAAAAAATTACCACAGTGTCTCCCTCAATGCAAATACAGATACAGACAGCTCTTCTAAAACTTTTTCTTGATCAACCCTATCCTATTAATGTGGTTATATTGATAGCAAGGAAAATGGAAGATGGTCACCCTATACATGTATTCACCCCACGCTCCCTTCTAGCATGCTTCTAGCCATTATTCTCTTTGTACTCGGGCACCCCTTACCCTATTTCTCCTTCCTCGGGAGTACTTGCAGCTTTGAAAAAACAATCAAGGTTAGTATGTCAGTAAAACACATATACACTTGACTATTGATCGCACAACGACTTTATATATTATCCCATTTAAAAAAAGACTTAATGTATACAAAGATGCCTGTGCTTTCTGATGTTTGCACGTGAATCGCATTTTACGTCACACTGTCCTCTTCTTGGAATTGGGAAGGAAAATCATGTAACGGGTCAAAAATGACTATCAAGCAGTTTGACTCGTACAATCGAACAAACCTTCAGATTGGTAGAAATCTATCATAACTAGTTCTAATATGTTCCTATCATATGTGGCAGCGATAGAAATGAGCGAGAGATCGTTTGAGGCAAGGCCAGCTGGACAGCAAGCGCGCAGAGTCCAGTGGCGCTGTATGGAACCAGCCACCCCCCTCCTCCCCCTTAATTAATATTATTATTATTATTATTAGCACCGCGTCTTACTACCCGTTCGGGTTTTACGCACTTACGCTAATGTGTAATGGTAGGGTGATTGTGAGATGAAATGGAGGACCTACAGCTTAACGTGGAATCCGAACCATGGTGGAGGCCTGGCATTCCTAACATTCACAAAGTGTCTTGTCAGAGGTGAAGGAAGGGTTTGGTAATCAGATAAATCTTTGCCGGGACCGAGGATTGAACCACGGCCGCCAGCATAGAAGTCTGACACCTTACCCCTAGACCGCCAGGTCACCTACCCCCGTTAATGTACTTGGATTAGGTGAACTGGTGGTCTAAGGGTAAGGTGTCAGACTTCTGTTCTAGGGGTACGGGGTTCAATCCTTGGCCCAGGTACAGATTCATCTTATTGCCAAACTATTCCTTCACCTCTGACAAGACGTGTATTAATCACAACTTGTGAATGTGAGGAATGCCAGGTCTCCACCGTGTTTCGGATCCCACGTTATACTGTAGGTCCTCCATTTCATCTCACAATCACCCTACTATTACACATTAGCGTAAGCGCGTATAACCCGAACGGGTAGTAAGACACGTTGCTAATTAATCTAAACTACTCGAAATGATCACGGCCAATTCACCTAGACTCATTGGTATCTATACGAGCCGGTCCTTGGTTAACTTTACCTATATTGTAATCACCACTCGTCGTAAACACTGCTACCAGAGATACTCTCCTCGTTATGCTAGTCTTAAAGACAGTGATGATTGTTGAGCCCATTTCACTTCCTCGCCGCAGATCGAGCTATGGAATTTAGAATGAGTATCGAGGCATAATTGATATTGTATTGTCACTGTGCCCTCAAGGCGTTTGCTTTTTCTATTACTGGAGCTGTAGAGTATTTAGTGTAAATTGTCCTTAAGACTATGTTTTTTGTAGTTAACTCTTGACTGTTTCCCAATGCCCTTATAGCATGGTTGATCCTATGTAAATGTTCAAACGACTATGTTCACTGTAGGAAACTTTTATTTGTTTCCCTATGACACACCCTTATGGAATAATTGATTTAGTTGATCTATGTGCTCATTTATACTATGTCCGTATGACATGGAAGTGTGTCAGTTGTTCTGACATTTGCCTATGCCCATCAGGCACAGTTTATTATAGTGCGCAAGCGATCTATCCTTCTACGTCTATTAGACTAGGTCACAAATATTAGGGTCATGAACAGACGTCTTAGACTGTTTGACCATGGTGCGGCTATATAATAGAGTAGGATAAAACAATGGAAGTTATCAGGCTATCTTTTTTTTTGTTTTACGACCTAACTGAGTACCTTTTTCACACCCGTCATGTAGGTGTCTAAGTTTGTACTGATTTGAGGGACGCAACCTGTGGATGGGCTATTTGTTCTGAGGAGTGGCAAACGGGGTTATGTTTATTATTATTGTGGTGGATATAGACGTGTTCAAGTCGATCTCATTGATGAGTAATTTTATTGTAGCCGTTCCAGGCTAACTTAAAAGTTTATACTATTTTATATTTATATTTAGCACCGCGTCTTACTACCCGTTCGGGTTATACGCTTTAAGTACTAATTACTATAATGGATTAGGAATTGGGGAGGTTTAATTAGAGGAAGTGAACCCGCATTTGCGTGGAAGTAGAGTGGAAAACCATTTAGGAAAAACCACCCCCAGTTCACCCGACCGAGATTCGAACCTCGATCTCCCCATCCTCAGCGGTCGAGGTCATCACGACAAGTGCGTTAGCCAACTACGCCACCGAGACGGGTGTTATTACTATTGATTGAACTGCCAGTACTATTTAGGAAAGTTCCGGTCATAGTAGTAATTTCTTCTAGATGCCTGGTAATTAGCCACTAAATAGATTTAAAGGATTGGTTTCTCTTAGAGGAACATATTTTACTGTAATTTCTAACTCTTGCTAGTTAGCTAATGTTAATTTCTAGCCTTGTAGCTCCTTAAAACTAGGACTAAGATTATGAGTGTATCTAGCTAGTGAATATGATGTAATTTTGAAGTAAGCTAGACTGGCATAAATAATAAATAAGTTATTCTTTTCGATATTGTTTCTAAGTTACAATAACTTAATGTCATTTTCTATTATCCTGTTGGGAGTATTAGCTGCGGTCCTTTTTTAAAGAGTTACAAATACCAGTGTTTATTACACCAATGACCTAATAGTGCAGGTTGTAGGGTGTTCCCAGGTGCTTATCACCTGTTATTGAGGTGCTTCACACAAATAGTCATCAATTTAACTATTTATAATAAATTATAATTTTCTAATTATAATCAATGGCTGGTTTGAATATTTACAACTTATATTTCTATGTACCCATTTTTCCTGTTTCTTAATTAATCAACTCACTTTGTTAATCATGTATTTTATTCCTTTAATGTGCAATATAACCTATTATGTAGTAACAAAGTCGGATCCGCTCAACTGGGCGCTGGGACAACTGGTCGCCGGAAAACTAGGCACCAAAAGTAACCCCACTTTTTTCTTAGAAAAATCAATTTTTTCTAGCATAATGCAATGCACCCTTTTTCTTTTTAATTAAAAATTGATGAGTAAAAGCAAAAAATGCACTATTTTACTATGCGCAACATCAAATGTTATTTAAAATGTTCTTTAACTTGTATTATTGCATTGCAATGGTTAGGTTAGGTTAAGTTAACTTTATAAATATAAATTAATTACGTTTCCTATACTAAGATTTTTTCTAAGCCACTCCAAAAATGACAAAATCACTTTTTAATTTTAATTGAATAATATATAAAAAAGGTATTTTTTATATTCTAAAAAGTGTATTGCATTATAACAGAAAAAAGTTTACTAAAAAATAAAAAAATAAATTGCGTTTTTTTAGCGCCCAGCTGTTATGGCGCCCAATTGGCCAGGCCTGCTTGGTAGCGCCCAGTTGTCCTCAACCGTGGGATATACTCATCTAATTATACTAATTGAATCCAGATGGAGACATAATTTTTAAAAAAACACGTGGGTAAAGAGTAACAATAAAATTATGGAAAAATGACCTCACTTTTGCGGCGGGGATGTGAGCACGGAGCTCCTGGTCAAAACCAAATAATCTTAGTTGAGTTTGACATTTAGCACACGTGACTAAAATTGCGGGTTTTTATTATTTCTACTCTTTTTGTGTCTCTTTTCCAAAAACTTTACAATCAAACAAATGACCAAATGAAATGAAATATACATGTTTTTATTGAGAATATATGATCTTTACTCATCGATAATAGGATTCTTGTAGGATAATATTATTAGAAAACAGGAAAATATTTTTTTGTGCGCTCCATATTATTTTATTATTTTACTAGTATAATTATATATGCTTTAAATTATCAATAAAAATTAACGACATCAGCTCATAAGATTAAGCCTATATGGATAGCCTCTTGGTCTAGTGTTCATCATTCTTGAATATTAATCTAGTGGTATCAGGTTCGATTCCTTGTGATACCATTCGCACTTTCCTTAAATGGAGTAATTGTTCCCTTGGTTAAATTAGGCTAAAGTTAGGTTTAAGACCTATTCTGGCATTATATAAACAACATCATTATCTCATCAGGCTGAGTAAATCCCACTTACATTTGTCCCAAACTCAGAAGACGGTACATATTCGCCACTGCCAATAGAAATCCAGGAATGTCTAGCCTTCAAACACTGGTGGAATACGCTTAAACATTATTTGACAAATAAATATAAAAAAAAGTTTTAGTAAATTTTGTATTCATATCTGAATCTGATATTAATTTAGTCTCAACTAAATGTTAATTTACCAAAAATACCATGTCTAGTTCCTCTGAATGTTTATGATATCTCGGGGGCCCCATTCATATATTAGTGATATTTAACGTGAAACCATATAATTAGATTAATCTAAGATTTAAATAAGAAATGGTTTCAAGGAAAGATACATCACTCGGTTGATGGGAAAGAGAAAGTCTCAAATAACTAATTCACACTTTACTGCTATACTTGGAATTGAACATAGGATCATTAGATCAATAGTCAGACGTGATACTGATGCATATAAAGATCAAAATCCTGTGTTAAGTAATTACAATAGTGAATATTTATAATGATTTTGTTTTTATAATTTCCATCTGGTACCAGCACTAGATACCAGCTTAATTTTTATATTATTAATATTTTTAGCAACGTGTCTTACTACCCACTATGGCTATACGCTTATGTACTAATTACGCTAATGGTTTTTAGGTATGAGTAGGGTTATATTTATAGATAATTTAATCGCATTTATGAGGTGGGAGATTAGAAAGCCAACTTGGACAAACTACCCTCATTACAGCCAATCGAGATTCAAACCTCTATCTCCCCATCCTCAGAAGTTTTGTCTACTTCAGGAGTAGCGACTTAGACCATTTGGCCAATTAATTGGGTTTTTATGTTACTATTTTATTAATTTTATTTAATATCAAGGCTATATTCGGATCACTGTGGCGAATAAATACGGTTCTATTTCAATAATTAATCTCTTCTAGGTCGGTATTTGAGTACCAGCTGGGCCATATAAAATCGTATTAAACTGAATAAAACTGATTAGTAAGATGCAAAATAAAATTCTGATAGTCTAATGGCCAGCGAGAACTGATTAAACCATGTAAGCCCATATATTTTGTTTAAGAATGCAACACTAATAATAATTGTATATTATATTATTACCATCTTAACTCACGTAGATTTTACAATAAAGTAAATGATTAAACTATATATATATATATATATAAGGAAAATTTAGCTTACGGCGTCGATCCTCGCATCTCTAAATGGAGCATCCTAGACATCGCACAGACCCCTCTAGTACCTGCGGCGATATCTAACGGCGATCCCGTGAACTATATTGATGACGTCACCCAAGACGCCGGTTGCTAAACAGAGAGACCAGGCGGGTAGCATCCAACGAAAAGGAGTTGAACAGTATTGATTGTTCGAGTTGACGAGGAGCTTAACGCCCACATACACACACACACACACACACACACATTCACTGGTACTCACTCATCTAGGAGATCGTTATTTGAACTAGAGACATTTTAACTAAACGATTATTTTACTTATATCCGAATCGATGGGCACGCGCACAAAGACGTTAATCTTATGTCATTTGGTTTGGAATGTTATCATCTGAGTAAATAGAGGGGGGAAAAAAGGTACGAAACTCCTTGTGGACCTTCTCATTCCATTGTTTAAAAATTGAGATATTTATTTAAAACTCATAATGCACTATATATGAAACAAAATAATAATTATACACTAGAAAACCTGAGAAAAAAATTGCATTATACTCTACTTACGGAAGTCATTATTTGACTCTCGGTTTTAAAAATTATAACTATATTTTTAAAGAGTTAAAATCCTAGTTTTTACTCGTATATAGTGGGTACTCATGTTATGGCCATTCCTGATATAGCCACTCCCCTATTGTGAGTTAGCTAACCAAAAAATCCACTATATGGCATCAGCATCCAGTGAGGGGCCTCCTAGTATGTCACGTGATCATTTCCCACCCAGCCAGGCTGAGTAATATCGCCAGTGGCCTGTTTTGTGTTTTTCGTGGGACCTTTTCTTGTTTTTCTCTGTTAAGTCTCCTTTGTTTTACGCATGTTTTTCAAATACTTTTTTCGTGAAAACCATCGTACTCTATTCAGTTTTGAATGCTCTTTAGATTGATGTTGTCGTTGATGGCGTATCTTTTACGAGTTGTTCATAATCAAAAGAATTTCGTGAAAGCTGACCTACTCCTGATATGGCTTCCACCATGGCCTTATCGAGTTTAGTTCACGTTTATTTTTTCTCCTGACAAAATTACTCTATAAAAACCTGTTCTTTTTGTTTCATATATAAAAAATAATGTCTGACAACGTGAATAAGAGTAAATTATGGACTGAATTGTATGGACTAAAGTGCAAATGCCAATTGTTTAAACAACTTCATATTTCATAGAAAATCCTGTTTTGAATCCACTTTTGATTTTTTTAAATGATTATTTAGTATCATGTTTATTCATTTTACACCAAAACTATTTAATTTGAGCAGAACGGCACTATGAAACTGAAAAAAATCACGATATGTAGAGCATAGAACAAGGGTGGCCATATCATGTGCACATATTCCTGATATGGCTGCTAGGTAGACTTTTGGAATTTTTTTTTTTGATCAGTAAAAATGTTTTTATGGGGAGTGCAATTTTTTTTATGAAAGTCCATTCGCCTGAGAACGATTTACAAAAAAAGTTTTGGTTGTTTTTTTCAAAATGTTGGCTAGAAAAATTCTCACATCTTAGCATGGCCATATCAGGGACACCCACCTTATTTGGACCAATAAAAAATAATGATATTGAGTCCCCAAAAGTCTACACTTCGTATTAAAGTTTAGAATTCCTGTTGAAATTTTCGACACTTTATTAGGGGTTGCACATCTTATGGTTATCGATTTGCTATTAAATTCTTCATTTAAAAATATAGACCAATAAAAAAGGAAAATATTGACTATTGAATTTAAAATGAGAGAGATAAATTGTTTTTGTACAAATATTTCCCCTAAGAAGTTAAAGGAAAAAGAACATAAACTTATTGAAAGAAATATTAATAGCCTATTTACTTAATCTATGACATTAAAGAATTATTGCGTTAAAATTTAAGTAGTATATCTTTACAACTAAGGCTCACAAAATTTTATAAATATATTTGCCAATATCTCAGGAGCTACTGGTTTAATAAATATTTATTCAAATACAAGTGGTTTTATTTTTTACAGTACAGTACTACACTTTTGCAATAATAAGTTATTTAGTAGCTCATATAGAGTAACGGAGGTACAGAAAACTACGCTTCTGTAATAAACATGGGAAAATGAAAATACCCATTTTATTTATAATCTTAATCGACGCATAGATACGAATTTAAATCAAAATCGTTAAAACCCATTTGAAGAAATTGATTTTTTATCTTTTCGACCTTCGTTAAACTACTCTTAATTTTAGGGATAGACAAACGTACAGACAGACGGCATTGCAAAAAACACTTCTTTTAAAAGTTCAGCGGTCATAAAACGTTGACATCCATTACATCTTGGATTAGATTTTTTTTACAGTCGCAATACTTTACCTTTAGTGTTCATAAAGTTGAAACATTTATGTATTTGTGTATAGCTTGAAATATATTGGTTTTTTAAAAATACGTTTTAAATCAAAGATTTTTTTTAATAATTAGTCATACATATTTGCAATGGTAAGTAATTTCATATCTCAAATAGCTGTGGAGATATAATAAAAAAATTGGAAATTAAACATCAAACCGGAACTATTAAATTCATTTTGACGAAAAATTGAGAGTATCCATTTTGTTTTTAATATTTATCAAAGCATTGAAATTAAATATAATTAAAATCGTTAAAGCCATTTTTGATAAAAATCGATTTCTTCTTTTTTCACCTTACATACAGTAAGCTACCCTCAAATTTAGGGTTAGATATCTAGTTCTAAAAACCACTCGGGGTAACACTATGAAAACCCTAGATACTAAGTTTTAGCCCGATCAGTAAAATAGTGTAGGCTATAGTTGGAGGTACAGACAGACAGGCAAATAGACAGACTGACGGAAATTCAAAAATAGCTTTTACTGATTCGAGGGGTCATAAAACGTCTGTAAACCTTTAAAGTAACGAGAAAGTAAAATTAACCAATTATAAACTATTTCAAGAAAGCAAGCATTACACTTGAGATCGTCTTTCAAAATGCCTTCATACTACATTTTTAAAGTTGCTCTAATTTTCAAAACTACCAAAATATTTGGCCACGCTGGTGGGCACGTGAACTAAATATCAAGCTCATCTAGTTTGATTTTCTGGAGAGGGAGAGTCCGGAGTTCATTCCACAGCCAGATGTATGCCTATATTGAAAATATTTTTTCCCTTAATGTTTTCCCATATTTCTTTTACGCGAGTGTGGATACATTTCCTATAAACTATACCGTCCTTATCACTAATAGATTCGCGAAGTTGTGATATCGACTCGTCACTGAAAATTAGATGATCACTAAATTTGCATGAAGACGGTGACAATATTATCTTCCAACAGGATGGAATACCACCCCAATGGTAACGAGAAGCTGGAAATTACCTCGATGAAAATAACCCAAAGCGCAGGATTGACCACGCAAAAGGCGAGAACTTGTCTATCATAATATGTTTGCCACTATGAAGTCCTGATCTAACACTATGTTACTGTTTTTAATGTGATGTGTCAAAGACAAATTCTTCGTCCCTCCCCTTCCTGTTAATTTAGCTGATATTAAAAAATGTATCACAACTTATATTACTGGAGTTGATTAATATATTTATATTAATATACTCATAATGGATTAAATAGTCAAGCTATTGTATTTGTTAGCTACGGTTATAGCTCTACCAGAATGTCAGATTCTTTAAATTGAACATGGGAATCAAACCCAGGATCTTTGGCTTAGTACACCAATGCTCTAACCACTGATCTATCTAGGAGTCGTCCCCCTTTTCATGTTCACTCTTCACCCATATTTTAATCATAGTCTGTGACGGACGTGGGGAAGTCGTCAGCTACATATGAGGGATCAAGTAAGATCACGAGCTATCAGACAGCGCAGTCCTCTTCAATTTGGTAAGGTTTCAAGCTACCAAATGTACAATGGCAACTGTACAAATATATATACCAGGATGGAATAAATAACCAAGTTATTATATTTGTTATTTACTGTTATAGCCGTATCTAAATATCATATTCTTTAAAGTGAAAAATGACAACTATACACGGAGATTGAACCCAGAACCGTTGGCTTAATACGCTGATGCATACTCTATCTTAAAATATGAGTGAAGAATAACCCTGTGTACGAGACCACTCCTGGATAGTTCGGGGATTAGAGCATATGTGGACTGAGCTAGAGGTCCCGGGTTCGATTCTCGTGTCCAGGTCATTTTTAAATTTAGAGACTATAATATAATTTAAAGTGTGTTTAGAGATAATTCTATTACCACGTTGATATATGCAGGGTGACTAAGGGTGCACACATATAACATCTCTAAGTTGTTGTTCAAACTTTTAGAGTTTACCTACAAAACAGTGCATTGTGAGTGTCAAAACCTTAATAGTTTTGGTTTAATATAATATTGAAACCCTCTATTTCATTTGTGATAACCCTAACTGTAGATGTATTAGTAGATGATTGGTGAAAGAAGCCAATCATTTGGCTACAGGACCCAGTTCCGTTCGCAGGTTGTGCTGAATTAGCTTAGAGTAACAAATAACAGAAATTATTTATGTCTAAGCGAGCTCTGTAGTTAAAAACTTAAAATTATTGTACTAGTGTGAATTAGCTATTGCTAGTTATATTGTTATTAATATTAGTTGATTTAGTTCTTAATTTTTGTGCTGATATAACTATGTGTAAAAAATGTGAATGCTATTTTTTAATAATAATAATAAAAACTGTGAAGATGATTATGAATCTAATTATAAGATAATTATACATCATTTAGTGTGTACTGCCTCCTTTTTTCATATTTTCCTTGAAAATGTCTTTGCCAAGGACGCTAACATATAACGGAGACATGAATTAAAAAGCCTGAAGCACCCAAAAAAAGGCATTGATAGTATTCTACAAAATACCTCTTTTTCGTTTCCAGGAATTCTCGTGTCTTGGTATTTAGACGTAGCTTCCAGGGACGTTTCCGATCACAAGCATTTCTCGACCACCTTTTTTAAAATTTAAATTGAACCAATTGTCCGCTAAGTGTCGTCTTGTCACGGCTTTGACAACTATTTAAACGCCGTGGTTGGAAATGGTTTGAGTCCACCAGGAGTGAACAAACTCTGCTACCATTTACCAATCAAAACCCAAAGTCATGCCATGAACTGAGAGAACGCCAGTTATAATTTATTTTTTATTTTTACACCCTTTAATAAGTTGGGAATATAATCAAAAAGGGATGAAAACTAGTGTAGTAAAACCTAATTCTATTTTTAAACAAAGTAAATTTAAATAGATGAAAATAGTATATTTAGCGCCAGAGTTTTCTACTGTCTTCACTTCTCTGAACAGTGCTGTTGGGATTTTAATTATAATCCTATCTGAGTGCCCTTTTTAAAGGGTAAGTGATTTTCTTGTAAATTGTTTTACGATCTATTTTCAACAATATTAAACTATAGATAATTCACAGGTTCTTTTAAACTATTTGAATACTGTTTTAAGTGCATCGAAAGATCTTGGCACAAACCCTTTTCTACCACTCACAAGACCGGACAAGCAGGTGCTCTTTCAACGTGAGCGTGTCTTTATTAATATTTAATTAGTGTAATTTGTTGTTATTGTAGATAAAATAATAAAAATGGACCATGCAGAAGTGTTTGTAAAATATTTGGCTACTAATATTTCAGCTTCATGTCACACTACCTGTTCATGTTATACGCATATTTACTAGTTACGTTAGGGAAATATGGATGAGGAAGGTTTATTTTATATAAAGTAGACCCGCACTTACATGGAGGAATAATGGAAAACTATTTTGGAAAAAATATATTCGGTACACCGGATCGAAACTCGAACCCCATCTACCTGTAATAGGCATTCAAATCTGACACAAGAGTGACGCCTTAGACCATGCAGCCCCCAAATCAGGTCAACACTTGGTTTAAGATCAATAAGAATCAAGAAAAATAAGGTTAGATTTTTAGAAAATATGGAGAATATATTTTTCTAAGAAAATATTTTATTTATAATAATACTTTGTTGTTTTAGATATTGAGTTAACACATTTAAACATTTAATGATCATTATTTTATCACACTAATATAAGGTCACCGTTTTAAAAATCCTAGTAAATTAGTTTGCAATATTTTTTAAAAGAATGTTTAAATGTTTACATTAACACCATGCTTATTAACGGTTTATTATAAGGACTGGCTATGACAAAGGCAAAGTAAATACATCCGTATTAGTGTCGGAATGAATCATAAAAAGGGGGGGGGGGAGCTTCTTTTCTCCAGGCCAGGATTAAAGCTTTGCATTCTCCATTACTGGCAATAAATTACATTGCAAGTCTGATGCCAAACACAGTGTCTACATATGTGACAAAACAATGTTTCATTTATACGACGTACACAAATTCAGAAACAGATTTTTGCACCAACCTTATTCTAATCTTTAATTTCTCTATTGTGTTAGGAACAGACTGTAGCCTTAGTCTGCGTGTCCTGGGTTGAAGAAGCTGCTCTATAAAGCGAAGTGAATGCTTTGGAGAAAGATCGTGTCGGGTCGTTAAAAAGCGGTGACAGTGTTACAGCACCATGTTAAGAATTAAAAATAGTGAGTGGGGGAGAAGTGATTTCCAGTCCTTTTACATAGACTCCTAAGGTGACATTCCCACAGTAGAGGATCGCCGTACATGCATGCACATTACACTAAGCTCTAAAGAACACAATTTTAATCAGGACATTCGACCCGGTGTCCCGTCACGTGCAAGAAGGACATATATCACACTAAATAAACGACATCGAGCATAGATGCGCTGGATCTGATATGGCTGATATTTTTCTTTTATTAAAGATACTAGATACTTTAATGGTTTGATCTAACTTTATTATACCAGAATGTTAAGTAAGGTATGTAAATATTGCCGTTGATTGCAAACTAAAATACAAGTCATGATTGTTTTTATAGCTTAATGTATAGTCAGCTAAAATTGATATAAACAAAAGCATTTACCATCGAAATATTACGTTTTAGTATATTCTATTTAAGTGGGCAACTGCATTTTATAACAATGGTTTTTTAAGGGGATAAATGTAACAGAAGGAAAGGAGGAATATTGAACCATGTTGAATGGTTCCAGAACTAGTCTGTTAACTATTTTTATTATATTAACCAACTTGACCTCACAGCTGTGATCACACGATATAAGTCATTAAACTTGCAGCTGGATTAACGGTGATTGGAGAATTAGAGATTAAAAAACTTTAATAAAAACCACTAACATATGACAAATGGCTTTTTTAACATTTATAAAAACTAAAGTTGTATCTTATACGTATTTTGAAAACTTTGATGTTCCAGATAAACTCATTTTACTTATGTAAATCTAAGTGAAACTAGTTTGACTCCAGGTGGGTACTAAAATTATTTATAGTTATGTATAGTTCAGTTCTGTTTGAGTTATTTTGTTCATAAACGCTTTTTTTATTGGATTTGTTACGTTTGTTGTCATAAAGGTATTAGATTTATTTTTAATTGGGGTTACTTTGTTGATTTTTTAAATTTTAAATACCTGGAACTCTTAAGAATATATTAAATTCTAGGATTGGAAAATATCCAAGGTTATAAAAATGAACAATAAAATCAAAATTTTGAATATTAATTATTATGTAAAGATACTGAAATTCTTACTACAAGCAGTCATATTAATAAAAAAATAAACAACCATATTCTAAGATTTTAATTTAACACTTAATGTAAACCAAATTGAAATTAATGAAAAAATAATCAAATCACTGGTTGAGAAATTTGTATAATTTAAACGTACATATTTTACATAGACTTGGATTTGGATTCTATAGAATAGATTGGTAAGCATGATAAAAGTTCTGATTAGAAAGTAGGGTTCAATTAAAAGTGCATCAGATATATATCTGTTTTTAATACATCTTAATACGCCCAGGTATTTATAAAGGGAAGATTAAATAAACCAAATTAACACAAATGTAAATATTAGCTGATTTTTTCTGGCTCTATAAATAAAATAACTTAGTATTCATCTCTTATGATACCAACCTGTTTGATAAAGGTATTTAGTGTGTACTATCTATTTAAGGAAAGTATCTTTATGGTAGGATTGGGGTTAATTGGTCATTTAAACTATAATGAGGATGAGGAATATTTACCCAATATATAAATATATATGTTTAATTATATCTTATGAATTACTTTCAATAAAATTTTGGATTAAAACTATTCCACAAATCTACTAATAAGTGTAATTTACCTCTTATGATATATTTAGGATTATTTGAATCAATTTTTTATTTTTTATTTTACAACTATTGCAAATATTTCAAAATTGTAATATTAAAATAATATGCATACAAACAAAATATTAATATACATTTACAAGAGATTAACTTGTTTATAAATACACCAACACAATTTTCATCAATCTACGATTAGCAGTTAGGTCACTGGATTAAGTCATTTTTTCCACTTGACTTTTTGTCGAGATAGGAATGTCTACAAAAAACAAAACATTGTGTATTTTCCTGGTATTGATTGTTTAATAATTTATCGAAGTCATCATATTTAGGTTAAATACAGATAATGGGTTATTTGTATACAACTCTTTTTTAGGCAACTCATAATCTAGAAGGTGAAAACTTTTGCGTTTAGTTTGTTTTCTTCTAAAACTGTAGAGCTTACCACATTTTTGATTTGTTTATTGTGTTTTTGGTAATTCTAGGCACTACTATCTTTGTTTTCAATAGTTCATATATATTAGCACATCGTCTTGCTACCCTTTTGGGTTATACTTCTATATAATGATTACGCTATTGATTTTAGGAATTCGGAATGCTATATTTAGAAGAAGTGTACTCACATTTGTCTGGAGGAAGAATGGAAAACCATTTCGTAAAAGCCATCTTCAGTACACCCGACCGAGAATCTATCTTGAAATTCCCGTCATAAGCAGTATAGTTTACTGTGAGAGTAGTGCGTTAGACCATGAGTCCACCAAATTGGGGCTATATTTTTTTTTCGAATCTTTGACAGGCATTAGTAGGCCTAATAATATCACAAATGTCATATTCGCCAAAAGCAATGATAGAAACATATGTAACTGTAGTACCACATAGATTGACTAAAGGGGAAAAAACAGATGGGTTAGCACATTTTTGAAAACTGCGTCTAAAACCATATTAAATAAACATAACATGTGAAATAGCTGTTGGTTGAGTATAGCATTAAAATAAGTTATAGGTTTTCTACAAATCTTTTACTAATAAACTAAAACGTTAATTCAATTGAATAAATAGTCAACCTTACTAAATAATAAAAAGCTATGTATTAGAAAATCACCCAGAATTCAGCCCCTTATAATTTAATTGCTAGTATATAATACATATTTTTTGAAATCTTTGTATTTGCTGCTATTTTCATTAGAGATTAAAATAATATAGGTTTGACTTTGAAAGTAAATTTGTCACATGGATTTGTTGAAACAAGTGCAATTGATGAGGTTTGTGGTGATCGCAATTCTATTTTAACCACCTACTTGCACCTTGTATATTGAATACGGAAACGGAGCAAATAATAAAAATGCTCTTCTTGTGGGGCATCTTTAGCGCAAAGCTGCACCATTTATAACCTACGCCGAAACATATTTTCTCTCTTTAGTGAAACCAGGTTATACTTACTCAGGTTAATATTTTTGAAAGACAGATATTTTCTTAATACCTTTTATTTTGGTTGTAAGGAAAGTTCTCATGTGTCAAAATCTTTGGCCAATTCATTAACTACGTTCTCATTTTAGAGTTTGAGATGACCTGAGAAATTACTGTCACTACTCATTCGCCCTGAATATCGAAGAGGGCTGACGCTTTAAGATAGCTCTTTGAAGGGTTGTCCTAAATAAAATCGTCGACATTCATTCTACAACTAGTATAGTTAGATATAAATATATTCCCAAGTAGAATAAAGTGCTTTGAATGAAAATAAATAATTTAAATTAAGTTATTGCCTACTGGCTGGTTTAATTTATAATGTTACCACCGCAGATTCAATTTCAAATCAAACACTGCAGTTAATATTTATTCTGAATTTCTGTAAGCTCACTTTAGAATGTTTTAGTTATAAATTTGTAGCTATATGATTAGTTTACAATAAAACATTAAATAAAATAACTATCCAAATTGCTCCCAAAAATTAACTCAAATCACCCATGAAGCCAACTATTTTTTTAATATTAAATAACTGCAATTTCCAGATAGAATATGCTCATTTTTCTTGTTGTTGAACTAAACACAGCTAAGTTCTAAAGCTATGAATAATAATAATAATAATAATAATAAAACTTAAACGATCGTATGGCCTCACCTTTTAAAGACGATTAATTCTTAGAAAATTATGACAATCGAACTTACCTTAGTATCTTAAAAATATTATATTTTACAGATTTAATAAACTACTAGTTCACTCTATAATTATAAGCATTCAATGCAAACTAATATAGAACTACGTTGAGTAGGTATCTTCACCTAATATGTAATTCTTATTTTGATCCAAATAACCCCGTGTTCCAAATAATCCTACATTAGAATAGATGATTATTTGAAATAAAAGGTAGATCTGGCTTTTTTTATTAGTTAAGCAATCGGGACTATTTTTTTATTTAGTAGTAGTTGAGGTAAACGTTGATTTTTAGGGCGATAATAAGTGCTTTTAAGAACTCTAAGCTATTGGAATGATTTATTAGTCCAAATACAAATACAAATTTGTCGGATGATATTGGGTTAAAATTGATTATCTTTTTATATCTTCAGAGCTGAGTTATCAGGGAAAGTTTTCTGTGTAATATTTCGTTGAGCTATTGGGGCAATCTTATGATATTGTATTAAATTATCTTAAATGTAACATTTGGAGGTAAGTATTAGTTTAGTTAAAAGAGCAATTTTGTGTAGAATTATAAGTTAAATTATTAGAGAAATATTGCTTTACGTTGTTACTTTATAAACTATAACAAGACTGTGGTAAAGTGATAGTTTAGCTTAAAGGTTACGTTTTTGGGGGGAAGTATTGGAACACCCAAAAGGGTGGGGGAAGTATTAGTTAAGCTATAAGGGTAAAATTATTTTATATTGCTATTTAACTTAGAAGAACAAGTGCGTGAATAAAATATTAGTTGACTTTTTTTTTGCTCTTATCGTTTCTTACTACCAGTTAAAATTATATGCAATTTGTTGATTTAAAGGGGTACATTTGTGAAGTTGGAGTTAGTTTTGCTAAACAACACGTTTAGGGGGTGAACAATTGTTTTCTCTGAAAGGGAAAGTCCGTGAGGGAGGTATTAGCCTACCAAATAAGTGTAAGCTTACTCTAACACATTATTTGAGTCACAAGGTCTAAGCTAGTTTTAGACGTACGCTGGGCTTAGAAACCTCCTAGTAAATATTACCATTTAAATTAGTACTTTGAGTTTTAAACTGAGATGTGTCCCATTTCCTATGGATTGCGACTGTACAGGATGGTACTCGTATCCAGGTGGACTCCTCGCAAACGAAATGTCAACCTTGCACCGCCGTGGGGAGAAATTTGCCAAGACTCTACGCGGAGAGCGAACTGGTCCATGTCATAATTTATAAGGCGGAGAAGGAGGGAGGCAACGAAACAACAACAAAAAAGAACTAACAAAACCTCTCTTTCTTTCTCTCTAGGGAGATATTCGAAAAAGACTAGAGTTAAGATTCCCAAATAAGATAACACTTCTCTGTACAGTTATCCCGCGCCGCGGACTACACGTTCTATGTCACTTGATTCGAGTCCGTGAAGCAGAAACAGAGAAAATAAAAACAGGTGAAGAATGTGATTACCTAGCGGTCGTATAGGGTATTGTGTGTGTGTGTGTGTGTGTACGAGCAAGAAACAGAGAGAAAGGCGGAAGAGATAAAACCTTCGAGATAAAGTAGATAAAGAAGGTAGAATGAATAAATGAAAGGGGTAGCTTGGAGAATTTGAAATAGGAGATTCTTTTCGAAATTATTATGTAGTTTTTTAAAATAATATTATAAGTGGAACGTCATTCTTTTAATATACTATAAGAGTGTCAAAAAATTACTTTTGTTTAGGCCTAATACATTTAAATTAACACGTTGTTCAATGTCACTCTCTCCATAGACTGGTTTGCTGGTGACGGAGATGTTGGGGTTCAAATATCAGCAGGGCTTTAATAGGATAATTATACGTTGTTTTTTTTACTTTTCTTCCACGAAAATATAAGTATAATTTCTCCTTAAGCTATCCTCCTTAATTATTTCCTACTCATTAATAATAATATGCGAATGGGTATTAAGACGCATTGCACGAAAATATGGTTCATAAGGACGAATGTAGACAATTTTTTATTTGTTTATTAAACGATAACTATATAAATGAATGAAGCCTCGCCCATGTATATAATCGTTAGGATATTATTCTCTTGATTTTGTATAAACAACTCTTAAGGTGGCGGTGTAGAGAACAATATAAAAGGTCAGTGTTTTTGTAAATTTTATAACAAAACATTTTTTGTTCAATATAAATACAATAACTCTCCAGTTGGAAGATATGGTTAAATTTTTTTCACGTGGTGAACTTAACAGTTCGTTAATATTTATAAATGGTGTCAAAATTTAATACAGCTTTTTCTCTAAATTTGAAAAGTTTCTCATCTAACGCTCCAATTCACATAGCAAATATTCAACAACTGTTGATATCCTCATTTGAAGAAAGTTAAACTCTATGTTTGCAATGAATTATTTATATTGCAAAAAAAAAGTTTAACATTAATAACTGAAAGAATACTGTACTCTTGCGTCACATTTAGGATTTAACTATAAGCTTTGTAGAATTGAAAATTCATAGAAAGAGCCTCTAAATCTGACAGTACATGAGTCATACGCCAGGTCATGTGAATCCTGACAAAACAGTAGACTACAGCCACAAGAAGACAAGAGAAAAGAAATTCAGATAAGATGTGATTCATATTATAGTATATTTTTTATATAACTTAAAAAAATTACATTATTCCCAAATCTATTCTAGTATCAAATTTCTTTCCTTCACTTCACTTAACTCATCTTTTTTTTGCATCTCCCACAACAATTTAATGAATTATAATTGTTAACAAGCTAATCATTAAACATTTAAATATATGTCATAAATTTATAAATCCTAGCTATTTAATCACTTTGAATTTCGTCTTTTAATACTGTTTATACTCGTATGATTCTATAATTTATGGCTATAATATAAAGTGTTAATTAGATCTTCACCAATTTTTGGAATTCTAGGACCTCACATCATTGATAGTGTTTTTATTTCACTATTCTAGATTTTAATAAATTATTGTTCTTTTAATTTACCATGTACTATGTTTTTCTAATTATATTATTTTTAATAACTTATTTCGTATCATACATATTGTTATATCTCCTTGTTAAAACTTTTGTAAACATGAGTTTAAAAAAAATTGATTTATTTTATTTATAAAAGAAATGTAGAGCTTGCATTGGTATACATGCAAACTAAACGCTAGTTTCATCTGGTTTTCCAATGTAGGTGAATTCAAAAACTGTATCTAGGATGGACGTACTGAGGTTTTTTGTTTTAAATTGTGTATCACTCTCTATCTACAAGCAAATTTTGGTACATTTTCTGTCAATTTTTCAACCCTAATTCTTACCTTTAATACTGTAGTTAAATGCTAATAGCCTGAATGAGTAGTAATACGTGGCGGAAAAAGCACTAAATTATACCTATCTAAGCTTACATAGTTTTTAATTGTTTTTTAATCTCTATAAAACGAATACATCAAAGGGAAAAAAGTTTCCAAGGCCATTCCTTACCATTTTTATTTTTAACTTTATCTAAGAAGTTACTATGTATGTATTACATCAAAAAACACGATTGATAAAATGGTTTATCCTAGATTAGCAAATGCGATGCTAGCCTGAACCAGGTTCTATAATAAATAACCCACTCAAAACACAAATTATTCATTGTTTAAGAACAGTCCAGAATGGAACGAGTGTCCTCTACACTTGTTGATGACCATCATAACAATTTTACCAATTGAACTGGCATAAATATATAGTTTAATATAAATCTAATTAAAAATAACACAAATAATTTAAAAATAACGAATGATTAAATACAAAATTAACTAGTATCTCAGCGAAAAATACAATCTTTTTGTTAGATAAATGCTGTAACAGCTGTTAATACTTCCACAATTTAGGTTAAAACCACTGATGACAATATCATAAAGAGTCTATAAGACATTACCAGGATTTATTTTTGGGATTTGCATAGAAATTATTAATTTGATCTCAAATATATTGAAGGGTAAACACATGTATTTAATATTAGTAAAATATATATCCTATAACTCTAGAATGTGCACAATTCTTTGTGAACGTAGAGATTTAAGAACCAGCTTATATAAGCACAAACTTACACATTTAATATTGACCATAACTTAGAATTTAAACTTTAGAAAATATTTGTCAATTTTTATTGAAAAGGGTCAACAACCAGCTATGTTTAAATGTACCATGGATGTCAAAATTAGTTTAATTTATTTTTCAAAAAATAAAATTCTTTAAATTTAAATCATTCAAAGTGAATCATATTTTAAATTTTTACGTAATTAATACATGTTGGTATGTTAGAGCTTATTTAACTCTGACTAAATGTAGTTTAAGGATGACTAACTCAGTCAAATTACTGCCACCAACAGTTTCATTTCACAAAACTTTAAAAATCAAGATAGCAATATTAATCTAAAATGTTGGTTCGATTTAAATATAGAGCATATAAAACATTAAAAGTATACTTGTGAGTGACTTAACAGGCCAATTTAATAGTTATATCTTATTTATGCATAGTAGTATTTTAATAATGTGGTACACTCTAGAAACATTATGACAAAAAGAGTTTATTAACATTTGATCATCTAAATCCATAATATTCAGTATGTGTTTGGGAAATATGTTAATTTATACAAAAATACCAAATGTATTTGAAAAAATTATACAAAGAATATCTTCTTTCCTAGTTCCTTATCCTCTGCAACAAAAAAATAATTTAAATAAATTTCACATTTAGAGCTTTTAATTTTAAATCAAGACATGCTGTAAAATAATAGAATTGCAACATGTGTGGGTATTTTTGAAGGGTGAGTTTAACATGAGCTAACTAGACACATATATATTTGGCAATATATTACTACCTAGCTATAGTGTAAGTTAAATTGAGAATGTAGGTTTATAAAATTTAAAAAATAATATTTTGCTAACAACAAATGTCAAACCCACTTCAGTGGAATAATGGTCTAAGGCATCACTTTCAAGCTAGATTGGCCTGATGATGACTGGGATATCGGGGTTTGAGTCCCGGTCAGGTCTACTGAGGATTGTTTTTCCCAAATGTTTTCTTACTCCTCTTCCATTCAAATGTGCGTGAATTCCCTCTAAGATTCTTTCTTCCTCATCCCTATCCCATTATATTGCAACTTTGTTCATAAAAAACTGAGGTGGTAGCTAAAAAAAGGGGGTACATAGCCGAAAACATTGTTCTTCAGAAATGAAGTTTAAAGTTTTAGAAACAGTTTTAGATCATCAAATAACAATTAAATGGTAATGAAATACTGAAATACTGAAAAACTGAAAGTTACATAATTTATGTACAGTAATGGACATGTAAATAAATGTTATGATTCATAATCATAGAATAATATTGTATTTAGAATGAGGCAGAATGACAACAAAGGAAATAGTTTAGATATCAAAAAAAGTAATGTTACCAACCTTGGGAATAGAGATATCAACACCAAATTTTTACAGAGTGTAAATGAAGCATTGATGGATTGGTTATAACGTTTCCTGCAATAAGGGAAAATAGTGGCAAGTGCTCTTATTTTAGCTACTGCCTCAACTATAGATGAATTCTCAGAAATAATATGTTTTCAAATTAAATTATGCATAATATTTTTAAAAGAGATTTGGTTGTATGAAAATACACTAGCATTTTTACATGATAACCGAATATTTATTTTATGTAACCAAGGAAATAAGGCTAAAAGAATATATATTTGGAGGCATGAGTTAGTAATATTATGTATTCCTATCACACCCAACTGTGACGCCAGTATAATTGTTAAGTTTGACCGCGGAATTTTCACGAAAATGACAAGCGGTTGTCGCCGTGAGAAGAAATCCTGTTATGGCCAGCTTGTTACAAGCCTTGTCCAATCTGTCTTCGTATTTAACATGTAAAATGATGGTCCGTACAGTCAGTGGACAATACAATATGTAATCTTAGTAAGCTCACAATGGCGGATGCAGGCGTTTGTGAACTACGTTAAACGTGTCTTTTTATAAAACAAACTTACGAATTACAGACTAACGATCTAAAAACACGTTTATAAAATAGCTGAGCACAACTAGACACTAAACCTAATATTAGGAATGTTTGTGTTTGGGTGTATATTTCTATGAGAAAGAGTATTCATTGCAAGTTACAATAACTATAAAAAAAAATTAAAGGGTATCGTTCATTTTCTAGGTAGGAAAGTAAAAAAGTCTTAAGTTAACTCTTCTACCTTTAAAAAATACATTGAATTATTATTTTATTTAAATGAAAACACATTATACTAGTTGAATATTTTTTTATATAAATTACTTTACTAATATTAATATTTTCAAGACTAAGTTTATATTATGAATTTAAAGAATCAAATAAAACTATATTTATTTTTAAATCTGTTGATAAGAAAATTACATAGTTTTATATATTCTCTCCAAAAACATTTTTCTTAAATAAGTGTACCAAAATATCTGGTCACATGGTCTGAGGCGTCAAGGTTACAATTGATTAGATTATCACTTATGTAGAGTTCGTCTTTTGTTTTATCATTTCATATTCACGCTAATTTAGGTTGACATAAATTCCTTAAAATAAAATACCTCTTTCTTAAACCTTTGATAAACGAGCTTTTGAACATGATAATTTAGAAAAATGAAATAACCATTCACTTCGGTGGTCACATGGTCTATGCTGTCACTCTCACAACAGACTAGTCTGTCAATGACAGGGAGATCAAGGTTCAATAACGGTCGGGTGTACTGTTGGGGATTTTCCCTAAATGGTTTTATACGCTCCCTTCACGCAAATTTGGGTACACAAATTCAATCTTTCTAATCACTAAAACTTTATAGTAATTAGTACATATACTTATAAGCCAAACGGGTAATAAGATGCGGTGCTAAATATTTTTAAAAGATCTACACATTATTAAATTATAAAAAAAATGGATATTATAGTATCCATTTGTAGTAAAGGTTTGGTATGATAACTAATGTTATAATCAGCCCTATATGTCTGTCAGTAGTAAGATTCGTGTAACTCTCTTCACCATTTTTATTTTACAAAACCCGTCCTTAAGAAAAATTAGTACAACATATACATCAACAAATCTTACGAGTAGTAAAACGTGGTGCTTAGAAAAATAATTCTCCAGTTAGCTTTTTAAAAGTTATTGGATACTTCAATTGAAACTGTCGGCAGTGGAGAAAAAGTATGGAACGGCATAAGGTTAGTTGTGGTGTTGTTTTAGATTATTTCGAAAATATAGGAAAAAGCCTGCGAAAAACACAGAACTTATGGTTTTCTTTATTCAAATAATTTGTCAACACAAACGACTTACTGTCAAGATGATTTGCCTCACCTTGCCAATAATAAATACAGATTACCATACCAGTTTCTACAGAATTAAATATTTTATAAAGTTTAGATTGGTTACATCCCTCTTGAACTATTAATCCTTTGAAGAAGTAGATTTTAATATCTACAGTCTAGTTTAAATAGAAAGACTTTAATATTACAAATAGAAAAGATCTACTTTCACGTGTTCATGCATTATACCACGTGATATACATCTGTCACTTTAGATAGAAAGTATATCTACTTATAGAATAACACTAGCAATAAATTAAAATGTGATCAACGTTAAACTAAGAAAGTTTGTATTTTCAATTAAACTCTTCCTATGAAAATTGGACAGTATCACACCACGTGTAAGCTAAGAAAATCAAGCAATACCAAGGAGTGAACCAATAAAGTATCTAAGGGATGTTTTCTCAATGAATTATACCATAATAATATATTAATTAATGCCAGAAGCTGATTCAAATGTAATATGTAGAATATATTAGCAAAGTCTAATTTTCAATGTGTGTTTATGGGAGAATAACGTTATAACTCCTATACCAAGAAGCTTAGAAACTTAAATTTGGCCTAAGTTACGTTATTTTAGAAATATAATAGTGTCTACCTTAGTGGTGTTTTATTACTTAAATTACAGACTTGGAGACTTAAGCCGACTCGCATCGGTGGGCACGCAGCCTAGTATGTCTAGGAAAGAAGAAAGTTATGGGAGTTGATAGAGGGAAGTCTGAGGACAGGTCGCATTGGCGTTCTAATTTCACTGACATAAGGAATAGACCTGTTGTGATACAGAACAACCAAAAATTATACTAGTAGTAATAATGGGTAGAAATAATAATGTCTAGTCAATTCCGCTGTTAATGAAAAGGTTGGGGCTCAAACTCCAAACAAGGGTGATTTTTATTAAAAAATTTTCAACTCTTCCTTCATGCAAATGCGGATATATATTCTATAAATTCTAACTTTCTCATACTTACCTAATTATAATAGTAAAATGCGGATAGAACAAACGAGAAGTAAGACACGATGCAAAAAATACATTGTATTTGTCATGTGATGACTGGTTGGCGTTGTTAAGAGAATGTGCGCCATATAAAATAAATGAGCTAGTCAAATATTACTATCTGCGTACTTACAGTATTCAGGGGTAAGAATGGTAATTATACTTTTGAGGAATTCTACGCGCATTTTCGTATGGAGCAAGAGGGAAATAATTTAGAAATATACATCTTCAGTATAACGGACTGAAATTCGAACCTTGATCCCCCCCATCAGAGCATGCAACCACCAATGCAAACGTGTATAGTAATGCTCACTCTCAGAACGTGCTATTGGATATAGTATTTAATTATTTTTCTATAATAAATGAAAACATAAACCTCAAATTCAAATATAAATTTCATTAAACCACTAATTTCAACTAGTAAAACGCTGGGCACTTGCGGATAGTATTCAATAAATCATTTCAGGAAAGTAATTTGCGGTCATCGTTTAAAGAAAGAGTGGTTTGCGGTTTATGATTTGTGAATATATAATAGGACTTTCCTAATATTTATTTATTTATTTATTTATTTTGCTCAGCGTCTTCATACTCAGCAAACATATATGCAAATAACTAATAAATTAGTTGATTAATAATGATGATGAAGTGTATTCACAATTGCATGGTAAATAATTAATGACAATCATTCTAAGAATACCCGACAGAGATTGGATTCCATAGCTCTCTGTGACAAGTAAATCAGATTATAGGAATCTTACGTTTAGCCAGCGTGTCCACCATTGAGCATTTTCTCAATTTAACTGAATCCTTCTTAATGAGTAATCTATAATCAGTAGCAGTTTCTTATAGTGAGCGCAATCCTAAAAAGTAATGAGTATGTTTACAGTTTAAAAAGAGATTGTTCACAATGAAATAACTTAATATTTAATTTCAACATCAGATCTTAAGAAGATTATAGATAATGAAGGGTAAAACACAATTGTGCATACATAGATAGGAACGAAATTTTCTAAAGTCACTTAAAAATAATCTTCAGTAACCCCATGGCTTCTTTGGTGCCGACTGATGGCTTTGAAAAGTTACCAGACCAAATTATGTATCCCTACGCTGAACCATATGATCTGCAAAAACATGTGTTTAGCAGCCGTCTCTTCTGACAGTCAAAATTTAGGTATATACCTAAATGTTGGCTATCAGAAGTCAACTGTGAGCTCACAGTCAGCACCAAAGAAGCCGTAGGGCTACTGTACCTTCTATAATGCGATTTTTCTTAAATGTTTGATAGTCAATCATTTAAAGCCATTTTCAAACAATTCAGTAAAACTATATTTCAATAATTTTTCTTCCAAAACCAATTGTACACTGTTACATAAATGACTTATAAAACATTCCTTTTATATCTATTTTGAAAAAATTGTAAACATTAATTTTGAAAAATCTGGTTTATACAAATATTTTTTATCAAAAATCAACCCTTAAATTTAGAGCTAGAGTTAAAACAATGATTGTTTCTTGAGCTATAGCCAAATAAAATCCTAATATCAAGTTCGAACAAAATTCATCAAATCATTGCAGGTAGCCACAAATATAGACAGACATACGGAAAGAGAAACAGAGATAATTGTAAAACCAAACTTTTTGAGTTCAAGTGAACATAAAAAGTCAAGATCTAGCATAATATCAAAGTTAAAAATGTTTACTATTATATTGATTTATTTATGAGGTAAAGCAAAGTAATCTATATATTTGTTATATTAATAGTTGTCACGTAAATTTTTTTACTTTGAAACATAAAATTTGTAATTTGGCCAACAAATTAATTTTACAATCTCTTCCTTCACAATTAATACACGTACATTACTAAACACTATTTCGAATGTATTCCTAAATTAAATATCAATATAATTTCTCAAAATTGGTGTCTACAGAACACAAGGCATATAAATATATTAATTATAATTTGAAGCTTTTTGACATGTCCGATTACATTCTTCCTAAAATGATCCAACATAAAGAACAGTTTTAAAGGAGTTTAATCCTACTCGGAAGGCCGGGGTTTGATATCTATTCGGATGAGCTTGGATTAATTTTTCAATTATTAAAAAAAATAGTAGAGCTCTTTAGCACCCGATTTCTAATAAGCATTTTAACTTACAAATTAGCCTAACACAATACAATATGCCTACTTCTACATAAACACATTTTAGGTAAACACTGATTTTTTTTAGGAAGGAGTATCTGAAAATTTTATATTTTATGATTTAGTTAGGAAAATATGCTTCCCAGAAAGCAATTCCCAAGAACATCAGTGTATACCTACTATTTGGATATCAGGATGAATTCGTATAAAATTAGTTAAGATTTTAGTCAGTTCTACCTAGTTTAAAAGCAGAGTTAAATAGATAACATTTTACTGACTCAGTGATGAGGAAGCGCACGTGGGTGAACTTACCTAAAATTCACCTTTTTCTTACTAAGTGCTTAGATTAACCAGTAAAAGCTATGGGTAGCCCTGAACATCCAGTAAAGGCACGTAACACTGTAACGAAAATTCCTCCTTGGACAGTTTCCTCCATGTTACCTGTCGTGTTCCTGCCTTAAAAAAAACTTCCCAAGAGACGCAGGGTCAAAAAAAAAGGTCGACACGTGACAAAGGTCTTGTTTCCTTTTAATAAAAACTTGTTCACATTTCGTCATAGAAATATGCAATCCTCTCTTCTTCTCCTACTCCTACCACATAGCCTCAGGCAATTAAGCACATAATATTTTATTCAATTATGGTGCAACGATATAGATTAGGCCTTTAATTACCACCCACTCCGGTAGCATCATGGTTAAACGTGCTACTCTCACAATAGATAAGACTGCTGAATTTGGTGATATTGGAGCTCTATTCCAGTTGGGTCAAATTAGGTTATTTTTCCTAAATGTTTTTTCACCCTACTTCAACATAAATTCTGGTGCACGTCCTCTAAATTAAACCTTCCTAATCCTTAACACATTAGTGTAATTAGTACAAAAGCGTATAACCCGAACGGGTAGTAAGACATGGTGCTAAAAAATCTAATGATAATAATTACTCATCTAATTTATTAGTGTGTGGAAATGTTTTGTTGTTTTTATATTTTTGAACATGCCCGGTGAATGACCTACTGACTGAATCTCCTTAAAGATACTATACCTGTGCTGGTAGAAGAAGGAGTTGAAACTATGTCAATAATTAATTAAAATCAATATAGATACCCAGTAAACTCAATTCCTCCAGTTGATGGGAGTTTTTGTCCCTCTCTAGTCTGGTTCATCAACTTGAAAAATAATAAATCAATCTTGATGTTTTATAAATTTACATTGAGTTGTGTCTTGAACTCTGATTTTAATAAATACCGTGAAATTTATTTATTCGATGACGTATACGAGCAAGGTCTTCGGGTATCTGGTTTTATAGAACATCAGTATTAAGATTTTAAATCAATGTACTCTACATACACATTTGACTATTATCTTATTTCAGTGTCAAAATAAAAATTGATAACTGGTAAACCTATAGAGTATATAATTAATTATTAGTTAATTTGATGTGTTAAATCTTAAATGATCTCATTTAGAAACATTAAATTTATATTGGTTTGATTATGAAAGCATGGAAAAATAATTTAAGTACAGCCTCATCCATGTTCATTATCAAATATTCTTTGTCATAAAATGAAAGTCGAGTATAGAATGTGGGGTTGGAATCTCCTGGGAGTTTAAATATAATACATATTTTTTCCTAAAACTAAATAATTACATATCTGAAAGCTGTATAGAAACCAATGTACAATAATATAATGCAATTGTTTATTCAATAAAACTCTTTTTTTGTGGAGTTCGGTTGTAATAGCTACATTAATTTAACGTGAAAGACATAAATATGTAATGTAGAATAGTAATATAAATGCACAATATTTTATTAATATTTGAAGAGAATGTTAATAACAATTACAAATTATAACACATTATAATAAATAAATCTTGAAATTTTAACAAACGTCTAAAAATTCAATACATTAAAAAAATGTAGACTTTTGTGTCAATTACATAAAAAACTATGTTTTTTTAAACCAAAGGATTATGTTATCTTACATATATTTCGTCCCTTGTTATTAAATTGAGAGTAGCCAGAACGAGCTATAAAACGCATTGTGTTTTGGCCATGATTTGATTTGGTGTGTTTTCTTTTTATATTTTATTAGACCTGAGGATGATGCCGTCTTAGCATAGAAACAAGTTGTAGTATTTATAACGTTGCAGTATTTGCAGCAGTATCAAGGACCAGGGAATTCAGATAAGAAACAAACTCAATATTTGTATATTCTTTATTTTTTTAAACTTCATAATATTTCTGGCTGCTCTTAATTTAATAATAAGATACCAAATATATGAATGATAACATCATCCTTTGTGGTTTTAGAAAACATAGATTTTAAATGTAATTGACACAAAAGTCTAATTTTTTTTAAAATGTATTGAACTTTTTAGGCGTTTGTTAAAATTTCACGATATATTTATTATAATGTGTTATAACTTGTTATTCTTATTACCAATCTCTTCAAATATAAATCAAATATTGTGAATTTATGTTATTATGCTACATTATATATTTATGTTATTATGCTACATTATATATGTATGTCTTTCACGTTAAATTAATACAACCAATACAACCGAACTTCAATAAAAGTCAAGTTTTATTGTTTAAATAATCTTAAACGTTCCTTTTTTAAATATTCAAATGTTTTTCAAAAATGTAATGTAAGCATAATTGATAGTGAGCCTAGCTGAAAGAATATAGGATAGGCGTTAATCATGGCAAAGTTCATACACGATACCTATTAGATTTCCTTTCAGTCTTCCAGTCAAAATATTAATTTTTTTTCCTACCAAATGGGACACATATTAATACTTGTCCTAAATCGTCACCTTTTATCGCCTTCCCTAGTTTGTTAAAACACTAGGAATTCATAAAACAAAGTGGCCCTCAAGTTCTTGGAAGAGCCGAAACATAAAACAAAATATAGTTGACAAAAGTGTATCACCTTGACATTGTATGAGTGAGCATATTTAAATAAATATAATAGATTATGATATTATATTGTCACTATAAATCAAAAATAAAATGTAGAAAATAATATTGGTTTAGTAATATATAATATATAATTAAATAAATTGATTGAATTATAGAAAAATAAAGCACACGTAAATGTGAGAATTTACGAATTATTTGGGCCACCCTTTTTATTATTTAATAAGTTTTTATTAATCAGTTTGAGTTTATCATCTTAAAGATATAACTATTATTGGATGTATCTTGCGAATATATAATTACTCTTCATATGTCCAGTAAAAAAAATTGTATGCTACTTTTGTATTAGTTAAGTTCACACATTAATGAAGTTGTAAATACGTATGTAATATTGTTAAAGTGGTTTTAGCTAGTTATATAATCACGTATGGATTAAAACTTAACATAACTTATGAGAGAATATATGACATTAACCACCCAACTTTAGTGAAGAAATTTTACAGGAGTGGGAATAGAATAATCTAACAGATAAATTACAAAATCATTTTAGTCATTCCCTGGGATAGAACTAAGTTTGTAGCTCCCATTTACAATACCACATATTAATGACTACCATAGAGAAAGGAATTTTTTTCTATGTGACTACCTTTTATAATGTAGAAGAAGAACTTTCATCTATAATAGTTCTAGACTATACCAAAGAAAATGTATATTTCATAGCGATATAAGTTTATTGATAAATTCAAATTATCGTAATATCTGTTTGAGATTTGTTTCTCATAGCCTCACATTTTAGGTGTAAAAGATGACTAAAGATTTGCTACTACATGAAGTTTCTTCGAATGAACGAAGAATGATTCATAGACGTGACTAAAGTCATTGCCTCAAAGAAAGAGTAGAATCACGATTAAAAAAAAAGAAAAGAAGAAGAAATCTACTCATAACAAGACACCGACAAAAAATAAGTGTCACGTTCTCACAAGTTAATAACTGTTCTCTCCATGGATGACAAATTATTTTTCTGCAAACGTCTATCTTACGAAACATCTAAATTAGAAGTCTGTGTCTCTAATTAATAACATGGTACAGCTGCAACAAAAATTATAGTTAAAATTAATTTCATAAACTTTTGGAAACACCAATTGGAGCTCAAGTCCCCCTTACCCATAATATGCCTGTTATCTTTCTGTTAAATGACCTTTTGACACACACCCTTGCCCACTTTTGATTAACTTCGTTAGGTAAGCAAATTAGTATTCAACTTGTTTATAAGGTTTTTTGTACCAATTGTCAAATCTTAACAAAGACCTAATTTTCAGAGTATAAGGGGGAAAGAAGGGTTTGGAAAGTGCAAGACGGAGATGAAAATGGGTGGTGACCATTTTACAACTGCACAACGTTGCAAAACTTGTAGTGGTGGCCTGTACACACATGTTTACTACAAATATGTCGTAGCTTGGTGACCGAGTCACCTGGTTCCCACGTAGCTCCAGTAATTGTTTCCAGATTGCGGTGCAAATGATAATCCGGAGGAAAATTCCCCACCCACAATAATTCCAACGTCACGATTGAAGGTCGACGGATACAAGGGCGTCCAGTTTCAGGAAATATCACTTGCACGGTGACATCATGTTTCAGTCATGTCGCGTTGAAGAAAGGGACACATCTTCTTCTTGGGATGTGACTTATTTTGGGAAATCCCGTGCTCTTATATCCTATATCATGAGCATCCGTTTATTTTAAACGAAGCCTTTTTACTTAGACACCCAATGTGGCTTGGGAAATTAACAGTAGTCACCTCCTGAGAATAATGCCTAAAGTATCTTAGCTACAGTCAACTTTTCACACAAAGGGCCTAGAAGAATCTAGAAAAGCTACTTCATCAACATTTGATTACGACAAGTCATGACTTTTGCAGCTGTCACCTTTGATAGATACAATCGATACCTATAAATAAAGTGAAATGTTATCACTGTTTACTATAAAAGAGGTTTATATTTCCTAAGAGTGTCTTCCTATAAAAACTGTAATACATTTTAAAACAAGGACAGCAATTGCAGAATCAGAAGAATTATAATAGTAAGCGCTGATGATTTATAGTAATCCAAGGTATAACTAAGCTATAATTTTCTTATAATTTAAGGTACACATTACAAAAACTGCTTCTTTTAAAAGTACATATCATAAACAATTAACAGAGATAATATTAAATACAAGATTACCCCCAAACCAGAAAACTTATTGGAGGAGGGTACTCTTTATTCTCAGCTTGGCAACAGAGAAATGATAATCCATAAGTTTGAATATTATTTCTGTTTTAAAATAACTATTTTCAAATGTTTAGTACTTTTGTTTAAATGCGGTAAAATAAGTTAAATATTCTCTGACTTTTAACTAGAACTATATTTCTAGAATTCAAATCTTAGATCCGAATCTTATCCAAATCTTCAATTTTCTTTCGAATCTCAAATCAAAATTCGAATCCTCGAAACTTTAAAACTGTAAAATTGTAATTAGTGAGAATATTTTTAAAAATGAATTTAAAAATGTTTTTTTAATTTTTGATGCCATTGATTAAACACTATTTTGTTTATAATCTCGATTTTGTCATAAACAACAAAGAAAACCATTTATATGTAAAATAATTATGCAAATAAAATATTCTTGTTTGTGATTTGTTACTCTCTCAAATACACAAATGAGTATAACTCCTTTTACAAATTTGCTTAAATTTTTGTATAAAGTCAAAGTCTTCATTATTTTATTTGAGATCATTTTTCTAAATTATTACTCACTTCGAATATTTCGAATGCTATCGGATTCGAGTAATTCAAGGAATCAAGTATTCGAGCGTACAACCTTTATATTTAATATAATTACGATGCTTTTAGGAGACCTACACCTTCTAGAAATCACACATAGATTTTATATTTTTATGCTCAATAACGTGAATAAAAATATGCATACATTATTTTATTGATAAATTGATAATTAATATTTGAATAGAATTTTTTTTAAAAGAGTATTGTTATAGAATCAAGTTCAACCTGTAGCACAGTAAATAAATATTAATATTAAAAATATTTGTCTTTAAATGTTGGCCCAATTAATTTAGCTCCTTTAAGTGTATTTGTTGACATTTAAGATTAATACTTTGCATTTTATAAAGCATACTATTGTTAGAACATTACATGATCTACAAACTTGAGTACTTTTTCAATTTATTAAATAAATTTAGAAATTTGTTTACTCAAATGAGCAAATATGTCCCCAATAAAAAGTGGCCACGTGATCATAATATGTCAGGATCACGATGGATTTAATTTCCAATAACGTGGACGTTCTTAGAAAGGTGCACTAAGTGTAATTTTACCAATGTGATCTGTCACTGTGGTTTTCCCATGCCTTCTCCCCACTCAAGTAGGTGTATTCACTCTGCTTCACCCTCCCAACCCCTACATGTTGGGGATGAACATATTTATGGTTTCCCCCACTCCCCACTTGCAAATTATAATCAATTTCTCTTATAATATACTTTTGTCATCCCTAAATTTAGGTGAATATGTAGAGAACGGGAAATAAGGGCAGTAATTTTGCACTTTTTATAGTAAAAAAAATCTGTGAGAATAAATAATATATGACTACAGTAGAAACATAAAGTTTTAATTTTCTTCCCATGGTGGAGTCAACAGTTCTTGAATATCTTTCATGATAATGACAAAATTAGATGACAAACTTTCAAATAAAGAAGAAAATTTATCATTAAATTCCAGGACATTCTTGATATATATTAAAGAAACCTTGATATTACTATGTGAAGAAAATTAAATTCTATGATTCTATTGAAGTACATCATTTATTTTTACCAAAAAATTGTTTTGATATAAATACCACAAAGTACTTAACTTAACTAGCCTTTTTTTCGACCCCACCTTAATAATGTAAAATGTGAAAATCCTGAACGGGTAAGTAAGATGTGGTGCTAGTAAAAAAAAAAAGATTATAATTTTTAAATAGTGACTTCGCTCCATCCAGGAAGTGACCAGTGGTTGACGAGGTCAGAATTACCTCCATGTATGGGCGGTGTTTTGTTCTGTGCAGCCGCAGGACCACTAATCATCTCCAGTGACATGGCAGAGGTGACAAAGTCGTCGTGACCGGCCGGGACAGCGCAATCAATTGACGAGCACCTCGAGGCAACAGCTGACCAAAAACACAATCTGAACCAGCCATCATGTCATTGAGCTATTTTTTTTACTATGAATACAGAAAGAGACTATGTCAATGTTAACTTATCTGCGTTTGTTATCCGTGACCTCTACACCGGTGGCTTTCCCACGTAACCATTGCTAAAACTTTTCTTAGCTCTCCCCTCTCCTTTTTTCCTGACATGTTTATTAGACATAAAAATGGGATAGAGCTAATCAATTTTTAAGAGGGAATTAACTATTTAAACACGCTTGAATCTAACATCAGTTGAAGAATTTAAACCTTTAACGGGGCTGCCTAGATAGATGATATATTTCCAATTAGATGTTGCACTTAGGTTAAATATTGACATAGCCTTTAACAGTACACGAGTTTAGGGTTCACTCGAACGAACAAAAAAGCATGTTATATGAACTTCTGTTTAATATGTATATAGACTTCCAAACATTGGTCGAAAGTTGAAATTTTCCACTATGAAAAGTCCAAACAATCCACAGTTTTGGTTGATCATTTAGACCCTAATGCCTGAGAAAAGAAAGATGACTAATATAGGAGCATAAAATATATATCTGTGAATTCAATTATGTAATTTAATATGCGGGTTATAAAACAAATTGTATTAGCATTTGAATTTTACTCTTTTGTTTATTTTCATAATGAAGGACAGCTTAACCCAGGAACGCTATAAACTCAATTTGTTTCTGAATTATCTCTCGTAAGCAACTTAAATAAAGTAAAAAATTTACTATATTAACAAGTGGAAATAATTAATTTCAAAACAAAGCATTTGAGTTTTTTTCCAAATTACGTTATTACCTTCTGGTTTTTCCATCCCTTCTCTATGCTCAGTAGGAAGTATCTCCTTAAAATTCCCTGCTTATCCTTACTTCCTACATTAAACCCTAAATAAGACGTGTTTTAAAACTTAAAATTAGAAATATAATTCTAGTAAGTGTTTTAGAGATCATATCAGGCAATTGTTAGTAAACTCACCAACCCAATCCGATTCGCTTCAATTCAATGAGAA
Organism: Timema shepardi; assembly: GCA_902151425.1. Lineage (NCBI taxonomy): Eukaryota > Metazoa > Arthropoda > Insecta > Phasmatodea > Timematidae > Timema > Timema shepardi. Next base: position 107,852 of record CABFVX010000140.1, on the reverse strand, counting down.
TGTATTAAGAGCGTTCACATGCTTTTAAGATAGGCCCGCTACAGGTGTGAGCTAAGGAACATAAAAAAAATCCTAAGCAAGAGTTACAAAATTATAATAAAATCATCATATACCATTTAATAAAGTTTATGTATATTTTAACTCATATTTTCCTGTAGTCGGGCCAATAGAGAAATAGTAATATAAAAAAGAGAATGAAAATATGCCTTAAAACACACGAAGATTTTTTTATTGCCCCATTGGTTGGCACGTGGTCTAAATATAATTTAATCTGTGTTTGGTACTCCAGTGACAAGGAGGTCTGGATTAAAATCCCTATTGGGTACACAAAGGAGGTTTAGTTCCTAAGTGGATCCATCCAAGTGAATCTTAAACATAACCTCTAAACTATACATTATTCATCCTTACCATAATAGTTTCATTAAATCTTTGCCACAATATTTTAATCACTATACAAATAGTGATTATATTATTATTGTATATGTATGTATGTATGTATGTATGTATGTATGTATGTATGTATGTATGTATATATTGTATGTATGTATGTATGTATGTATGTATGTATGTATGTATGTATGTATGTATGTATGTATGTATGTATGTATGTATATATGTATAATATATATAATGTTCCTTTAGTGTATGGTTATTTTTGTATTACTTTAATTAATATTAATAACATAGATGTGTGACCAATATTCTCAATAAATATTGTGTTTAAACACTTTTTTTTACACTTTTTTTAAATCATAATCAACACCTAATTGATTTTTATTGAATTATTTCCCCCAAACTAGTTTTATTATTTAATGTTTAGAGTTAAAACTAGTTTTATCTAAAATTCAAACATGTATAGCAATACATTCTATTTATAGCTAAGAAATACTAGCTGTAACAAAGGAATTTAGTATGAACTAGTTTTAACTAGAGAAAACGAATTCTAACTAAAAACCTGTTTTGACTGCGAGATATATATATATATATATATACATATGTTGCAATCAACACTTAATTGTTTTTTATTGAATTATTTCCCCCAAACAAGTTTCTCTAGCAAAAACTAGTTTTATTTAATGTTGAAAGCTAAAGCTAAAATTAGTTTTAACTTTCAACATTAAATAAAACTAGTTTTAGCTAGAGAAACTTGTTTGGGGGAAATAATTCAATAAAAAACAATTAATTGTTGATTGGGATTTTAAAAATTGTATTATTTAATACAATATTTATTGAGAATATTGATCACACATCAATGTCATTAATATTAATTAAAATAATACAAAAATAAGCATACACTAAAGGAAAATTTTTAAGGAACATCATTGAGCCTTGTCTACAGTATTAATTTAAAAAAGTGAAATTAAAATAATCAAACATTAAAATATGTTAATTGTCTGATAAATTTAACGAAAGTAGCTTGAGTCTTAATAAAAGACAAACTTAACATAAAAAATAAAAAAGGGAACAAGTAAGTTTACATTACTTGTTATTGCAAGGCGAAATATCGTGGCATTTCGAGTTACACAGGTTGCCTTTTTTCTTACAAAAGCACCTTTTTGACATACGCGCATTTTACACACACAGCAAACAAATCCGTGGCCTGTTCCTAAGGCTACTGTCCTGTCAGAAGTTCTTAAAGATAAAATTGTCTTTGGCACTTCTTCTTGTAGCAAGAATTTTGTTTTGGACACGTCGAACTAGGACTTGAAAAAGCACTTTTAGTTAGCTTACTTAAAAAGCGATTAGGTATTTAATAAGACCTTCTACGCACTACATATATTACAATAAGAATATTAAAGCTTAGAACATTAATGAATAGCTTGCATAGTTAGCAACATTTAACAGTGGCACATTTTCAGTGCTTTGAACCAAGAACCCACTGAAAGTGTTTGTGACGATATTCGTCCTGAAATTATTGAAATCAATTCAACAATACATACCTCTAATACAATTTATCGAGTATTCCATATTTCTTTCCAATCTTAAGCAAACCTTGTTCATCCTTTTGAAGAACCACTCCAACTATATTGCGGAGATCTACTTAACCTCTGTCGACATCAGGAACCGGTACAATTATATTATCACTGATTTCTACAGGAGCATGTATTGAATCCGAAGCCAATTTCATTCTCTTGCCTGTTTTGTCAAATTTTCGTCACTTTTTTGTCTAGCTGCTGTTATTTGGGATTGTCGATTCGCATTAGCTAAAGCTTCTGGATCTTTGTCCCTAGCTCTGCACTCGTAATAGCTACAGCTTCTGGGTCTTCTTGACTGGCTGCTGATATCATTGGAGACTGTCTACTCGTACTAGTTACAGCTTCTGGGTCTTCTGGACTGGCTGCTGCTATCATTGGAGACTGTCCACTCGTACTAGCTTCAGCTTCTGGATCTTCTTGACTGGCTGCTGCTCTAATTGGAGACTGTACACTCGTACTAGCTACAGCTTCTGTGTCTTATTGACTGGCTGATGCTGTAATTGGAGACTGTCCATTCGTACTAGCTACAGCTTCTGAGTCTTCTTGACCGCCTGATGCTGTAATGTAGACTGTTCACTCGTACTAGCTATAGCTTCTGGGTCTTCTTGACTGGCTGATGCTGTAATTGGAGACTGTCCACTCGTACTAGCTACAGCTTCTGAGTCTTCTTGACTGCCTGATGCTGTAATTGTAGACTGTTCACTCGTACTAGCTACAGCTTCTGGGTCTTCTTGACTGGCTGATGCTGTAATTGGAGACTGTCCACTTGTGCTAGCTACAGCTTCTGGGTCTTCTTGACTGGCTGATGCTGTAATTGGAGACCGTCTACTTGTGCTAGCTAAAGCTTCTGAATCTTCTTGACTGGCTTATGCTGTAATTGTAGACTTTTCACTCGTACTATTTACAGCTTCTGGGTCTTCTTGACTGGCTGATGCTGTAATTGGAGACTGTCCACTCGTACTAGCTACAGCTTCTGGGTCTTCTTGACTGGCTGATGCTGTAATTGGAGACTGTCCACTTGTGCTAGCTAAAGCTTCTGAATCTTCTTGACTGGCTGATGCTGTAATTGTAGACTTTTCACTCGTACTATTTACAGCTTCTGGGTCTTCTTGACAGGGTGCTGCTGTAATTGGAGACTGTCCACTTGTGCTAGCTACAGCTTCTGGGTCTTCTTGACAGGCTGCTGCTATCATTGGAGACTGTCCACTTGTGCTAGCTACAGCTTCTGGGTCTTCTTGACAGGCTGCTGATGTAATTGGAGACTGTCCACTTGTGCTAGCTACAGCTTCTAGGTTTTCTTGACAGTCTGCTGCTATAATTGGAGACTGTCCACTTGTGCTAGCTACAGCTTCTGGGTCTTCTTGACAGGCTGCTGCTATCATTGGAGACTGTCCACTTGTGCTAGATACAGCTTCTGGGTCTTCTTGACTGGCGGCTGCTGTCATTGGAGACTGTCCACTCGTACTAGCTACAACTTCTGGGTCTTCTTGACAGGCTGCTTCTATAATTTGAGACTGTCCACTGCTACTAGCTACACAGTCGTTACCTCCTCTGTTTCATCTAATATTTCCAAATCATATGGTGCCTTGTTTTCTTCATCTATCACATTAATTTTATTTAAAGCACTTTTAAGATCATCTTTATCACGTCAGTTTTAACTGAATATTTTGTCAAAACGCGTTTTGTCAAAACGCGTTTTGTCGAGTTAAAACCAGTTTTAAATGACATTCAGTATAATCTAGTTTTATCTAGTAAGAACGAGTTCTAACTAAAAACGAGTTTTCACTGTAGTGTATATATATATATATATATATATATATATATATATATATATATAGAGAGAGAGAGAGAGAGAGAGAGAGACAGACAGACACAGAGAGAGAAAGAGAGCAAACAAGTGCGTTAAAATCGCGGAAAGATACAACATATTTTTTATGTCTAGGTTTATAACTAGCTCTCTCTTTGAGAGTTGGAATAGTAAGTTCAGTTCTGAATACACCTTACATACATCTGATTGTTAATATTATGGGCGTTTACACTGTAGAAAATGTATACCCATAAGTGTTTTACTCATACGCACCGCTTATTACTACCCGTTTAGGTTTTACACCTATGTAATAGTTACACTAATATGTTAAGGATTAGGGAGGTTTAATATAGAGAAAGTGAAGCCACATTCACATGTAGGGAGAGTGGAAAATCATTTATAAACAACACTCTTTTTGCACTCGACTGGAATTGAGCCCCGATCTCCCGCTATTCACCAGTATAGTCTAACACGAGGGTAGCATTTTATACCATGAGGCCACCAAAGAGGGTTCCACCAGCGTTTTAACCCAATAATATTATTGACAAACTTATGATTACCAACATTTATTTGAACTTCTAAGATGAGCGTTTAAAGTCCAATTTTCATTGGAAGATTCTTATTTTACATTTAAAAAAAGTTACTCAATCTACTTTCACGTATTGATAAGTCAAGACATCTTATTTGAAACTGTCACTTCTGATAGTAAAAATACCCATAAAAACACTAATATGAAGAGACTATATATAGTATCCTAAAATGTGATCAGTGCTACTCACAAAAACCCGCCTTGGTGGCGTAGTTAGTTAACGCGCTAGTCGCTTTGAGCTCGACTGCTGAGGACGGGGAGATCGAGGTTCGAATCTCGGTCGGGTGAAATGGGGGTGGTTTTTCCTAAAATGGCTTTCCACTCTCCCTCCACGCATGTGCGGGTTCACTTCCTCTAATTAGACCTTCCTAATTCCTAATCCATTAGCGTAATTAGTACTTAAAGCGTATAACCCGAACGGGTAGTAAGACGCGGTGCTAAATAATAATAATAAAAATTAGCCGAAAAAAAAGAGCTATTTGTATTTTCTATAATACTATACTTATCATTTAAAAATAGTATTTAAAGTGTACTTTATCAATCTGCTGATTATATGGACACATGACATGCAAACTAAATTAACACAAAAACCAACATAGATCCTATAACTCCGGCCATAAAGTTATTACTATGAAAGGAGAGACCACAATTTTACAACTAATACATTTTACGATTGTGTCATGTCAACCCCTAGACCTGAACACTGGGATTCTATTCAGTAAAAACATTCTCAGAACACCCAGCCACATCTAGAACCTTGGCATCTATGTCACCAGCAGAACTGTCCAGATGAACTTGATGCCTAGATACGCGTATCCATAGATATGTGCTCATGAGTTTTGTGGGAATGTTTACTCAAAGATTTAAGGTGGTAGTAGGTAGAGATGTAAGCAAACACTAGTTAATATCTGTATTTTTTAAAGTTTCATATAGAAAAACTGTTCGTAGACTAAAATTAGTAAAATGTTGCTTCACTAGATATGTTTAGTGAGATTTTATAATATATATCTCAGATATTTTAGATAATTGTTTAAGTAGTATGTCTGTCTACTGATCTAAGGGTCTCCGATTTGATTTCAGGCATGACCGAAACGTTTATCATTTGTGAAATGTCTTACTTTTTTTTTACAGTGATGAATTAATGGATATGGGTTGATTGTTATGTCTGTTTTAGAATAACATTAGTTTATAAATTATGTGCTGATATTATAAGTTGGCTCAGAAAGTGCACGTTAAATATTTCAAATAAAATAAATAAAATTGAATAATTCCCATTATCATAATGACAGTTCAACAAGAATCTGTTCAAATGAAAAGGTGTCAGACTTTTCTGTGCTGGAGACCCGGGGTTCAATCCTCGGTCCCGGCACAGATTTATCTGATTACCAAACCCTTCCTTCACCTCTGACAAGACGTGTATTAATCACAACTTGTGAATGTGTGGAATGCCAGGCCTCCACCGTGGTTCGGATCCCACGTTAAACTATAGGTCCTCCATTTCATCTCACAATCGCCCTACCATTACACATTAGCGTAAGTGCGTATAACCCGAACGGGTAGTAAGACGTGTTGCTAATAATAATAATATTAATAAAAGTAATAATAATATTAGGAAATACCAAAATGGCGAATAAGTAATATTTCCAAATATTAAACAAATTTCAAAACAATACCGTGGATCTCTCCATTTGTTTCAAGTGCATGGATAAGTCTGACAGTAAGTGCTCCCATTAAAGGTAATATAATTTCCGTATTAATGTACATTATAAAATATGTGATAATTGACCTAACAATACAATTGTTTACGTGAGCTAGGCAGATTTTTAAAACACATAGACATGAAAATGTCAACTCACTACAATCTTATTACAATATAAATCAGATGGAAGAATTAAGAGGAAATTCCTTATATTCTACGATTGGAAAAAAAATATAAGGAAAACTAATTATGCTGAAGAAACAAACTAAAAAACTGGCACAACTAGCTATATCCGCGTTTCATCTCCAATAGAATATCCAAGTAAGACTTTTAATGAGAAATTTATATACGTGACGCTATAAAGAGTTTACGCCAAAATGGATGTATGGAATGTAGTGCGATGAACAAGAGTCTCACTTGAAACGTCTAAATAATAATTCAATATTTGAAACTATCAATAATGTTTTTTATTCGCATAGTTGTCTAATGTCAGTTCTAGATACTTTTTCTGTCTGTTTACCGCGTCTTATTACAATACAGGTTTCATAGGAAGAGATATTTAGAAAATATCAATACAATTTTTTGCTGGACAAATTTTTAATATTTTACTGTTTTATTAGGGTCGTTTTAAAGCTTAAATATAATATATTACATTAAAATAAATATTATACCAAAAGTGATAGCTGAATATTATCACACGAATTGATAAATTAGGTAATATGTTAAAGTAGATATATTAACTCATCTAGCTTCAAGATAAGGCCTTTACATTAAAAATTGTACTGATAATATACCATAAAGCAAATGAGGTTGATGGTTTAGAATAAATGCACCAGCATTTTTTAGTAAATATTTAGAAGAAAGCACCTCATTACACCCGAGTGGTATTTGAGGCCCAGCCTTCCAATCCCCAACAAACTAGACAAGACGAGATTGGCACATTTATCCACGTGCTTACAGAGGTTGCGGTATAGTTTAATTGTCAAAATTAAATAAACTTTTCTGACAGTTAAAAATATTAATATCTCTTCTTTATTGTATTTACAATCCAAGCAATTTCTTCTAAAGATCTTATTTAATAAGTTATGTGCTCATGCTTACAACAATTTTTGTAAAACTACGTGTAGTCTGGATGGGTAGTAAGACGTGATGCCAAAATAAACCTATTTAAGGCAGTTTTTTAAATTAGGACAGGAAGTAAAATAAATATAATTAATTAAAAATCTATTTCAGAAATAAACTATTTTCACACAAAATTAAGAAAAAATAACAGTTTAATACTTTGTCCAAGATCTCATTTAATACTCTTTATATGGGGGGACCTGGTGGTATAGGGGTAAGGTGTTAGACTTCTATGCTGGTGGCTGGGGTTCAATCCTCGGTCCCGGCAAAGATTTAACTGATTACCAAACCCTTCCTTCACCTCTGACAAGACCTCTTGTGAATGTGAGGAATGCCAGGTCTCCACCATGGTTCGGATTCCACGTTAAGCTGTAGGTCCTTCATTTCATCTTACATTCACCCTACCATTTGCACATTAGCTTAAGTGCGTATAACCCGAACGGGTAGTAAGACGCGGTGCTAATAATAATAATAATAATAATAATAATAATAATAATAATAATAATAATAATAATAATAATAATAATAATAATAATGAAATACTTTTTATGGAATAGGGAACCCGGTAATTATAGAATTCACCAACTAACGTAAATAATTTGATAGATTGTTTACATAATTGGGTGGGATATCATTTTGAATACCTGAGTGTACAATCCTAAAAATATATATAAAAATAAAATAAAGTGTAATGTATATCTGAACCTGACTGGCCTAATTCACTGAACGTGACGGGCCACTTTGTTCCACGCGCGCGCGCGCGTGTGAGTGAGAGAGTGTGTGTGTGTGTTTTAAGAGCAACTCTAGCGACACCGGACCGAGCAAATTAGTCACCCTGATCACACACACCTAGGTCATTAAATTGCTAGTCTGCACCACCGTGCGATTAAATTACCCGCGACTGGTCCTCTAGGAGGTCACTCTAGATCCACCTTATTTCCCCGACTCGACTGGAGACACCGGTACTAATGTGTGGCCATTGTACACTCAGATCGTTTCAACTAATGATGTGTGACGACATAGCAGAGGACAAAGAGTCAGGTGGTCTCATGCATTATATAAATGACGTCACAGCTCTAAGAATGTAGTAGATTCTGTTACGCACTAAATGAATGAAGTAATAGAATGAAACAAAGAAGTAGGTGCTTTCGTACACGAGAAAAAGAACTTAAAAAAAGAGGACCGAGAGCTAGGTGCTCTCATGTGTGAGATGACGGAGGTAACAGATGGGAACAAAGAGGTAGGTGTGCTCTCTTGCACGAGATAAAGAACATAATAAAAGGGGTAAGCGAGTTATGTACTCTTGTGCACGAGATAAAGAACATGATACATAGTGAAAGTGAGGTATGTAGTCTCGTGCACGAGATAAAGAAAGTAATAAAACGAGACAGAGAGGCAGGTGCTCTCGTGCACGAGACAAAGGACAAAATATAAGGGGACAGAGCAGTAGGTGCTGTCCTGCACGTGACAAAGAACGTTATTAAAGGGAACAGAGAGGTAGGTGCTGTCATGCACGTGACAAAGAACGTTATTAAAGGGGACAGAGAGGTAGGTGCTTTCATGCACGTGACAAAGAACGTTATTAAAGGGGACAAAGAGGTAAGTGCTGTAGTGCACGTGACAAAGAACGTTATTAAAGGGGACAGAGAGGTAGGTGCTGTCATGCACGTGACAAAGAACGTTATTAAAGGGGACAGAGAAGTAAGTGCTGTAGTGAACTAGATGAAGAATGTAATAGAAGGGGGAAAGAGGTTAGAAATGAATATATATCCTAATTTTAGAAGGAAAGTACATCTGAAAGGCCATTACTACTACCAAAATCCTAATAAATATTAGGATTTTCATAGAAAAAACGGCACTTAAGTCAATCGTCCTTAAGAAAATTAGTGTATGCATGACAGTCATAAATATAATTTAATAAATCCAGTTAAGTAATAGAAGGATATTCAGAGAGCAAGTGAATAGTTGAACCGAAGGACATATGAATTGGTTGAATTGTCTATAGTATAAAACAAATTAACTAAGAGGATTAGCAAAGTAAGAACACTTTGATCCTCAAGAATTGGTGGGACAAGACAGTTGAAACGAATATCTACGGTTCATGTTCAACGGTATTTTTGTAGTATTATATCTCCAGTAAAAAAACTAAATTGTAGTTATTTATCTGTCCAAATTATACCAGGAAAATAAATATAAGTATCTCAAAACCAAGGGTTTTTTTCTTTAAAAAAGTACGTTTATAGCTTGCATGATATTAAGGTAAGATATTTTCTATATTAACAAGAACATACTTTCATACGCACTCAGAATTAATAAAATTGCCCACCATAAGACGTTCCATTTAATTTTAATTAATTTTGGTTTGACAATGAGACATGAGAGATTTTTGTCTTAAAACCATAACAATTTGTGACAAGTGGCTTATGGATTCAATTATAATATTCAATCAACTATCATCAGTTAAATGGTTTCACGACATCAGCGCTCATCGGCTTAAGTGCAGTACCTTTATAATATTCTAAGCTCAAATCATCCTACTCCATTAACTCCCATTGGTTTAAGTGATCTACCTCCATAATCCTCTCGATTCGAACCATTCTACTCCATTAACTTCCATCGGTTTAAGTGTTCCACCGCTAGAGTCCTCTTGATTCAATCCATCCAACTCTTTTAACTCTCGTCGGTTTAAGTGTTCTACCTCTATAAAAGTCTCAACTCAAACCATCCTAAGCTTATAACTCCCATCGTTTTAAGTCTTCTACCTCTATAATAGTCTCGAATCAAACATTCTACTCCATTAACACCCATAGGCTTATGTGTCCTACATATAAAAAGTCTTGACTCGAAACATCCTAAATATTAACTACTATTGATTTACGTGTTCTACCGCTATAATTCTTGCAGATGTATCCATCCTACTCCATTAACTCCCATCGGTGCAATGGTTCTACCTCTATATTAGTCTCGTCTCAAACAATCCTACCCCATGATATCATTTGGTGCAAGTGTTATAACTGTAGGATCAACTATCCAACCTCTTTAATTCCTATCAATTCAACTGTCCTATCTGTATAATCATCTCAGCTCAACTATCCCACTTTATCAACGCCCATATGCACCGGTCCCTTAGTGTAGTGTTCAATCTACCTGGCTACAAACCTTGAGGTTCCGGGTTCAAGTCCCGCCTGGTACCATGGGTATTTTTCACGAAAGAGGAGTTATGTCAACGATAATTAGGGTTTGGCTAATAATACTAAAGTTAGGTTTAAAATCACTTCTGGCTTCACACCTTCATAATCACTATCATCACACCATCTCATTGTGGGTATGACTTGTAGACAACCTCTGAGATGTACCCTGGGAAACGTTTTGTGTCATCAGCGTGACTGACTGAAGGACTATAAACACAGGCTACCAAATGAGAGTAAATATATAAATATATATATATATATATATTTATCCTATGGTGTATTTATATATGTATCCCATAGTATAAATTAGCCATACTCAATAATACATCCGATTAATTTGATTTAATTTCTTGCCATTGATATTTTGTCAAGTGTTCAATTCAACTGACCTAATTTCAATACAGACACATTAAATTAATACCGTTAGATGATTTAAGATACCATAAAACGAGCGCAACTCCCAACCGATTAAAATATTCTATTCAACTTTACTCATGGTCACAATGCTTTCACGACTCTACGTATGTACTGTACATTTAATAATTCGTTTCTTCCTAGATACTGCAACAGGATCATATTTGCAGCTCATTAGTCCCTAATTTGGTCGAGTGTACACAGAGATTGTCGGCGCAGGCTCATGACAAAGTCTTGCTCCATGTGACGTCATCTTGGAATAAGCCTCCACATCAGGCGGTCCATTACTTCGAGTCCTCTCTTAATACACCTATTAATCTACATAATTGGTGTTTTTATTTCATCATAGACAGGCAAGCACGAAGGGCTAGAGGGGGCATAGTGATGCACGCCAGCCATCTAATGATGTCTTCGGCTATGTAACGTAGCACAATCAACTGTGCTTTTTATTCTTGAGATTATTCATTCTTTTTTTCATTATTAAACTCGCAAACGCATTGTTTCTAAAATTCCCTATTGTTTAAGAAACCAGTTGATTTAACTTTTGTATGGCGATTCAAATTAGAAACAATTGCCAAAATAAACAGTATTTTCGCCAGTAAAAAAGTGTATAGAATACGATTTGTGAAAATTAAGTAAATAACAAATTTCATTACTTTTTTTTGCCCAACAACAAAAAATTGCTTTTTTTTTAGTTGTGGCTAGGCCCAATAGGTTGATAATAAAATAAAAAATATATTGCGGTAAATTCGGAAAAAATAATTTAGTAACCTTATTAATAAAATTTGACAATATTTGAAATTGATACATATATAGTTAATGATTGTAATAACCAGATAGTAATTAAGCATATGGATTATATTGTTTGGACGTACTATGACATTTTTAGTCATATCAGCCCACCTTCAAACTTTTATTTTTCATAATATCAAATGTTAAAATATTTAAATTCAAAATTAAAACCGAATATTTCTATAGTCAATATAATTTTAAATATTGAAATAAATAATGAAAGGATTGAAAATGACTTAATTTTTTATATGATGAAAAAGATAAGGGGATTTATGAAAAAAACATTTTAATTTTTTTTATTGTATTTCTAATTCATATATATGTGTATTTTTGCATAAGTGCACAGAAAGCTAAGTTTTACCAAGAATATTAAGTCTATATATATTTCATTATAGATGCCAAGACTTCAAAGCGTGTCTGAAAAAAATTAAGTCAAACTTCGAATCAAAATGAACGTATCCACTTTAGTAAAACGGTCATAAAAACATCATGGGAGAGAGTCAAACAAACGCAAACTGGAACAATAAACGCAGCCATTGCAGTTTTGTCACAACGCCCAAGAATTCACTCTAGAATAATAGTATTGGTCTAGGTTCTTTAGTGTAAAAAATAAGAGAGAACGAGACAGAGGCGATTTACATAACCTTCAATCTTATTACATTAGTTTAGAAACTTTCTAATTATCCTGTGGGTTTCCCACGATGCGGCATCAATATGGCGAGGGGGGAGTGAGATCTGTCACGTCTAGAGGCTGGTCAAAGAGGTAGCCGTCACTGAAAGTGTTTCACCCATTTCGCATTTCAGCTACGTGGTTCAAATATTAAGGGGGGACCTGCTATGGTAGTCGCATGGTATTAGGCATCACTCTCGTATTATATTAGACTTCCGATGATATGGAGATTGAGGTTCGAATGCTAGTCGGGTATACTGAGGGTTAATTTTTATAAACAGTTTTCCACTCTCCCTCCAAGCGAATACGGATAAACTTACTCTAAATTTCAACCTTACTAATCCCTTGCACATTATAGTAATTAGAGCATATGCGTATAACTTGAATAGGTAGTTAGACGCGGTGCTAAAAAATTGACTATGGGGATTATTTCGTTAAAGCTACCTGTCAGATATATATACGCAGGTTGTATACATTTTTACAGTAGAACACCGACTGCCCGAATGGTCAACTACCCAAATCCCTCTAATCAAGACGTGAGTATACCCTACACTCACGTGATCAATATTTGTACAACTTAAGGTTAAATGTATTAGTTTGTCATAGGTCATCTGTTTTAAAAGTGTTTATTTTATTTGTATTGTATCAGTACATTATTTACCAAGCGTAATGACGTCCTGTTTTAACTTGACCATTTGGAATTTTCGTACGGTTTTTATATCCAGTTGTTTTTAAGTCAAAGCTTAGCAATATATGAATATGGGTTTACGATCTAACTATCCTTATCAAGATGGTGACCGTTCAAAGATCTATATATCTGTTTGTTACGCGATTATGACTGTCAAACTCATGGAACAATTTTAAAGAAATTACGGCGTGACATTCTTTGAATGAAGTTTGAACGATGGAGGCCTACATAGTTAGTCAATCTGGTTATCCGTTTAATTATGGTGGCCATTCAGAAGGTTTATATTCTAATAGTTCATCTTAAGTGATATTAATTTAATGTACTAAGCAACCTATCGAGTACGTAGGGAATAATTTTTTTAAAGTTGACATATATTGCGTGCCTAACTTTTTAAACCACGTGAAAAACTGTTATGTTCTATAAATATAATGCAATATTTAATATAGTATTAATATTTTTTTTTATCTAACTTGATCACCAAGAAATCGTACCATTTTAAAGTCTAAGGAGGAATTATAGAAGGTATTTTATCTAGAAAGCCAAAAAAGTAAATATCAAAACTGTAGTTACGATAAAAACATGATCTCATTTTTAGAAAGATGCAATTAACATTCCATTAATAAAGTAGGTGAGATTTAATATTCCCAGAGCTGCTAGTAATAATTTTACCATAATTTTAAATGTTGATAGTAATGTTTTTCCTTATTCTTACTAGCCACATTTTTAATCATCCAAACTATCTTTGTTATGAATTCATTAATGTGATCGGCGTTCTACTGTAGAAATGTATAATGAGACTAACGTCATCATACATATTCTCACCAGAATATATATAAATGTTTAAAGGGGTAGAACTCGTGTTGTCCGGTTCAAATCTGTATCCAGGCTGACTGTTCAGAGGTGGCTTTTAATGATTTCTCACTACACCTTAACGCAAACGAGAGTACATTTATTATATTTTCCACCCTACTTATCCCAACCCATTAGTGGGAATAGGAAAGCAGCCTGGTCGGGTCGGGTCGGGGCCTTGGAGCATGGAAAAATACAACGTGATATTAAAAAACAGTATCATTTTAAAACTGGGGTCTACTGGATTGAATTTTAAACACCTAGGTTGGTAAGCAAATATAAACTAGGTAGTAACAATATCGATGTTCACACGATCTAAGTGGTCGGTATTGCAATATACCACATTGCCAGTGACGGGTTCAGGAAGAACTGGTGATGGTTTTCCACATGTGGTTTATCGCTGTGGTTTCCTATCTCTTTTCCACGTAAATGCTGATGCAATTTCTCAAGACAGATTTAATCATCCCTACCCCATAGATTAAGTGGTCAAAGGCGTTAACTACTTGGTGAATTCAAAGTGTGTTTGCGAAGTGGGTTGCATCTTATCTTAAATCACAAAAAAAAATCTGCCTTTCACAATTAGAAGCTAAAGAATGAAATAAAAAAGTGGGGAAGAGAATTATTGTGTCATCCTGTGAGGACTATCGTTTATTTCCCGATAACACTTCCTTGCCCTCTTCCCTGATGATTATAATCAGAATTTTCATCCAGAAAGAATTGATTTGAATTTCAAAATACACATTTTCTGGTTTCTCACTCTAGATAAGACATATGTTTCCACGGACATTTTTCAATTTACATCCTGGCAGGAAGTTTCCTACCAATAATTTTTTTACATAAACAAAATAGCATTAATTGTAGACGATGGGAAAATATGTTTACTAAAAATTTACTTCAAAATAATACTATGTTATGGTACTTTAGAGATGTAATGTAATTTTTATATTATTACATAAGAATTTAAGGACGTTGTTTTCTGTGACTTAACAGCAGGTCAAGATAATAATTAATACGTCAATTTTATTCAGTGATTTTAAATAAATCTAAAAATAGTCTTATACTTTCACAATATAACTTTTTGGATCTTAAATTATATTTTGGAAAAAAAAATTATTTAAACCGTCACCACACCCTATGTTATTTGGTTTAGTGACGAAAATGTATTGTAGGAATATTCTTGCCAGAATGTAGATTAAAAATGTCTTTGGAAGAATATATATATAATATTTGTAATGCAAGTCAATGCTGTCCAGGCGCAAATATTGGAGTGTTTATATTCTTCATCGGAAGAGGGCAAGTGTTATAAATATCTAAACAAGCCACTTCACATGGGGAACTTCTCACTTTCTTCCTTCTTTCTATTTTGTACATTAGCTTATAGGTATGCTAGAGGTTAGTGTGTGTGTGTGTGTGTGTGTGCGTCAAATTAAGAAGCAAACCGTCCAGAAAAATATTAGGTAATGTCGTTAAGAAATTATGAAATAGGTTTTAATGTTATTTGTAAAAAACTAATTGAAAAAACTATATACATTCACGGCTAGGAAAGCCTAGCTTGACTTGACACAATGACATAATTTATTAACGATGTTTTCTACTTTGTGAAACCCACCTCGGTGGCGTAGTT
Source organism: Timema shepardi (assembly GCA_902151425.1). NCBI lineage: Eukaryota > Metazoa > Arthropoda > Insecta > Phasmatodea > Timematidae > Timema > Timema shepardi. The sequence goes on along the minus strand of CABFVX010000140.1, from coordinate 92,431 downwards.
GGCTAACGCGCTTATCGTATTGAGCTCGACTGCTGAGGAAGGGGAGATCGAGGTTCGAATCTCGGTCGGGTGAACTGGAGTAGGTCTTTCTAAATGTTTTTCCACTCTCCCTCCACGAAAATGCGGGTTCACTTCCTCCATTTCTACCTTCCCAATTCCTAATCCATTAGCGTAATTAGTACTTAAAGCGTATTGCCCAAACGGGTAGTAAGACGCGGTGCTAAATATTATTATTATTACTTTGTGAATTCAAAGCTATTTTGCTAAGCAGTTTGCATCTTAATAAGGACACAGTAATTATTTATGTGTATGCCTTTCTAGCCATGAAGTACTTATCCACGTATCTCCTGCCAACCCTGTACAATTGGGCGACACGTTCTTATTACACATTTTAAACTTCTCGTATTTGTCCTCATGTTTAATTGAAGGTTGTTCTGAGTCGTGAGGCCTTGGGAAATCGCAACAACAAATGAAATAGACGGATGAGATGGAAATAAGTGAAGAACGACGCAGATGGTCAAGTAAAAAGAAGAAACAAAGCTATGACATACGAATGTAGTCACCTTGTAATACCTTTGACAGTTTCTACTGACAATGTCGGGAACATCAGCACCCCTGTGGCGCTATCGTATGACGACGTGTCAAGGTAAAACATTAAAACTCGTTTCCAAAGAACACAGCAATCTTTCCCCTCAGGAACATACCTTTGTTCTGAAAGAACGATTAGCACCGTATGTGTCTTATACATTTTTTAAATTATGCTTTACGAATAGTAAAATACTATGTAGCTCATACGTTTCATTTGCATAGAAAAACAATTTATTTTCAAATAAATAAATAAATATTTTTAAAATTATATAATTTTAAACTATATAACTTGTTTTGGTGACCTCAGGGTTTAAGGCATCTAACTCACAAGAAACTAGACTGCAAATGACGGGGAGATTTGAATTTTATTCTCAGTCGGGTGTACTGAGGGGGGGGGGGGTTACTAAATATGTTCCCACTTTACCTCCATGCGAATGCCAGTACACTTATACTAAATTATCAACCTTACTCATCCCTAGATCATTAGCGTTATTAGTAGTTAGTACAGTTGAAAATAGCTTGAATAGGTAGTAACGTGTGATATATATATATATATATATATATATATATATATATATATATATATATATACCACATATATATATACACCACATATATATGTGTGGTATATATATATATATACCACACGTTACTACCTATTCAAGCTATTTTCAACTGTACTAACTACTAATAATATATATATATATATATATATATATAGAGAGAGAGAGAGAGAGAGAGAGAGAGAGAAAAACATGAAATAAAATGATGACCTATGCAGGAATGTTTGCGGGGTGCTAACCTTTAGAGCAGGGGTTCTTAACCTTTTGGAAGTCACGGAACACTTTTGATTATAAAAAAAATTGGCGGAACACCCGTTTCCAGGTGTCATTTTTCAATCTAAATATAATCGTAACTAACAAATATATTAGCTTAGCTATTTTATAGATCTTGATGTACACATACGTACAATTGTAATTTACCCTTGGCAGCAAAAAGCCAGCTACCGAGTTGATGGTGGCTGCGTTATCTGACAGATTGTGATCTTAATTGATCACACATTTGTAGCTGATGATTTCCATACGCCCATCACCGTCTCTTCCTTAAATATGAGTGAGGCATGACCTAGGCACGGGACCACTCCTGGATAGCTCAGTGTCTAGAGAGTTTTGACGTATTAAGCCAAAGGTCCCGGGTTCGATCTCCGTGTCTTGGAAACAAGGTTGAGTGTTGTTTGAATGTTGGTATAGTGCGGGTGTAGTCTAGCTATAATCAGCCAATAATACTCCATTCATGTTCTTAAGTGTGTTCCTGATCAAATGACGTCTCGCTTGTCTTAGCATGCGACTTTCGCCACTAAAACTATAGGAGGGCATCCATGGTTGAAATATTGCTATCTGACAGCAAGCAGAAAATTATTTATTGCAAACATTGAATGAAAGGGACTTACGACAACCTTTCCGAAAAGAATTATTATTTGCCTGGTAATACGTTACTATATTCATAAAAAAAGTGCTATCAAAAAATTATAATAATACTTCCCCAAGTATTACTGGTTAATTGGAGTTTTCATAAATTATTGAAAGAACCATATTTATTTATAAAACTACTATGTTTTTTGTTTTGTGTTTATGCCAATTAAATATATAATAGTATGTGAAATAATTAATTAAAAAGTATTATACTCACACTTTTATATTGTTTTAACTTGCCACAAAAATGTTTAAAAAAAAATTGTATATCTTAGATAGAAAGCCTTACAAAATATTAGTTTCAGAATATATATATTTTTTAACAACGCATGAAAAATAGCGACAAGATGGTTTGTATGACATTACTAGCCACCCTATTTTGGCTGGTTTGCCATCTTGATTTCAGAAGTGCAGGCCACATTTTAGAGGATCTCATTTGAAAAACATTTTTTAGTTGAACCATTTTAAGTCAGTCGATAGCACTTACTTAACAAAGGGGTTCGGGGGGTTTTATTCATTGAACGGCAAACAAACGCATCGTTGGTGATATTTGGGCTCCCTCTATCACAAGGGATGCTGCGTATTTTGTTTGTCCTGAAATTAAGTTAATTTATAAATTGTTTATGTTCTGATACATTTGGCTACTCTAAGAATTAAACGTTAAATACACTCCCTCCCTTGTCAAAAAATAACGTCCTAATTTTGATGTCTGGGTCAGAGATCCATCCAACAACTGCTGAATGTTTATTTTGTTGATATCATTACAATCAAGCGTGTATTATTATTATTATTATTATTATTATTATTATTATTATTATTATTAGCACCACGTCTTACTACCCGTTCGGGCTATACGCACTTACGCTAATGTGTAATGGTAGGGTGATTGTGAGATGAAATGGAGGACCTACAGTTTAACGTGGGATATGAACCACGGTGGAGGCCTGGCATTCCCCACATTCACAAGATGTATTGTCAGAGGTGAAGGAAGGGTTTGGTAATCAGATAAATCTGTGCCGGGACTGAGGATTGAACCCCGGCCGCCAGCACAGAAGTCTGACACCTTACCCCTAGACCGCCAGGTCACCACATCCAGCGTGTAGAAGAAATGTAAAAACGTCAGTGATAAATCAAATGTGTGGAAAAACACTAAAAACATCCAGTCGGTATTTAAACATGGACCTTCCCGTCACTAGTACTAAGCCACTAATCTATTACTACTAATATATTATTATGAGCTCCAGATTTTAATAGCCCTATTTGCCTTAAAATTGCTAAAAATAATAATAATAAAGCTTGTACCGAACTTTAGATAAATGAGCAAGAGTGTAAGGTAATTTATACATCCTTTTACTTACTGAGCTGTGTGACTCGGACTCATGGGACGACCTAAAATGTATCAGTGATTAAATTGGGGGCTGCTCTTTCTCAACGATGAATCAAAGACCATAAGTTTGGAGAAGAAACTGGTGTCTGTTGTGACTATTCTAGAGATATTTTATAGTATACGTGCTAATTAATATAAGTTGATTAATAAAAGAGATGGTGACCTAGAGGTCTAAGGGTAAGTTGTCAGACTCTTGTGCTTGGGGTCCGGGGTTCAATCCTTGGTCCCGACACAGATTTATTTGATCACAGAGCCCTTCCTTCACCTCTGACAAGACCTGTATTAATCACAACTTGTGAATGTGAGGAATTCCAGGCCTCCACCGTGGTTCGGATTCCACGTTAATCTGTAGGTCCTCCATTTCATCTCACATTCACCCTACCATTACACATTAGCATAAGTGTGTACAACCCGAAAGGGTAGTGTGATGCGGTGAAAATAATAATAATAATAATATATGTTAACTGTCCCTATTAAAAAATACATTACATATACAATCCAGTTGACATAGGAATAACATTTTAGTAAGTACAAACATAATATTGAGGTCAATATTTATACAATTTTAGTGTATATTTGAGGTATTTTACAGTCATTAATGATATCTATCAAAAATACCAGCTTCTGATCACATGACCTCACATATGAATACGTGAAAGTAGTTCTAGTAACTTTTCTAGCTGTCAAATAAAGAGACCTTCCAGCTTGACCGTATATGATATGATTAAAACTTAGAATAAATCAAGTACGTATAGAGTATTTATTTTACTTACATAATCAAATCTTCACCAAATCGATAGATTAAAAAACAAAATACAAGACCTTTTAACCAAGCCGTAAAAGACCAACCTCGTTAGAAAAATAGTATATGCATCCAAGAAATTTCCATAAGCCACTTAACAATTTTGTCTAGCCTATTTTGAACTTAATCACCTTAAATAATCACAATTAGATATTTATCCTGACCCCTCACCTCGTACCACTCGTGTTACGTAACTTTTTACATGAAGAGTGAATTCAACTATCTCATAGGAACATTAAATAGGGATTTAGATTTATTGTTTATATTTGGAATTCATTTTAAGTACTGAATAAAAATGATTTAAAGGAAATGTATTACAATACTATATAATTTTATCTATGAAAAATAATACTATATTTTTAAAATTAGAATTCAAGTTTAAGATCTGTGTTACATAACATTGTGATGTACCCAACCTACCCCCATGTAAAACCTTGTTGGCACTAGAGCTCCCCCATCTTTATAGTGTTACGTGGCTTATTTTATTCCTAGCACAGCGAATTACTACCCGTCCGGGCTATACGTCTGTGTACTAATTATGCTATGGTTTTTTGATTAGTGAGGTTATATTTCGAGGATGTGTACACGCATTAGCGTGGAGATAAAATGAATAACAATTTTAGAAAAAAACACCAAAACTACACCCGACTAAGATTCAAACTTCCATCTCTCCGTCATTGGCAGTCTGCTATAATGCAAGAGTAGTTCCTCAGACTATGCGGTCACTAAAGTAAGGACGAAGTGTATTGATGACCCCAATCTCGTAATGGAATGGTCTGTCAATGATTGGGAGATCAGGAATCGAGTTCCAGTCAGGTGTACTGGGGGCTATTTTTTCTAAAATGGTTTGTGAACCTCAATTAAATGAATTTGTGGGGACACTTCCTATAAATTAAACTTTTATCATCCCTAACCCATTTGCGTAGTTAGTATTTGTGCTTGAAAGATGATTGAGTAGTGCAATGTGATTACAAACTTAAAACCAAAAACAAAACTATTACATAATGAACACGATTGTAAGAGTTTTTTTTAAAAAAAATTAAAATATTATTTGCAATAAACGTTAACAAATGTATATTTCACTATCCCCATAATAAAGAGGTTCAAATGATTCATTTCAGAGATCTGTCCCCATTTGACTGGATCTTCTTGACCTATCTTTTGGATCAAGTCGTAAGGCATCCACTCTCCACTTGTTCAGGTTATTAGGCATAATTAAGTTAAGGAAGAAAAGACTATAGTTGATAGAGACTTTAACTTAATTGACATGAAAGAAGAGTTAGAACTCATTTAGGTAAAACCACTATCAATACGCCCAACCGGAATTTTAATTTCAATCTTCCCGTAATCTGTAGTTAGTTAGGTCAACTGAGACAGCGACACCTTAGACCAAAATACCATATTAAAATGATTTTATTTTATTTTGTACTGTCAATATATAGTCCTTCCTACTGTGCTAATGCCATTCTTTATTTGGGTTATTAGCATAATAATCCAATATCTACTCAAATGAGCTCATCTAAATATATCCATCAAACACAATATTTATTAAACTGAACACGCATTGGTTTATTTTTAAATCCCACTGAACACCACTTATTTTCAGAATTATATTTAAATAAATTTATTAAGGTGTTTATGTATCAAATAAAATGTGAATGCTAGTAGTGTGCGAACAAGTTTCTTAACGTTGATATTTTAAAAGCAGCCTCTTTAGCTGGACATAATATCATATATTATGAATAATTAATTTCAATGGTGTATAAAAAATATGTTTATAAGCTTTATGAAATCTCTTTCTATTGAGTAAAAGACCTCAACTTTATCTATTCTCTTTAGGTATTTAATTATAAATTTCCCCAATTATGAATTAAAATATATTTTATACCAATGAAAATTATGAGGTTTAAAGTAAATTTCAATATCTAAAAAATCTCTATAATGTAAACTACAGTTTATCAATCGATTTGATTATATGATGATAATTTTATCTATAATAAAGCTATTTAAAAAAAACTTAAACTTGTTTTTCTAAACATTTTCATTATCGTGACTATTAACTGTTTTGATGGTAAATGGTCTAAGGTGTCACTCTCGCAATAGAATGGATTTGCAATTATGGGGATAATGGGGTTCAAGACTTATTCAGGTGTAGTGGCAGCTTTCTAATTTAAACATCCACACAGCCATGCTGAACAACGACAATATATTGAATGTGCAAACACATTTTGAAAATGAGTCCTTTATTAACACAATTATAAAGCTGCCTCAACATATCAAACTAAAACATTAATCCTCGTCCATACAGCACTTGTTATCACTCCATCGCAGCTTACATCAAATCGAAACATAATCAAAAGGAATAACAACGTAAATCCATCTGCCTCATCTTATAATAAAATCCTAATAATATATCTATCTATATCTACTCATAATAGAAATAACACTTTGTGTCACATTGGCAACACTATCCATTCGATCGATTGTTTAATATTATTTCTTCATATTGGTAACTTTATACATATTGATCATCTCACTAGATAAAATTTTCACAACTTTCCAATAGTATGAAGTAAAATCGATCATCTTTAACACAGATAAAGTATTTATAAGTTTGTTAATTTAAATATCTATTTAATATTTTGTATATCACATTAAAATTTTCCTAACCATTTCCATTTATAATGTTTGATTCTAAAATTCATAATTTCATAACTTTTTTTATACAATAATTTGAAATAACATTGATTTTCCTCAGACTTGAAGATGGTGTAAAATTCACCGAAACATGTTTTCGTCATAGAAGAATATATATATATATATATATATATATATATGGTTAAATCTTAATTTTATTCTCCTATCCTTATTATATATATATGAACCTGGATGATACCTGGACAGGGGAATCGAACCCAACACCGGGATTCCCATGTACAGGTGTCATTTTTGAATTTTCGTAATATATCTAGATGAAATAATCCTCCCTAAAAGCATAAATAATAATGCAGTTGCATTGACCTCAAGCTGCCCTCCTAATCCTTACAATTTTCAAAAAGTAACAGTTAATTTTGTTCCATACATAACAAGCTCAATTCAAATAGCGACTACTCAGCGAAACATACTTTTATACACCAGCTATTACTAACCATCCCAGATAACCATATCATTATTTAAAATAGTGGAGTAGAATTAATAATAATAATAGTAATAATGGCGTGTTTGGGATATATCAATTTGTATCTTAGTTTGCGGAAAGATTAGCCAATACTATTGTACCGTTATTCAGGGGAGGCCTGAATGTACTAATTGTATATTCTTTCCTTGGAGGCTCTTTTCATGTACCGATAAGATGAGGGGAAACTGTAGTGAATATGAAAAGGTGGATCCAATAAAGAACTTAACCTAATTTAAGATAACTAACCAAACCCTGGTGAGTATGGGAATTATTTTGTTTTTTTTTAGAGAAATCCTCCTGTACCAGCCGGGAATCCAACCTAGGACCTCTAGGTTAGCATACAGGGCCTTTGACCACTATACCACTAGGTCGACTTGGAGTAGAGATGAGGAAAGTAAAATATAAAGAAAATGCACCTTGATTTTTTTTAAGAGTGGGAAGACATTTAAGGCGAAAATGCTCCACATATCAGCTACCAGGATTCAAACCCTCAACCTGATTAACACCTTTGTCCACGTATCCAACAGCGTGGGAAGAAATGAAGTATTGAAGATAGCACAAATTTAATTTCAATGTTAGTTATCTTACTTGTTTCATTATAATTATTATTTGCAATTACGTGAATATGAGTAAGAGTAATTATGTTGTTTTTTTTCTAATTTTCGCTTTGTATGAAAGTTAAAACCTTACAGGTCTCTCCAAAACGCCACTGGAGATGACGCTCCTTATCTTATATCTCCCCACGTGAACCGGTCTGTACGGCTAACGGGACTGGAGAAGGCCGTGTGTCTTGAATAACGATTGGTCATTAATAATTTCTGAACCGAGGATAAACTTGGACAGAGACAAAATTGCGGCGATTATTGCAAACACTAATTAATGGAAAGCATTCAACTAGTTATTTTCTTCCACGAGATGTTTTATAAACAAGTTTGTGAAACGTAGTGGCGACGGGTTTGACATAGAAGCATTTAGTCTATGGGTCTTGTTTCGTGGCATATATAAAACATGTGTTTATTTTAAAAGTTTAATAGGAAACGGAAATAAATCAACCAAATGGGTTCATTATTAAATGAAAGTAAGTAAATATATTTTGACCCACTAGTCAAACATTAATTGCTATCAAATTTTAAGGCTCATATTGAAAGCCAAGTTTGTTACCAAAGAATTAACTAATATTATAGTTTAATTTGATAAAGGAGTCGATCTCGTCTTTATCGGATTTTTGGTGATAAGAAATGTGGGGTAGGAATTCAAACTGGTTGAAATGATCTGGTTTAAGCTCATGAATTTACAACTCTCCCTCCACGCAAATTGAAGGTAACTCCTTTAAAATCCTACCATCTTCATCCCCATTATATTAGAGAAAATATTAGGATATCCCGAACAAATAGCACGAGAGCAAGTATTAAAATGTGACTAAATATAAATCTGGAGAAAAAAATATATAGCGAGATTACACTGACCATATTTTAAAGATGTTAGTTCCTTTCAAATACGACTCCTTTGAGTAGCTGTGTAGCCTGTTTGATTACTAATGTAAGAATTAGTGTTCAATTACTCACATACATTGGTTCGCCTAATTGTGAGATTGGTTTTGATACCTTTAAAGTAAATTAAAGTAAAATAAAGCTCTGGATTTTTGTTGCTGTGCTAAAAGGTATTTTATAATAAAGTTTTATAATATATTTGAGGTATTTAACGTGCACTTTCTGAGCCGCTGATTTTATTGGTACACGATAATCTCTATGAGTGATGGCGAAAAGGCCGACCAATTTTTCTGAAAAGATATTTTAACATCGCTTCTAGGGTTATTTTACACGCCACAATCGACATAGGACCGACGGCTCTACTACCTCTCTGAAGGAAGTTGTGCTACGGATTGTTATCCCCAAGAAATATCCGCCAATCCCGATTGGGTTTGATAGAATAAAAAATATATAGTACCTGAGGTAGTGGGGAAATGGTATAAATGTGAAGCTCATTTATTCGGATCTGCCAGTGACAGTGAGGTCATGGATCAAATTAGCTGGTATTAATGAGCTTTTCTCTTAGCGGTTTCTTACTCTCCCTCTACGCAAATACAACTAAATTTCCTCCTAAATTACATATGGATAAAAATACGGGGTCCAATTAGTTGCGAAATGAACGCCTTATACCAAGTGACCACAGGAGTGAGCTAAAAACATTTCAAAGGGAAGTGTACCTTAACCTAATTACTTAATTAACAATATATCTTATCTGACAACTGAGTTTAAAGTACCAATTGAATTCCTGTTATGGCTGAAAATGTATCATTTGTTAAATTGTTATCCTTCACAGTCGGCTTAGGAATTAAATTAGTTAGGGTTGCTGGTACGATCAATTGGTCAACAAAGTATATTTTTTAATCTCAAATTATAGTTAATTAAATATAAGAGATCCATTGGAGCGATTTAGAAAAATTTAGAATCCGAAAAAATCACTAATCATTAAATTATCCTTTATTTGATTGAGGTTTAGGGTGAGAATCAAAATACTTCCCGGGGTAGAGCCCTTAAATCTAAACATCAAGTTTAAAGTAAACCAATCAAACCGTTTAGGATCCATTGCCAAACAGACAAGATTATAAAAGAGGATTCCATTATTTAACGGATGAAACATTTATTTCTGCAATTGCAGGAATTAAACCCATGACTCTAATCTCTGTAGACAGGCACGCTATAGGCTTATATAAAAGTAGTATTCTTCTTACAATGAAATCTGTGGTCATATTAGCAAAGGCGTAGCTCTCCACAATACTCTGAATTGCCGACAACCAGGTGATCGTTCTTTCAATTAATGGTCGTGTGTAACCTATTGGGCGTTTCTCTTCCAAAATTGTTTTCCCTTCTCTCTTCGCGCAAATGAAGGTGCGTCACCTCTAAGCCGTACCTTCCTCATATTTCATCTCAATAGTGTAAATATGCAGTAAGCCTGAATGAAAGATAAGATGTGGTGCCCAAAAATATTACCCTACTCAGAGAGTCTCTGACTGTACCTTTCCTAAATGGGAGACGTGGGCTCCTCAAATCTCATCAATCCCCGCCTCACAGCCCCTGGAGGACATTCCCGGACCGGAGACTTTTATAAGAAACAACGCCGTCTGTCCCTGGCTGACTGGCTCTATAAGACTAATTAGGTTCCCAGCGGGACGGAGACATGGTTTATTACGATCAGAAAGAGAGAGAGGGAAGACAGTGGACACCTCTCCCAGATGATTACAGTGGCGTAACCTTGAAGACAAAAAACAACACCGGCCCCCGTGGGTCTTCTTCAGGAGGTATTTGTACGTCAAGGATGTGCGAAGTGACCCTACTTATTATTTAAATATTAAATATTTGACGTGCGGCTTCAAAGTACAAAGAGGAATAATTGTTTAGTGTGAGTTGAAGGATTTTACACAGAACATGAAGCATAGGCTTTGACTCCAGGCTAGGTGCGTTGCAGATTGTATTTTTTTACATTAACTAGTAAGAACTTTTAAATGTATTATTTTCAGTAATCTTTGAGGTCAAATTAGTGTCATCTAAAGTTATATCTGGGCTGTCTAACCACTCGACTCTAAAAATTTGAATATAAGAGCAAATATTCTATTTTTTTAAATTACAATTATTATACAAATTTCACAGTTTTAATACCATATCGTTAATTCAATCTTTCACTCTAATCCTAAAATTACCTTATTATTTAAATAATTGATTACATTAAAATAAATTATACAACACAATTGTATTATTTCTCTTATAGTTGGTCAATAATATAGTCTTTAACCCAATTTTCCAAAACTCACTATCAGTAAAAATTCTCTGTTTTTTAAATTATTTTTAGAATACGATCATAAATTTTAATGTACCATGTAAACAATCCATAGATAAGCATTTTAAAAAACATAGTGAGAGATATTTTTTTAAACGCGATTATTATCTATTATTAATCTACCCTTAAACAATTTTTTTCACTTAAAATTAATAGTCGTATGCAGTTATAATTATCATGTCAATCACAGCTATGTAAATATTTAAAACATAATATGGTGTCATTTACAAAACACTTTTAATTTGTTTAAATCATTGGTAAATAACCCTTAATTTTAGGGCTAAAACCAAAGTTAAAAACTCCTGATATAACATATAAATATTAAGTTTGAACAAGCTCAGTGGAATGTTTTATTCTATGTTCACAAGGACAGACAGATGGATGAAAAGGAAAACACACAAATATGGGGCAAGACAGAATAATCGCAGGACCAACTTTTTGGGGATGGGGGGGACAAAACGTCAAGATTCATCACTTTCGGGGTCGTAGAAGTTCACAGTTACAAAACTTTCTCTTTATATGAGAAAGTAATAAATGTCGGTTGACAAATTCATACTAGTCGAGGGGACTTTATAGATAAAGCTTCTTACGTAGACAAAATAAAAACTTTATGGCTTCAGCCTGCAAGAGAGCTATACTGACTAAGCAGCCGCTGAATGTTGGCAAAGATGGAGCCAACGTTTACGGGTGGAGGGTGTCATGCGGTCAACACAACCAAACCTTTGTTCATTAATCTTAGTTTTATAGACCGGAGCCTTTCGTTCTTTATTCAAGTAGATCTTCAATTGTCCTCACGAGGCTGAGTTGACACCATTCCGGACACACTGCTTGACTAATAATATTGATCAGTCAAGAATTGAACCCCGGGTATTTAGATCAATATCCAGGGAATTTGACTACTAGACCACAGAATCAGGTAGATTACATAGTACATAAATTTATCCTATCACCAGGAGGTCCAACGTATTAATAACTTTGGTTTGCTCAGTGTTTATAAAAAATATGAATATATTATTAAAAATTATTTTTCACCTGGTATTACTTACTACTCGTCTAATATGTTCCCACCCTTGCGTGAAAAAATAGCGGAAAACCATAAAGGATAGCATCATTAGTTCTCCTTACTGAGATTCAAACCCAGACCTCTTTATCATTAACAAACCGGACTAGATGATCCTAACATTCATTTAGACCACGTGCCTACTGATGTAAGAGAATATGAACTATTATTGTTATTATTATTTAATTAAATTTTCCGTATTTATAAATATATAAACATAAAGAATAGCTTTTATATACTTTAGAATAAATGTTGGCACCACGTTTTACTACCTGTCCAAACTCTACGCATATATATTATTTACACTAATAATTTAGGGATAATGAAGGTTAAATTTAAATGAAGTGTAACCGAATTTGCGTGAAAAGAAGGTGAAAAACTATTTCGGAAAAGCACCCTCAATACACCTGATTGATATTCGAGCTCCAACCTCTCAATTATCGGCATTCTAGTCCAACACGAGTGTGACTCCTTAGACCATGTGGCCTTAGAATAATTATTTATCATTTTATATGTATATTTTTATATATAAATAATTAATTTTATTGCTTAATATGACTTAGGACTGAACAAGCTATCCTTAAAACTATGGCATTACTGTTTTTTATTTGCCCATTTAAGTTTACAAAAGGTTTTTTAGTTTCTTGAAAAGGATAAACTAGTGGTTTTGTGAACACCTGACCTCGCTCATATGATTACTAAAGTCTTTAACATCCTCTTTGGATTTAAAGTTACATATCTTTTTTAATTTCTCCTTGGATTTAAAGTGGATTTTTTCCTGATGATCAAGTTAAACATTAATCAAATTAATACTATATATTTAATAGTACATTATAATCATAGAAAATAAACGCTGTCCACAGGGCTTAAGATGTCAGCCTCACAATATAATATGTCACAATTAGAAAAAAAGAATTTAGGTACTTACTAGATTGCTTAAGTTATAAAATTCAAATAATTTAAGATGAGTTATTAAATGAAAAACCGTTTTAAGAGAAAGCACATTGAAAAACGATATAAGTCATCTTTCGGCTTGGTTTCAAAGAAGATCCCAACCAAATGTTGTTAAGACTTGGTTCACACATTTGACAGGTATCACGGAACATCCAAATAGAGAAACAGATATTTGAGGGGCCAACATTTTTAAAGGATAGCCAAATTAAAAACCATATGCATACGTCTTTCAGCCTATGTTTAAATAACGTCCCTCTGCCCAATATCATTAAATTTATCCACGTGTTTGGTAGTTATCGTTGAACAAATATCAGAAAGACAAACGAAATGACAAATGGTCAAGTTAAACCAAAACCTCGATATCCTCTGCCAATAATTTGCCTTTAACTTATATCTACACAGTTTGAGTCATTCGGTTTGAAATCTTTTTGAGACGTAGATAACCAACTAAACAGGTGAAACTACGTTTTGACCTTGTCCTCCTCTTACAAACCTTCAATTACGACCAGGGGGTTACGAGGTCACACCGTGACTGATATGCCAGTCCCACCGAACCATGTTATCATTATTAATTCACAGTCCAATGAAATGTCATTTTTAATACCGCATCACTCTGTCATATATTTTATACTCTCTCGTTTCTAACTCTCTATATATTTTTTTTCTTTTACGGTGTCGTGAACGGAATGAGTCTTAATAATATAAAAGGAAACGTGTATTGGTATTTCATAATACGTGCTAGAAGTGATTGGTTGACACATGAGGCATTGTTTGGAGCACCGACATTGCGTTACGAAATAAGGCATGGCCTTGTTTAATATGAAGATGATAGAGTTGTCTGTAAAGTTGTCAAAGTCTTCGAGCTCAATGAAATATGAAACGATACTACGCAGATGAGCTATTTTTAATAATTTGAACCAGTGGACACGTTTAAAATAGGATCAATCTCGTCTGGTCTGTTGTTGCTGGTGAAGGGAAGACAGGGATGGTAGAGGGGTTAAGTGTTCTATTTAATGTGGTGGATTTTTTGTAAATAACTTCTTACTCTTCTTTCACACAAGTGAAGAAATATTTTCTCTAAAATTCCACTTTTCTCATCCCTTCACAGTTGGTGAAAAAAAACTGTTGTTAACCCGAGTTGATTGTAAGATGTCGCGTAAAAATAAACATCAAATTTATATCTTAAAACAGTGGTTCCCAACCTTTTCCATATTGCGGATTATCTGAAAGGAGTGCTAATTCTCCGCGGCTCCTTAAAATCTCCCCTGACATGCGTGGGGAAATTAAAAACCTACGCACATATTTCTAGTGTTTTGCGTATCCCATATCATACTAATAAAATACAAAATAGGTTTAGTTGGTTAGTAATTTAAAAAAATGTTTAATCAAATTTTGAATATAAACTCATATTTACATGATGTGAAAATACCAATAAAAATAATTTAAAATTATATATTTGTACCGTTGATCCTCACAGGACTCATTGTGAACCCCAGGTTGATAACTTTAGGGTCTAATACCCACCTACGTTGAAATAACTCTCACAGAAGCAATGGTATAATCTTCTCAGGGAACAGACTGTACGATGAGTGTGTAATGCAAAGCGAAAGACGTCTTGTAGCTCATTTGGCCACCTGTATAATATCCACTCCAGGTCACGTTAGAATAAATGCGTCCCTTCGGGACAATGGACTCAAATTGTCGTTAGTATGAGGATGAGGAGCATTTCTTTGAGTTCGTTGAACCACTACCAACTGTAAACAAGAATACATGCTCTTTATTTTCCTCTCACCATCTATTTCACAACAACAAAAAATCTATCTCTGTAAAAAAAACATAAACAAATCATGTCCCACGCAGATCGAAGATATAATCCACGTAAATTGTATGTTATTAATCATCAAGAACCAAACGAAAACCTGTTCACGGTTAAAATATAGCAAGTTTACATTGTCATCTGCAGTCGATAAATGTTTATATTACCATCATTATTACCGACTGTGCTTTAGAATCAGGACTTAGCAGAGTGGGATTTATTCTGGTCCAACTCTAGATCATCCAGCGTCTTGTTATCTTGTAATTAACCTACAAACAGCATATTATCATTCAGATGAGAGCACAAGGTTAATCTAAAACGGAGATATCCTTAAAATTATATAAGCCTGCATGGGTGCCTTATCCATACTATTATTACTATTATTATTATTAGCACCTTATCTTACTACCCGTTCGGGTTATACGCACTTACGCTAATGTGTAATGGTAGGGTGATTGTGAGATTAAATGGAGGCGTGGCATTCCCCACATTCACAAGTTGTGATTAATACACGTCTTGTCAGAGGTGAAGGAAGAGTTTGATAGTCAGATAAATCTGTTCCGGGACCGAGGATTGAATCCTGGACCCCCAGTAAAAAGGTCTGACACCTTATCCCTAGACCACCAGGTCACTTTATCTATAATAATAAAAGGAAGTGTTTGTTGGTGTGCGATGCCCAATCAAATCTACAGCACGCAGAGATCTGAAATTTTTAACACGGGTGGACGGAGGGGAACGGGGGGGGGGG
>CABFVX010000140.1:37486-76570 GCA_902151425.1 Timema shepardi | reverse complement strand
GGGGGGGGGGGGGGGGGGGGGGGGGGGGGTCCGAATGCACCTCTAAGCAGGATTTTTAAATTTTTAATTAGGCTATTTTTAACAAATTTTTGGAGAATCACAGGCAAAACCGTGTGGAATTGCTAGTTACATTATATTTATCAATAAATTAAAATAATATATTTTCTTGGGTCTGAGATAAAATAAGTTAAAAAAACTTCGATTCAGATGTAATAAAGTTTTTGACAGATTAAAAGCCTACTAATTCTTTTTTGCATAAATTCATACATCAGGTATCACGGTCTGCAACCGTCGTGTGGGAAAGATAATGTCATTACCAATAAAATTATAATTATAACATAGTAAAATTCTATCAACGTTGACAGCAAACCAATGTATTTTATAAAAGGCTTTTTCAAGCATCACGTTTTACTAACCGTTCGGGTTGTATGCCTATGCTCTAATTGCATAAAAGAGTTAGGGATTAGGAAGGTCTAATTTAAAGTAAGTTCACCCACAGTTGCGTTGAAGAAGAATAGAAAACCATTTAGAGAAAACCACCTTCAGTGGACTCGACCAATATTTTAATCCTTATCTCCCCTTCTTTGGTAGTCTAGTCCAACACGAGAATAGCGCGTTAGACCATGCGGCCACCGAAGGGGCTTATAAAATGTTCTTTATACCAGAATTCTACTTTAAGAAAGGTATGGAGGTCTAAATTATATCAATTCTAGGGATACCTATTAGTCATTTTTGGCAAAAGGTTATCTGATACTACATTTTATATATATTTTTAAATAACTATACTCAGTAATTATTAAATATGTAACTATCTATATTATTGAACATTTTTTGACCACTAACGTTGTCAGTATTCTATCATCTGGTTCGTATCATTTAGTTTTGACGGTCGCAATACTTTACCTTGGATGTTCAAAAAGTTAAAAATAAATATATTGGCTTATATCTTGAAAAAATTTATTGTATAAAAATATTTTTCTAATAAAGATTCTTAATATAAATAGACCTACATATTTACAATGATAAGTAATTATATATTTCAAAGATCTACGGAGATATGATAAAAATTTACAATCTATGGATCTGTACGGAACCCTTAAATTCAATTTTACGAAGAATTGAGGGTAGCCATTTTGTTTGTATTAATGATCAATGCTTATAAAATAAATTTAATCAAATTTGTCGAAGCTGATTTTGAGTAAATCAATTTTTTTAATCTTTTCACAATTTAGTAAACTACTCTTAATTTTAGGATTAGACAGGCACACAGACAGATGGCATTGCAAAAACCACATTTATGGTTCTGGGGGTCATGAAACGTCAACGCCCATCAACATTTCGGGTTGCTTTAACTCAAATGTTGGAAAAGTTAAAAAATATGTATATTTTCGTAAAGCTTGAAAAATATTGGTTTTATAAATATACATACCACGTAAAAGAATTTTATTATAAATTTCCCTTCATATATGCAATGATATGTAATTTCATATCTCAAATACTTACGGATATAATCATTAAGAATTATAATTTATGTATCTGAAAGGAACTCTTAATGTCATTTTGATGAAAATTTAAGAGAAGCCATTTTGTTTTAAATATTAATCAAATATTAAAAATGAAATTTAATCAAAATCCTTTAAACCAATTTTGAGAAAATAGATTATTTCTCTTATCCCCTGGAAACTACCCTTAATTTTAGAGATAGATATTTAATTCCAAAAACCCCACGTGGCAGCCCTATGAAAAGCTAAGATATCAAGTCTTAGCCCGATCGGTAAAATAGTTTAGGCTCTAGTCCAAGGTGCAGACAGACAGATGGACAGATAGACAGACGGAATTGCGAAAAAATCTTTTCGGATTCGGGGGATCACGAAACTTTGACATTCATCACAATTTCGAGTTAGACTTTTTTAGAAGATCACAATACTTTCTCTAGCGATAAAGTAAAAATTCAGACCTTAGGACGTGGCTCTATTTTCCAACCTCTTTGGTGAGCCACTAGTGAGACTGCCTAGTGAAATATGAATTTTGTGTTTGATTAAACACAAAATTTTATGTGACTAGATTTATTTTTTCTAGAGTTAAGTTTGTTTGTATGTTGTTTGCTCACATGGTAAGCTACTTTAGTAAAGTTACGTTAAGTACTAATCTCAAATTTATATTACTCAATTTTCATCCCCTTTTAAGGTTGTAGATTTTTTTTTTCAAAAATATTATTTACTAGACCATAAACGTAGTGCCCAATGAATTAGGGTATCACACTCAGAGATGAGATGTATATAATTTATTCACATTATTATGCGTAAATAATATATTATATTGATTTTTCCCTATTCTAAATGTAAGAGCTCCCTAACCTAACAATTAATTATCTAAAGCAAGAACGACTCCTTTGTCCACACAACCAACGGTGCAGTTACTAAACTATCATGGATTATGAAAGCAACTGATGCCAGTTGCTTCTTTGCGGCTTCATTTTAATCCTAGTATGCTCTAATGACTACCTCCAAGAATGAACCTAAAATTTTATCACTCATAATGACCACTGGCTGGCACCAACTATTTTAACCTAGGGCAACAGCACTCAACACAAAATAGTAATATTCTGAAAATTGAACTATAGCATCTGGATACGGGAATCGAACACGGGACCTTAGGTTTAGTAAGCCAATGCTCTCTAACCACTGAGCTACCCAGGAATCGTTCCATGTTTAGGGTCATATAATATCAGTGAAGAATGACCCTGGGTAAGGGATGATTCCTGGATAGCTAAGTGATTATAGCATTGACGTACTAAGCCAAAAGTCCCTGGTTCAATTCCTGTGTTCAGGTGTCATTTTTCAATAATCAGAATATGATATCTAGATGCAAGTAAGTTCTCACCAAAACAAATATAATAACCTTGGCTATTCGATACTAAATAGTGAACTTAATTTTCAAGAAAATTAATAGTTTGGTAATATGACAAACTTAAACATATTACTAAATTATTTTAAAATATTATTAATTAAAATAATAAAGAATGTAATAGATCTACGTTATTCAAATGCTAACAATGTATAAAAGATCTGACAACCTATGATAGCAAAACTTGCAAAATAATTTTGGTGTATCACTATTTAAAAATTTATCGGACTACGAAAAATAAATAGAAATATAAGTTACTTTACTTTCTTTTTCTATGTTGTTAGGATCTCAAAAGTTCATTGCAATTTACATATATTTCTCTACCTAATCTATATTGAGCTAATTCTATCCAGTCCAAATCATTACACCCTATATTTTAAGGTCCATTCTAATGTCTAGGTGTTCCCAACGGTTTCTTCCCATTGGTTTTGCATGGTTCTAGATTATTCCATTTACGCTGCATGTCATGCATACCGCAATCTCCTAGAAGTGATTATCCTAACAAAGTATTGGGATGAATACAGGGTATGCAACACATCACTATGTAACCTCCTCCTTTCCCCAGCAGCCTCATCTCTTTATAGACTAAATATATTCCTAAGCCCTTTGTTTTCAGACATCGTATTATTATTATTATTTGAATTTTTTTCATCATTCAAGGTAAAAAACCACGTTTCAAAAACATAAATAACAACCAGTAAAATTATTGTTTTGTAGATTATGAGATTTACATTCCTTGCCAACAGGTCATACAACTACTTTCTTATCGAGTAATTAGTATGTATTTCTAGGCTGTATTATTTCCTCAATTTCCAAAATAAATTATTATTACTAGTTAAAATTTTGGCTATATATTTAAACTTATTAATTCTGTAAAATTAATATGGGTGAATAAGGCGTGGTGCACGGGGAAGATGTTAATAATAATAATAATAATAATAATAATAATAATAATAGTGATTCTATAAAAACATTTAGAATCAAATCAGGTTTCCCTGAACATGAGTCGATATTCCCTCCATATGTAAAACACCAGAACAGTCCATTCCTCTTTATATGAGTACCCGAAAAACACTATAGTTTTGACGGAGAAGGAGAAAATAAAACAGGTTTATTGAACCTTTATTTCATTTAAATATTACGTTTTTAATCCTCATGAATTACCCCGAGGTGATCAATTTTTATTAACTAACAACTTCGTTGTCCCATTTTACATAAACCTGTCCACGTGATCGCTCTTAATGACGCTAATTGTTGGTGCTCGCTGTGTTATTGACACAAGCAAAGGTTACGCAACCGCACAGTGTAATTCAAAGATTATGTCACTCAAAAAAAGTTAATTTAGCAATTGACGAAATATCTTCTTTGCCGTAAAATTATTAAACTTGGGCATCTGAAATGAAAGAAAACATCTTTACGTAGTTTTTTTTGGGATACCATTACAAACACACATGTCGTAAAATAAAGAATTTCCACCTATATAGCCTTGCTAGATAAGTTTTAAGGCCACTCTCATAGTTGAGTGGCTCGGGAAACTGAATACAAAATATTTTAGGCACCATTGTGTGATACCAAATTATACATGGCATTTATTTTGATTTTATGTTCATTTTGTTATTGTGTAAATTAAACTTGACGTAAATAATGCTATATGTAGTGTCAATATTATTTGAGATAGATTGCACAAGTACGCGGTGTGACTACCACGGGCAAGGAATTTTTTTCTTCAAGCGGACACAAATCAAATTCTCTGTTATTTTCCTTCTCTAACTCGGTTTTTAATAAATTTCTAAAAATCTGGTCAAAGATTTAAAATTCCTGCTTCTAAGTGAAAATGTTAAGAATAAGGGCTACTAATTGTACAATTTCAGCCCTCTGCGAACGGTAGATAGGCTATCACTCAATGCGCATAACAGAAAGACAGACAGACAGACAGACAAACTCTTCATTTTGTTAAAATAATATATATTATATATATAGTTACATTCCTGCATTTAGAAAGTCAAGTGAAACACTTAAATTTGGCTAGTATATAGTAGATTATGAATATATTTTAATTAATAATATTTTTTTTTGTTTTTGATTTATTCAGGACAGTGACCGTGTAGTCTAAATTTTTAGCTAATTTACTTTGATTTTTTGATTATCTAGTGACGAGCAGTTCGGAGCTTGGATCCCTGCTAGATAGATTTAGAACGTTTTTCCAAAATAGTTCACCCCTACTTGTACATGAAAATGAGTGAATATTTTCTCTAAATAATAAATACCTTCCTCATCCATGCATTAATAATGTAATTAATATTCGCGCGTGCAAGCTGAACGGTTGGTGAGATGCAGTGAAAAAAAATCCTTTTTTAAAAAAATTAAATACGTTCAACAGCTTTGATAGTAATGGCTTGATTAATACATGGTTAGGTGATGAGAAAGGTTATTTAGAATGATTGTACCCGTATTCGCATCGATATGGAATTGAAAACTAACTTTTATAAATCTAAGTTTGGTGAAATAAATCACCGGTATAAAAGTTAATATGGTAATTCACTTAAAAGGCGCGAATCCAATCATATACAATCTAGAAGAACCCCATCAATCAACTGTGTATCTAAATATGATACAATTATGTTAAAAATGTGTGTGAATTATTTTCTTTAAAAAATCATATGTCGTTAATTTAATAAATTTGCTGTAATTTTAAGAATATTTAATCAAGTACCGCAAATAGAAATCACACGTGGAAAACTATCCCCGGGGATTGAGATCCAAGCTTCGACATCCTTATCATCAGCAATCAAATCTACTGTGAACCTGATGCCCTATACCATGCAAACATAGATGTAACCATATTTTTGTGCTACACACTTCTTACTATTTATTTAGGCTATCTTTCTTTAAATAAATATAAAATCATCACAACTTGAATATACATTTTTATGATCGGTAAAAATGTAATCATGGTAAACCCACATGGATGAGATTGAAAAATAAAATAAAAAATCGGACGTGCAAACCTTTAATATCCTTCCATTCCTAAGGATCCTCTCTTAACACAATCAAAGGAGATGCTCTTTATGTTGGGGAACGCTACTTAATGTCCTTAGTCTAGCAGTTTTTATATAAAACGAAATTTGTTTGCTCAAAATGAGTAGAGTAACATGAGTAGACACGTTAAGTTTAGTTTTACTTACATATAAATCTCAATTTTTCTTGAATATTTGTTGTGAATACAGTGGAATTTGTAGTCTATGTTTACAATAATTAAGAGAAAAAATGATGTTCAAATTCCGCAATGAAAATGATAAATATTCAAGTTCTTCTGAGACTGGTATAATGTAGTAAAGTAAACTAAACATATCTAATGAACTAAAATTCTAATAATTTTTAAAAAAGAGTATTTTTGTATAAAAAAAATTCAAAAATATTGTTAATAACTCGCATTTCCTTCCACTTTCCCTTAAAGAGCATAAGGCGAAGAGGGGAGAGTTAATCAAATAAATATATTAAAATACGCTTGTAACTAATTTAAGTCCCTAATAAATAAAATACATAATTATGGCAAAAATTGAAAGTTTTTTCCCCACCGACCAATTATACCTTTTATGAATAGAGGCCTTTCCAAGTGACAGCGCTGTCACGAACCTACCGTGCTGCAAAAGACTAATAGGTTAAGTGAGACGTGCGCAATACTATTACATAACTTTGTCTTCACGAGTCTGTTTATAATAAACAAGCTATTTATTTCCACCGACCATAAAATCTTGAGGCTTCGTGATTATAACTTCTCCAAACAGATGATAGCTTCAGAATAGTAGCTTTAGTGAAATACATTTTACTTACATTGAAATCATCCATGGCAATGGATATGCGTTGTAAATGTCGATCTCATTTTGTTTTGTTTTGAAGTGACGGGAAGGTTCTATCTCAAATCCGGATCGTAGCATTAATTATTGAGGGTGGATTGTCTATAACTGTTTTTCACTCTGTTTCACGAAGCTGGTTTGTTTTATTTGTGTTTTACTTTTTCTAATCACTACCCCATTAATGTATGAATGTGGCTGGATCATACACGCGATAAAATAAAACATGAATTATTCCAATACAATAATTTAATCAAACAAATTTCGTATCACAAATATATAATCATTTAAAAAATAATAGGATGTGTATTTTTGTGATTCATTGAATATAGTATTATTAATATTATTATTATTAGCACCGCGTCTTACTACCCGTTCGGTTTATGCACACTTACGCTAATGTGTAATGGTGGGGTGATTGTGAGATGAAATGGAGGACCTACAGTTTAACGTGGAATCCGAGCCACGGTGGAGGCCTTGCATGTGTATATAGTAGACGTTAGAATTCCAAAACCAGGCACCCTGGAAAGCTCTTTTTTCCACCACCACGTCATACTACCCGTTTTGGCTATACGCTTATGTACTAATTAAGCTAATGCTTTGAGGTATTAGAGACGTTACATGTCTAAGAAGTGTACCCGCATTTGCGTTGGGGAGGAGTGAAAACCATATTTGAAAAACCACCCTCCATTCATCCGACCAAAATTCTAACCCCAATTTCCCCATCCACGGCAGTCGTGTCTAGCGTCTTAGACCATGCGGCATGCGTGTTTAGAGGAACACAATATAAATTAAAGACCAAGTGAAAATATCAACTTCAAATACAAAGAAATATCACAAAAGAAATGCCAATCTTTATTCCAGGGAAAAATTAAAGTTGTGTTGCTTGTTCTGTATTCATATTTGAATATGGAATATTAATTGGATTTTGTTATACATTTGAAAACTATGTGTTTGAACAAACAGATGAATTATCCGTTAAAAGGTAGATGATTCAGATCATATATAACGTCTTGGACCGCATGATAACCAATGCGGGTGTTACCAAGTCCAATAGAAATCTAACGAGTAACTTGGCATAAGTTTACTTACTTAAGGAAAATTTAGGATAAGCATCTTGGGTATTATTTTTTAGTTTCTTAAAGTAATTTATTGCGATGCCCTAAATTACGTAACTAGCAGTGTGGGTAGCTACCAAATTAAATAAATACTACAACACACCGCACAAACTTTCTCCCAATATTATCTTAAAATATACATTTTATAGCTATTCGAAATGTTTATTAATTGAAATAATATATTTATATACATCGTTGTAAAAACACTACACCAAAGATCATAAATGAAATAAATAATATACACTGTAAACTAATTACTCTGTGGCTTTATGAACTAGGAACACCATTAGATAAAAATTGAGAAAAGATAAATATCTTTGACCACCAAAAATCATAAGAATCAAATTCATTTTTAAAGTCTTAAACTAAAAAGTATATTATATATGTCATACTAATTCAGACCCTATTAATTTTGCAAAAAATATATATATTTTATTTTTAATAAGACTACAACTTTACATTTACGGTTATCGTATCTCAAATAGTTGCAAAGAAATAATTATAAAAACTGGAAAATCTCTCTCATGTAAAGTACCCTCAAAGTCATTTTCATGAGAAAATGAGAGTTGAAATTTTGTTTATAATGACAAACAGTGTCTAGACATAAAATTTAATCATGATCATTTGAGTGAATTTCGAGAAAATTAATCTCTTCTCTTTTTGCATTTTGTAAACTACCCTTAATTTTAGGGTTGGATATATAATTCTAAGAACTCCTCGGGGGTACCTTATGAAAACCCCAAATACTAAGTTTTAACACAATCTGTAAAATACTTTCAGCTCTAACCCCAGTTACAGACACAGACGGCATCGCGAAAACCACATTTTTTGACTCAGGGGTTCATGAAACGTCGACATTTATAAAAAATCTTGAGTTCTAATTTTTCGAGGATCCCAATACTTTCTCTCCGAGAGGTTGAAAGAAAGTTAAGACCTAAAAGTGAAAACTTGGCTTAGTACGTTTACTGAAGCTTGAAAATGTGCAATAAGTTTGTTAGTTCATTTAAATATGTATATGTACATTGCAATCTCACACCTTTTACTGCATAACCTCTGGGATAGCTATCTATTAATCAACAAAATTCTCAAACTGGACATATGATTGCGTACTTAGGGAAACCTTATGTGGTGTTCATTTCGTGCGTACTTTGTCCTACTGTAATATCTGTTGTGAATCAAACGTTTTAAATTATTTGAGCACTTAAGTTTGTAACATCAAATCCATAAAACAAAGAAAGAGGGAACCTTTGCATTTTTACTTAGTGTCTATCATTAGATTTTTTTTAAATCTACGTTCAATGAAAGCCATCGTCATCACCAATACGTGTAGTAAAAAACAAAATCACATAATAAATGGAAACATGGGGCATAGAGATAACAATAATTATTCTTAAGCTTTTCTTAGATGGTTTAACAAATATTGCGACATTTCAAACGGCCTGATCATAGGTGCTTGTAGATCCAAAATTAGGGAGTATAACATAAACTTGTCAAACTTACTTAGGAATATTTGCAGATGTGGAAAACATTGAAAGCGCACAAGAGGAAGAACCCTCAAATTAAAAGCGCGAAGATATAGATCAAAAGCGTACCTAGACCTTGTATCAAAAGTACACAATGAGAAACCACAACTACATAACGTGGAAACATGGCAAACATTTGGTGGTCAAAGTGATATCGGGAATAACTATCATGTTTAATGTAATTTTATAAAAACTATAATCGGTGTGTAGTTTTACAGGACGTCCAAGTTATATCCATGTGGAATTTCAGCAGCACACTTGGTACACTGATTTATGCGCTATTTAGCAACAAACAAATAAAGAGACATTTAGTTTTTACATAAATAGTAGGATAAAAGTAAATAAACTGAGTTTCACATCTGATAGTTTCCCTAAATAATTATTTAAAGTTTAATGACTTTTCACTGTTCTAAATTTGGCATCCTTCCGCACAAGAAATCATTCAATTTAATTCATCAGGCTCACGATATGTGTAGTAACAAAAACTGAGGTTTCCCAAAGAACGTGTTTACTACTAATTTTCCCCTTTCTATTTTTTTGGTTATTTAGCTGCTCTAACGAGTAGTACATAATAAATGAAAATTCTAAGATTAATGAAAAAGAAGTTAAATCGGTACAATTATGTTTATTGTAGCCGTATCTTCACAACATCCCCAGAGTTAAGCGGTGTATATAAAATAGTAGAAATACTAAGTAAAATAACCCAAAACGGAAGCACACCCTTCAGCTTATTTTAGTACGCAGGCTATTAAATGTTTCAACTTGATATTTTTCGTTGTTTTGGAGATACCCGTGGCAGTAGTCACGCAGTCTTAGGTGTAAGGCTTGAAATATATCTAGAAGTTTAATAAATATAATCTGTGTTACATTCTAAAGTTTACCTGAGAACATATTCTAAGCTGTTCCCTTTCAACATTCTCTGATTCTAGAGCTATCCACGCGTGATTTAAGGCATTAAACTCAAAATATAATTTAGAGATAGTGATAATAAATAATAAATGCAAACCCAAGCATATCCTTAGGTACGTAAATCCATGCCAGATGAATGCAAGCGTTTTATTTTGGTTTTAATGTTAACCGAAGTATTGGCCAAGTGGTCTAATGTGTCAGGTTCATAAAAGTATATACACAAATAATAAACGCTCAATTTCATAATCCTAGGTTTTCCATGATAGGAATGCAAAGAATTTGATTTATGGATTTTGAAGTAGTCCTCACTGGCATCTAAGTGGCCCAACGCGTTAAAGTCTCAATATAGGTAAAGGTATATAAAAAAAAAGTACGCCTGGGGTTAACATCTTCAAGCATTACTTAGCTCCTTTGCGATGTTTTTAAGACTTCAAGTTACATTGTTTTCATAAATACATATCTAATATTGTATTTTATTAATTCCTTGTCTACTCTGGAGCTTATGCTACCTTTTAATGTGAAAATAGTTACGAATTTTTAACTATAAATGAAAGATCAAATAAAATAAATATGTGTATAATAAAATAAAGATGTGTAACGGGTCTTAAGTGCAATTTTTATTTGCCAAGGAAACATAATTTGCCTACTGATATTAATACAAAACTACCATCACAAAATATATATATTTTCTTCTAGGAATTAGGATACAAAATGGGTTATTTTAATTCTACTTTTGGCTTTAGTAGATTTGGCAATCAAATAAGACATAAAAAAAAATTCTACATTCAATATGAGCATACAATGACTAATCACATAGTTTAAGACAGAATGATTTTTTTAAACATCAATATTAATGGATTTTAATAGAAAAAGATATAGCCTATATATTTAGAGGATGTTTAAAATATATCCATGATAGATTTCACCACAAATGGTACAGTGGTTTGGGCGTTACTAAGCAATAAACAGACATACAAACTTCAAAATTTCATTTTTGTATAATAACAGGATTTTTTCCTATATAGTTTTTCACTCTCTCTCCCTCCATTCCTCCACAAAAATTATGTTACTTTTATATTCTTCCACGCATCAGTATAAACGCACGCTTAGTCTGTTTTTGTGATGGCATAAAACTCATGGTTCAAATCCTGGTCAGATGGGCTGAAGCTATTATTTCCTAAATGGTTTCCCACTGTGCCTCCACGCAAATGCGTTTATATTTCTTTTAACTTCTACATTTCTCATTCCTACCTCATTCGTATAGTCAAGTGCGTATACCCTAGATAGCTTGTGAAACCCAGAGAAAAAAAACAAATTAGTGTAAGCTGTGAATATCAGCATAACGAGTAAAAATATGGGTGAAATCCTCATAAAAATTCTGGGGTATTAAAGTTTTGAAATATGTATCTGTATATTGGTGCCAGCACACTGCAGAAAAATCTATATCAGTAGAGTAGAAGGGAGCTTATGGTTCTAGAAAAACGCCACGAAGGCCTAATTTGTTGTCTGGTAGGGAAAGAAACCTCCCATAAGGCGAGCTATTAATTCAGTTTGTATTTCGTGTAATTATATGATTCTAGCATTGTGTTTGGAATGTGCTCTTTAAATAAGCCACATAGTAGTAGTATCTTTAAAAGCACGATCATATACCTCTCACTGTTTATGTGATCGTGATTTGTTGCAAAGTTACTTGAGTTTGTAATAGACCAACTTTTATAGCCAAACCCCCCGCACGCATTTCACAATTTGTTGACAGTTCACGAACAGATCCGCTTATGTACCCTCCTGTTAGCCTCCAACTCTTGATGCACAATCATGGCGAACGCTAATAGATGGAAAACACTGTTCCTTTATTGCGACGTCACGAGATGATCGCAATTAGTTTATATTATATCGGTCGTGTTCCGCAATACAGGATGCGTTTGACGGGAGGGAGAGGTAGTTAGGTAGGTGCCTGTCAAACTAGTTCGTCCCAAGGTTGTTAGTTTGTAGTCCCAGTCCATAGGAGAAACACTTTAGCTCTTCATTTAATTCAATCAAGAGCAACCTTTCCTTTGACCGAGCTTAATATGAGGCGTTCTTATAACATGACCTAAGGTTTGGGGTACTAATGATAAATGATTATCAATAAGCCCTAGTTAGACTTTTGATAATATATAATGTAAAGTAAGAATAACACGTATCGGTGGCCCCACGTAAATCTCGTTTGATTTGTCGATAACGGGGATTGGAAACTAGGCTGGGAGTACTGAGATGATATTTTTTAAGGGTTTCCCACTCTCTTTCCACACTAAAAAGCTAATTTCAGTTCTGAGACACTGGAATAAGCAATTCCTCAAGTCCATCATATTCTATGGTACTCGATAGCTTCTATATTTATAAACATCTCAAAAAGGTATTTCGAATACAATTATGAAGACCTTGATTTGATATAAACATATTAAACACTTGGTTAAAGGAAACAATATACTTTTGTAGTTGGATTGGTAACAAACCATTAAAAATGATTTTTTTAAATATTAATATACGGTAGTTCATTTACTAAAAAAAGTGTTATATTTGTTTATGATGTAATAAACATGACTAAAAAAACATACTTTGTTAGTGGCATCAGAGCTTGAAAATATTTAGATTGAGTTTAAAATATTTTCACTTAGCTAAACTTGGGTGACATGGTGGTCAAGGGGTAAGGTGTCGGATTTCTGTGCTGGGGGTCTGGGATTAAACCCTCCGTCCCTGCACAGATTTATCTAACTACCAAACACTTCCTTCACCTCTGACATTAAGTGCATTAATCTCAACTTGTGAATATGGGGAATGCCAGGCCTCCACCGTAGTTCGGGTCCCACGTTAAACTGGAGGTCCTCCATTTAATCTCACAATCACCCTACCATTACACATTAGCGTAAATGTGTATAGCCTGAATGGGTAGTAAGACCTGGTGCTAATAATAATAATAATAATAATAATAATAATAATAGCTAAATTTGTTCATTTTTAAAGATCGAGGATTCAAATTAGAATTCAAGATTCAGAAGAAAATCTAAGTTTTGGATTTGAGATTCGGATTTGGGAAATATATGATTATACAGACTCATCTCTAGTAATTTTCCAATAAATGATATCTTAGTCTTCCTTACCTCAATATTGTAAATAATGCGCATAACTGGACAAGCAACAGTGTCCTGGAAAACATACAATTAGTTTTAAAGTAGGTAAGAAATCTAAAATTAAACTAAAATTACATTACTATTAACAAATGAACTATTCAAGATATTTGACTTATATTACACTTGGTTACCATTGGTAGAAAAGATGTAGATCGAGTCTATATAAGATTACTAGTGCAGATTTACATATCTGATTAAAATGGCGTGTAACCATCTTATTTCCTCACTAAATCTGACCACGTTTTAAGATGTTATGCCTTTATTAAAACCAACTAAATAATATTAAAACAAATTAATTTAATTAACTAAAAACGTGATTTAAAGAGTATTAAATTGTGAAAAAAAAATTTTTTTAATATTAAATTGACACGGAAAATATATCTGATAAATCTGATTTAATAAAAGAAAAGATTCAGTAGACTGTGTTATTTAACTAATTTTATTTAAAAATACGAGAATATGTATATATATATTTGCTTTATAAAATGTCAAAAATACGTTGCTACTTTTGATTCCCCGCATGGTCAGGCACGCGGAATAACGTCAATATCATCTAGTCCAATTTACTGGTACCATGAATGAGAGGGATCAAATCCGGGACGAGTGTACTAAGTAGCCTATATAACACTTCCTAAATAATTTTACACACTCCTTCCACACATATCAAGGAACAATTCCTCTAAATTTTATCTCCCTCACTCTTATTCTATAAACGTAGTTAAATATGGATAGCCTGCATGGGAAGTAAGACGCGAAATAAACGAAGTATTTCGATCTTATTTAAATTACAATATTCAAACTATTCAAGGTGAAATGGAAGTGGGTGCGAGAAACACCAGTGCGATTGTAGTTTTTATGGCAAAACATTTTATCGTCCAAAATAAACCGAGTATTTCTTCAGTAGAAACATATAATTTAATGTTCTTCACATGCTGACCTCAACAGTTATTGAATATGTCTCAAGGATGTCCTGAAATTTAATGACAACTTTTTCTCTTCCTTTAAAAAGTTTCTAATCTAATACCACTATGTTCATGATTTGATGGATATTCAAGGAACTGTTGATATCAACATGTGAAGAAAATTAAACTCTATCTTTGTACCAAAAGCAATATTTTACCCCCCCCCTGCAAAATCACTGGATTTTTCTCGCGTACCCTTCCATCCTACTTTATATAAGATGCTTAGTTTGGTCAAGCGATTGTTCGCCCTTAAAGATGGGTCAGATGTCCGCAAATAGGTTGCATTCTCGAGTGTATACGATTACGAAAATATAACTAGTAATAATAATAATAATAATAATAATAATACACTTAAAAGACAGAACTGAAGTTGTGGAGAGTATCTAGGATGCGACCCGCCCAACTAACCTGCCTCTACTATCCCCAAGGCGATCTAGTTTACGCGCGGGCGTACTCTCTCTGCCTCTAATCAGAAGAGTTATGGTGGATACACACACACTAAAACCAAGTTAGAGCCAGTGGCGGAGCAGAGAGGGTCAACCAAGGTCAACTTTCACCTGACAACCTCCTCTTAAGGAAGAACACCGAGAGAGGCCTGCCTCGCTTCACGATCTGTTATAGAGTAGTAACAGTAACATACTCTTGACTCCCCGAGCTATCTGCGCATTGCTTGCTTGCATATCAACTAGGATTTCATACACTAGATGTACACTACAACAAAATAATGACGATCTACAGTAGCCCCATGGCTTCTTTGGTGCTGACCAACAGCTCACAGCTGACAATTGACGACTTTGAAAAGTTACCAGACCAAATTATATATCCCTACGCTGGACCATATGATCTGCAAAAACATGTGTTTATCAGCTGTAGCTTCTGAGAGTCAAAATTTAGGTATATACCTAAATGTTGACTGTCAGAAGTCAGCTGTGAGCTGTCAGTCATCACCAAAGAATCTATGGGGATATTGTAGTTGTATTTAATTATTTCAAAGAGAACTGTAAGCAAGTTACATACTCTGACTCCCCAAACTATCTATGAACTGTTTGCTGGTTAACTTTGTTACTATGATTCTCACAGTTGGTAAGCACTAAAAATGGGATGTGCAAACTTAAAGGAAATATAATTATTATTTTTTTAAAGTTTGTTAGATCAAAGCTTTGTATTCATTAATTTTCCTTCTAATTTAATTTAAGAAAAAAATAATAAACATACATACTAGACTGACATGAATAAGTTTAAATACATTGAGAATGTATAACAGTTATAAATACCCTATTGGTTAGGTATGTTCTTAAGTCTATTTAAAAGATTTATACGATGGGATGTAAGATGAGTGAAACTGTAAATGAGCTTCCAGCATGTTCCATAATCTGGTTAAACTGTGATAAACTGATTCTCAAGAGATTAGACAGATGAGCATCAATAAGTCAGTTTATAAGATCACTTTTATAAGTTTCATGGTAGAAAACACTTGTTCAAAATGAATATGAAGATGCATACAATGCCATGTACTTTTCGACGTGCTTTATCAAGTTTGTAAATGTGTATTTTGACATGGTTTTATATCTTTAAAAAAAACACAGTTTTGTTGTGCTTCACAACGCAACACATTAAGACTATTTATCTCACGGGCTGGATTGAACACGCCAGTGGGTTGTATCTGACCCCAGGGCTTTAGTTTGACTATCCCTGCAATAGAACCAATTAATGACGATCTATTTGCTTTATTGAGTCTTATGGAGGACAATTACTGTAATAAAGGTAAACATAACATTTTTGGACACCTTAAGCCTACCTTTACAATTTATGTACACTATTACAAATTAGTGTCGATCTATTGGTCTCATCCTTTTAAGTTCACCTTTCATAATCAAGAGTCGTATAGCTGTATATGGTATATGTATATGGTATTACTCTGTATGTAGACTACTTCTATTTACATTCCCTGTAAAATTAGCATATTTGTCACATTAATAAATATAATATAACTTTTTTTACTTTCTCATACAAAGAAAGAATTGTAATCAAGACTATTTTAAACCTCAATATTATGATGGATCTTAACGTTTTAATATACATCCTAATGTAAAAATGTAAACTTAAATCTTATCTGTCCCTCTGCTCTGCTCTGTCTGCTTATCTGTATTCACCTAACAATACAACTGAAACTGTTTGATGTATTTAGTTTAGATTTGATAAAATGATGTTATATTATGTTCAAAGCTTGATGCTAAGCCATCAATTAGATTTTATCTCTAAATTCAAGTGTAGCTAGTTTACAAATGGCAGATTTTTAATTTTTTTTCATAATGGCTTTAGTGCTTTGGTTTAAATTTGATGTGTAGCAAGTACTGTAAATAATAAATATAACTTTATACTTTTTTCGAAAAAAAAAAAAAATTAATGCAAGGTTATTTAACTGCTTTATTTTTATTTTTTGAAAAATATTATTTATAATTTGGTTCAAAATGCATCTCTAAAACGTGTTATATGCTGTAAGCAAAATTGTT
This sequence comes from Timema shepardi, assembly GCA_902151425.1. NCBI lineage: Eukaryota > Metazoa > Arthropoda > Insecta > Phasmatodea > Timematidae > Timema > Timema shepardi. The sequence goes on along the minus strand of CABFVX010000140.1, from coordinate 59,614 downwards.
TACTTTTTTACAAGGAAAAACAAGCCTAGATTACCAATTATTTCTTTTAGAACATTTGAAAATATATATATATATATATATATATATATATATATATATATATAGAGAGAGAGAGAGAGAGCTATGACAGCCCTAGCAAGCTGGTAGTGTAAATTATTTTACTAAAATAAAAAACTGACCCAGGCCACAGGCTGGAAACCATAATGAACGTGTGTATATATATGAGGACGTATGTACGATTTAATCGTACCATTTATTATATTCAGTAAGTTTTCAACTGATGTAAAAGGGCAAAGTAACGGTGAACGTCATATCCCAGTAAATCTCATTGAATTCCAACAAAACCTTTTTTTTTTAGATACATATCTTGTATCACTCGTGGTAGTCGTAAAACAACCTATTGATTCCTGTCTGATAAAATGGCGGAACAGAAACTCGTCAGACTAGGAAGATGGTGAAAATCCGCCGAGGCTCTCCGAATATACCCGAACCTGTCGTGGCTGGACATGATTTACCTCTGGATCAGAACTAAACCCACCAATTCTAGGTGAAAGGATGTTCGTGTTTGACCCCACTTAAGACCTTATACACGAATTCCTCTAGTCCTTGGAAGATTAACTAATGCTTTTATTAAAAGGACCAGCCCCCAAATTGTCGTCCCAATACTTAACGTTCACATTCTTGAAGATACTAGGCCTATTGACCCTAGTCCTAAACATTTACATTATTGAAGATACTAGGCCTATTGACCCAGTAATTTAACGTTCACATTCTTGACTGCAGTAGGCCTATTGGCTCCACTATGTAATGTTCTCACTTTTGACGATAATATTAACCCCAGTTCTTAGGGACTTAATGCTTTCATTGTTGACGATGATATTGGCCCCACTCACTATGGTGGTCACAAGGTCTAAGGTACTTATCTTACAGTAGTCTAGAACGGCCGTGACGGAGATATTGAGGTTTGAGTCTTGATAGGATGTAATGAGGGGGAGGGGGGGGGGCGTGTTTGTACAAAATTGGTTTTTCACCCTCACTCTACACAATCCCTAAAACTACTAGTGTAGTTACTACATACGAGTATTAACTGAACAGGTAATAAAACGTAGTGATAATTTAAATTTAAATATATATATAATACATTGGCCCCAGTACTTAATGTTCCCATTCTTGACGATTTTATTTTATCGTATGGTACATATGTCCGGGAGAGACATGGAATCCAGGTTCAATCACCTGATATGTAGACTATCAGCTGCTCTGGTGGCACAAAGCATTGGACAGGATAGGGGATTGTTTACACGTCGTACCCGCAATGAGATGATGTGATGATAGTTATTATGAAGTTTTGAAGACGGTGTGAATCTTAAACCTAACTTAACCCAAATTAACCAATCCTTGGTAGCCATTGGGATCCTTCTTCTTAAGGGAAGATTACCCAGATTACCAGCCGTGAATCAAACCCGGGACCCCTAGGCTTGTAGCTATGGACACTGAGCACTACACCATGAGGGTGGTTATGCTTAACGATAATGTTGACCGATAGTAAATGTATGATCTGTACGGATATTTGTGGTTGGGTCTGAGTAACCAATTAAATCTCAAAATACAAATTCAATCACCACAATAAATCTTAAGCAGTAGGCCTATTATTTTGGCCCCAGATATAATAATAAAATGGTCCCATTTTTATCTTATTAATTCGGCCTCATAAACCAACCAATCTTTATTTCCCATTTTACACAAACGTGTGACTTTCAGAATTGTAGGATTATATTAGTTTATATTAGGTTAGGTATGACTCAAAGTGTAAAAGATAAAAAAAAAGTAAAAAAAATCTAGTGTCTCACTCCGACAACCTCCTTTCCCAAACTCTCTTATGAGGACCGAATTTGTATTCAGCATTTATTCTAATAAAAATAATGTTACTGAGTGCCACACAGACTATCTCTCTCTTTTATCATATTATAGAGACATTTATTAGAAAAATTATAAGATTTGTAAGATGAAATATTTTGCATTGTTGCATGGATACTCCCCCAAAGATCATAAATGAAATAATACACTGTTACAGAAACAGTGAGAAAAGATGAACATATATATAGCAACAACAATCAATTTTCACACATCTAAAAATCTTAATATTTTTTGTATATTAGATTATAATTTAGAAACTATTTATTTAAAATATATATTTTATTTCACGTTTTAAATTTAATTAGCACTACAAATGTACAGCGTTATTTAGTTTCACATCACAAATAGTTGCGCATATGTGATCAAAGTTGTAAATTTCGCTTTGGTAAAGAAATCCAGAAGTAATTATTATAGCAAAATGGGAATTTATATTTTATTTATAGTTTTAAACAGTGACTAGGTACACAATTTAACCAAAATTGTTAGAGCAGACTTTGAAAAAATCGATTTTTTCCTCTCTTTTTCCCTTCAGTAAGATACCCTTAATTTTATGGTTAGATATCTAATTCAAATAACTCCTTAGGGAAAACTTATGAAAAGCCTGGATATCAACTTTTAACCCAATAGATAACTAATGCTTTCTGCTCTATTCCAAATACAGACGGAAAGACAGACGTCATCGCAAAAACAAATTTTTGGGGTTAAGAGGATGCTATTTATCAAAATCTCAATTTTAATTTTTTTGATGATCATAATATTTCTCTCTCCTATGTGTCAAAAGACAGTAAAAATAAAATAAAATAAAATTGAACAAAATTAAATATTTTCATATAAAATATTTTCACTCGTATTAATACTACTACTTCCGGCTAGCCACATTTAATCACAACAATGAGTTGGCACGGGTATGTTAGAATTTAGATTAAATGCACGCGCTATTGCTTGGAAGGAGATTGAGAAATAATTTGATGATGGCCACTCTGAATGCACCCGGGATATTAATGCCCTAATATCAATGCTTTTCTAGAAGATCATTCACATGATTTATTGTCTTCATCTGTAACTAATCACTGAATTCCCAACGATAATTTTGATTAACAGCTCACTTAACACCCATCTGTAGTCACAGGAACTTAACGTCAATGTCTTTTAGACAGTGTTGTGTTAGTAGGAAGGTCAGGGTTTGGATAAAGGCCAAGTATATTGAGGGTGGTTTTTCGTGAATGACTCGCCCACTCTCCCTCTTTAGCAAATATGAGCACATTTCATAAAAATCGTCTTTCTCATATCCACTCTATAAGTGTAATTAAAAGAGTTTATCCCTTCACAAATACTAATGTATGGTACAAAAAATACTAGCTGTAAATATACCCTGAGGTTATTTTGGATCGTAAAGTCATCTCTTTTGTTGAAACAAGAGAAAAAAAAAGATCAATAACGAGTTTATTTCTCGGATCATGCTGATTCATATGAACTTTAAGTAGTCCCAATCATTTTGTCGTGTTTTGTTTTTTAGAGTCAACTATTTCTTGTTTCATATATAACTGGTTGACATTCTTCCGTTAAACGTTACATTAGCTACCTGCAGTTGTGTTTTATTGTAAAAAAAAAACTGCACATGTAAACTATACGAAACTATGTGTTCGGTGAGTTTTTATTCCCATTATGACTCTGAAGGGGTTTAGATATTCTCACTCTATTCAGACCTATTTAGCAAAAATAAATTATTGTGATATTTAAGAGAGAAACATCTGAATATGCTTTATCTCTCCCTCTTTCTGTATATACATACACATTTTTTATAAGGTTGAATATTATGATTTTTACCAAATCGAGTACCACAATGTCCGAGATACAGTAGGCTCACGACCATACGACCTGAAGTGGTGATCGGCTGGTCCGGGTAGCAAAAAATGTCGAATAAGCCGTATCTTGAGGGTGAATAATTTTTTGTGCAGTCAACACCCACAATGTGTGATAACTGGATATTAGTAGCGTTTCATAGCATATTTAAATTTGTGTCTATCGTGTTTTCATACTTTTCAAACAAAGATTTAAATGTGAATTTTACCTAAATATAAGATAACGAATATATGCAACGTTTAAAACAACATTCTGTGTGTTTATTTTGGGAGTGGGTGCATCTTTTTAAGACGCTTACGATTGAAAAGTGCTGTACAGTATTAAAATCAACAGTTTTATACATGCGATATGTGGATCCAAACTACTGTAGGTAGTCGCGAGCCTACAGTAGTTAAGACTGTTATCATTTAATATAATTTATAATTCGCATGCGCCTACTTTAGGTTTTTTTTAGCACCCCATCTGATCACCTTTTCAGGTTTTACGGATATATTACTAATTACACAAATGAGTTAGGGATGATAAAGTTTAAATATAAAGGAAGTGTACCCAGATTTGCGTGGAGGGGTAGTGGAAAACCATTTTGGGAAAGATCCTCTGTTAAACCAACCGGGATTTGTATCCAAATCTCCTTGTCATCAGTGGTCTAGTCTAACATGAGGGTAACGCCTTAGACCATGCGACCTCTGAATCAGGTTTAATTGTGTTAATAGAGTTTAATTTTGATAATTTTAATTTCATATAGTCAATATAAAAATTAGATATCCACCTGACATCGTAATGTATACAACCTACTCGCTCAGAATGTCACGTGATCTAAGGTGTAAAGCTCACAACAATACTGGGTCTCTCTTTGTGAAGAGGACAAGATTTGTATCTATTCGAGGATGCCTTAAGTGTTTTTTTTAACGTTTGACTTATTGCAATGGATTTCCCTATCTTCTTTTCTAAGTCAGAAAGAGGTGCACGTTTTCTGAAACTATCCTTTTCCTCCCTATCTCCTTATATTAAATATTTAATGACAAGCGGAATGAATGTACTAGTGGAACAGAAACAAAAACTTCACAACCCCTGAATCAACTTGAGCAATTTAATATCACATGGACCCCCTATACCACCAGTAGTAATTTAATTTCATTTAATTAGAAAATATGGTGTAATAATCAGACACACGGTATTGCTTGGATTGAAATAAGACTCTAGAAATGAAATAATAAAAGTTTCCTTTCAAAAATAATCCTGCACTTCCTCGCGCCTCCCTTCCCCCCTTTTAATAAACGATTAGGGTCTATGTATCTCAGTAAAAAAAAGGCCATACTTTCGATAACTGTATGTACAGTAAAAAAAACTGTCACCGTGTCTCCTAACAATAATTTATGACGGTTTTTCATCTTTCAGGCCAGTGCTACCTACAACCTAGCAATAATTATTGAAACCAATAGGCTTATGTTTCAATAAAGTATGCTTTGATAAAGAAAATGACAAATGAAAGAGTAATCTATTTATATAGGTTATTAAAATGATTATCACCTGCAATGGTGGTAGCTCAAGATACAGTCGTCAGACTCCTCTGGTCTGATGAACTGATGATTGGGAGGTCAAGGTCAGAATCTCAGTTTGATGTAACTATGTGTCTTCCTCCTATGGATTAATATCTCTATCGCCACTCCTATGAAGTAGTTTAATCCAAATTATATTGTTCTCATATTAATTATTTTAAAATATGTAATATTGTTTCGAAATTTGCTTTAATTTATAAATTAAATCGTTTTCCGAAATAAATTTTAAAGTAATTAATTTGTAAAATCGACTAATTACAAAACCAGGGTAGAAACACCAACTCTGCTAGGTTTTCCAAGCCTCAGTGCCAAATTTCCTAGCTAAAACATGCCTTCGTACCAACTTTCCTAGTTATTCCAAGCTTTAGTGCCGAATGTCCTAGCTTAAAAATGTCCTCGTACCAACTCTACTAGTCATTACAATCCTCAGTTTCAAATATTCTAGCTCAAACATGTCCTCATACCAACTCTATTGAGTATTCCAAGCCTCAGCGTTGAATATCCTAGATTAAAAATGTCCTCACACCAACTCTTCTAGGTAATACAAGCCTCAGGGCCAGTTTCATAGTCAAATTTAGTACGCCTCAAGTGCGGCGCTACACTAAGTACAATACGACACCTACCTAAACCAGAATGGAATGGGCCAGTTTCCTATGCGAGAACGGCCCATTCCATTCTGGTTTAGGTAGGTGTCGTCTTGTTCTTGGTATAGCGCCGCACTTGAGATGTACTAAATTTGACTATGAAACTGGCCCTCAGTGTCAAATCTTCTTGCTTAAACATGTCCTCGTACCAATTATCATAGGTTTTCCACGCCTCAGTGCCAAATCTATTATCTCAAACATGTACTAGTACCAACTCTCCTCGGTATTCCAAACCTCAGATATAAATTTCTGGTCCAAACGTGTCTTTGTACCGACTATCCTAGGCATTAAAAGCCTCAGAACCAAATCTACTATGTAAAACATATCCTCGTATCAAATCTCCTAGGTTTTTTTAAGCCTGAATACCAAATATACTAGCTCAAACTTGTCCTGGTACCAACTCTCTTAGGTATTCCAAGCCTCAAAGTCAAATCTCCTAGCTTTAACCTGTCTCCGTACCAACTCTCCTATTTCGATGAAAACGGGGGCTATAGCAAGTTAGCCTATGGCTCACGTACTATGGATCCTACAACTGTAAATAGTAACGCTGTTAGTCCATAATGACAAACGAACTGTCAATCCAACACCAACATACAGCTAGACATTAGAATGTCTGTGCAATATAGCTTACTACTGTACTCCACGTCCCTACCAGGCTATCCCCATATTCACATTTGTGAAGTGAGGATGAGAAAGGTTTAATTTATAAGAAATTTACACTCACTTTTGGGGTGGAGGTAGATCGGGGAACCATTGAGGAAAAACTACCTTACGCACATTTTACCGGGATCCGAACACTGACTTATCAATCACTGGCTACCCTGAACAAACGAATTTTACGCATTAGCCCACACCGATGCATGTAAGTGCTATTTGTTTTGTATATTTTATTTTATTTAAAATGAGCCTAACTAAGGATATACTGGCAGTGAAACCCTGCCAATACATTATGATTTAATTAAGAAAGAACCTTTTTGACATTCTAAAAGTTATTGAGACAGCTTTCATACATGTATACGTGAAGTCATGTGATTAAAAAAAGTTAAAATTCATATAGATAATATAAATACCTATTATATATAGACTAACTAACTGAGCCAAGCGAGCTTCTATATTGTCTTGACCATTTGGCATTGTTTCTGTATGTCTTAATCTTTATGAGATAATTGCCGAATGCGTGGACGGAATTTAACTAGATCTAACGGGAATATTCACTTAGCCTAAGCCAAACCACTGGTGTAAGTAATTTTTAATTTTTGTTAACTGTTCATTTAATTATAGCTTTCACTTAAATATCTTTAAGTCTGTTTGTAGTAACGGCCAAACGCAGTGACCCATTCTAACAAAATCTGGCAGGAATATTCTTTCAATATAGACTGGAATATGTAATTAGGGCTTACATAATTTTTGAATCTGGCTATACGTTTCAGTTTGGCAGCCCATCAAAAAAAATTGTTTAGTAGCTTATTTCGAGTGATTATATTTTATAATAATTATAAGGCCATTTTTGGAGTATCAATGGATTATTTAGTTATATATATATAATTAAAGACTGCTGTATTAATCAATGTCAACAATGTTTATAATATATGAATAATATCTACTATTGAATAAAGTACTAGTAATACAGTAAAGATTTATCAATGTTTACAGCAAAAAAAAACCTATTTTTTTTCCCAAAGTCTCTTCATACTCGAACTCTACTATTGTTGATAGAGTTTGAAACGGATAGCGAGTGTTGAACTTTGATTCATTCCTAGCATTATCACTCGCAAAAAAAATTGATTACAGCACAACGAAACACGTCATGACAACAGATCTCGATGTCTTATCCAAAATTCCGAACGTCTTCATAGTCTCGCAATCATAACTCATTATTGTAACACAGTTTCATTCAAATTGACCAATGAAAATGAAAGCTGAGACAATACGCTTTTATTAGATTTTTTTGTATGTATCTACGTATATTTGACAACGAGATAAGGTGCTATGCAACAGGGCACTATAACATCCATTCTCTTCCATTAACGATCCTATTGTTTTCCTCCTTCTACCCATGAGCTGTCAAGGGCTGAAACACATCAACTGTTGAGATACGGAGCTAGGTGAGAAGTTTTAACCTATTTATAACTCAGGATTAAATTGGCCTAAGAAGTTCGATTACAAATATTTATACGTTTTGATTTAATCTGTACCAAATAACTGATATAGTCTTTTCACGATAACTTTGGACTTTTCTGTCAGTTGAAAAAGAGAAAAAAGAAAAGTTTTGAATTCATCCTTAACTTTGAGAAATGATGAAATATGACTCTGTCAAATTGACAAAACCTGTTTAAAGGGGGGGATTAAAACGAAATGACTTTTAAGTAAATTTGAACTGTCACAAAAGGCTTAAGCTATCACGAGCTAGTTAAGGGTGGTAGGGAGTTAAAGATCTAGTCAAAGTACTCCATAACTTCACATCTTATGGTGACCTGGTGGTCTAGTGGTAAGGTGTCAGACTTCTATGCTGGCGGCCGGGGTTCAATCCTCGGTCCCGGTAAAGATTTATCTGATTATCATAACCCTTCCTTCACCTCTGACAAGACATCTTGTGAATGTGAGGAATGCCAGGCCTCCACCGTGGTTCGGATTCCACGTTAAGCTGTTGGTCCTTCACGGGAAGTAAGACATGGTGATAATAATAATAAACTTCACATCAGTACCATTCTTTATGTTCTTAAAGTCCTTCAACTACTGCTCACACACACTTCGTTCATGTCCTTAGAGTCACGTTATGTCTTGTCTATTAACGGGAAGATTCAATAACTAGTTTAGTCAAATTTATTGAAATAAAATATTTTCACCAAATTACTTTATTTAATAATCATCTTAAAAATATTATCACCCACTTATGAAATCATGTGGGCTAAAGGTAAATGTAATCTAGTCTTGTTTTAGGGTGATGGATAAGTAGTAGTTTGAATCCTGACTGAGTGTGTAAAGTTTTTTCATAATGGTTTCCTACTCTTTCTTCATGAAAATGTGGATACACTTGATCTAAAATACATTCTTAATCCACACCCTATTTGTGTAGTTAAATTTAAAGAGCCTGGATGAGTAATAAACAACAGTGAATAAACAATATTAATTTTATCAACTCTTTATTATAAATTGAGATAAAAGTAATACCCAGCCATTAAAGAGCTAAAGGAATTTCTATTAAGGTAGCTAAGTTAGAATGCAAGACGTATAAAAAATAGCAACCAATTTCCTGTCTGTCATTTATTTATTCCTTCTGATGTCCTCTAGATGTTCCTTTATTTGTTTTCCAGCATTGTCCCTTCTTAATTTACCCTAAAGATGGATCTAGAAGCTGAATTAACTTATACAGACTCTTATGGAGTATAAATTAAGATCTTAGGACTTTGAGTATAAAAAATGATTGGACTAACCTTAAAGTTTCCTGGCTCGGTTCAAGGTTGAACCGTTTAGAGAAATATGGTTTTAAATTTAGGTCATGTCTCTTGTCCATAATGAAAGTGTTGGTTGATATGTTTAGTTAAGGAAACATAAATAAATGGTATTCCTAAAAATATTAAAATATATAATATTTACATTTTAATAGCCATATTTAGATAAATAATATATTTGGTGTACCATGTCATATAATTGGTTTCTAGACATATAACACATCTGTTTTATTGATCCACATATTTTTAATCGTCCAGATAATACACATCTAGTTAAATTATTTGAAATTAGATAGTAGATGTAGGGCTTCAGAAGAGATGTACATCACTTTGTGTGGTGAGAAAGGTAAAACTATTTAGAAATAACTCCCTCATCACATCTTGCAAGGATTCTAACCCAGACCCCTCTGTCAGAATAAAACAATGCTGTATAAGGTTGATATTTAGTCCTCGATCACATTAGGGTCAGTGGTGCCATTGTAGAAATATATATATATTTAATATAGACTATTCATTCAAGCTACGATTCCTTTTAGCTACTAATTAATATATATTTTCTAGGATAAATATATTAAAAATAATAAAATGAAAATATAATAAAGTACCGTATGAAACCGTTATCTCCCCAGACCTACATGCATCAAATTTATTTTATGAGGATACCTAAATGGTCATCTGTATGACATTCATCCTAAACTTAGCTGAAGACTTTGAAAAGTCCATTGAAAAAAAAATTCTATCAACTGCAGTGTTGTACTAATTAATGGAAACATGGCACTGGGAAGGGAAATTTTGGTTGGCTTCAGTTAGGTCAGTCACACTGCAAACGGGCAATTTTGTCAATAATTACCCCTACCCAGAAGGCTGTACTAACAGATGCGTATTGTTTTACAATAAGGTTGTGTGTCCAGTGTTTGTGAAGTTAATAATATATGCCAAATTTAAAAAAAAATCGAATTGTTTCCATTTATTTGCACAACAAAGTACTTTGGACCTGCTTCTAAAAGTCATGAAATCATGAATAATCTCACTTTAGGCTACTAATAATGCTTTGAAATGGTGGGGAGCAACTGGGTACTTTAAATATCCAGAATATAAAATACAAACTGAAAAAAAAAACCAAATCAATCTCTCAAATTTCTTGGGTACGATTAAGTATTTACTTATGGGTATCTATAGTAAAATCTCACCCTCACTAAAAATAAAATCTACGTCTTGTTTATGCTGGACCCTACATAAAAGAAAATTTTTGACCTCTTTAAATGTATAAGTACTTTTATCGTTATCATATTTTGATTGATTAATTAAATATTTCCAATCTAAATTTTAAGACATTTCCGTTGGCTAGCATTATTCTAGTACTATTCAAAGGAGTAGTAAGCAAAATCAGTTTAAGTTACGTCTGTGAATTAACCTCAAGTCTGATACATTAGATCAGTCAGTATCGTATCTGTCTATTGAGTTAAGAGTCCAGAGTTTGATTCCTGGCATGGCAGAGAAAATTATTATTGGTGAAATGCGAGTTTCCTCTTGCACAGTGATGAATTAGTGTCCAGGGGCTATATGTTCTGTTTGTTCTAGATTTAGCTAGTTTTAAGTCTTGTGCTGATATAATCATTAGGTTCAGAAATTGTATGTTAAATAACTAAAATAAACGAAAAAAAAAGTTCTTAACACTAAGAAAAACATTATTTGGTCAGGTGAAAACAAAAATACATCTAAATGAAAGGTATGTGGGGCATAATTTTTTTATGATAGTCAAATGGTGACATAGTGGGTAAGAAATTAACAAATGTACAGTTGTAAAAAGCTCTTCTTAACCTGGAAGCACTTCACAAAACACCACTGCAACTCAGAAAGTCCAATATTAAATCATTTTAAAGTTGTATATTCATGAGAAACATTTAAAACTGTGAATTAAAAGTGTAAGGATTTATGAGACATAGCACACTTTAACTTTTAAAAAAATACAAAATGATCACTAAGTGGATTTGATTCCTAATGCTCGAACAGATTAAAAAAACGTGTGTCCTGCCAATTAGAGTACTTACGCCTTTCACGTCCTGTCTTTTCATCCAGTCACCTACATGACCGGCTTCTCACTAATATGAGACCAGTTTTTGTACACCAAGATCTCTTATAAGTGGGTGTTTTTAACAAATGTTTGATCAGGCAGGAAGCGTTGTAAAACCATGAGCATGTTTCCGTACTCGGAATATTCTGGGATGACGATGTGAAGTTAGTACCAGATGTTTCTCACAATTCATTCAAATAAAAATAAAGACTTGACTTCCGGTTAGGACACTGAATTGTTTATGTACTTGTATTTAAGAGCCCTTAATATTACTTACAATTGATTGTGCATATAATATAGTTATATTTTATTTAATATTTTTTTAAAGTGGAAAAAAGCCTCAGTTAAAATCCAAAAAATTTACTTAAAAATTTATATTTTGAAATAAAATAAAATTAGCATTATCTATCTCTGTGAGTGAAAGAAGTAAAACGTTGATCACATCTATTACAGTTTTCCGGGGATTGGAAAATCGGGAATTTAATGACAGTTGAGGGTAATGAAGATTTGTTTAATCTAAATGGTGTTTCCCTCTAGCTTCACACGAATTTAGATAAATTTCCCTTAATATATGCCTTCTTCATCCCTATCCCAGTAGTTTAAATATAGCCAAAATTATAATTCAAGTTAAAATAAAATCTTTAGACTTTATAAATTATATTGTAGCTTAAATATTAGGTTTAGCATGAAAAATGTCGATTATTTACCCGGAATTTTTTGGTATTATGTCTGGAAAAGACAAGTTGTGTATTATTATTAAATACAATGTTATCCTTTGACTTTTCAGTATGATTTAGCTTTTTATCCCTTAAACGCTACGTGGAATGATTTAGAGTTTATTTGTTACTACATTTAATACTAATAATTTGTTTTACCAAGGATTCATTTTCAATAATTTCAAGAAAAACACAACAAACACCTTTACTGTTAAATTACCTTTTTTTTTAGTTGAGACGAAATTCACAATTTAATTTGACTACCCTCCTAGAGAACCTGCCTGGACTTACATTTAATAAGTAAATGCGCTTCAACCTAACTAAAGTGATAAAATAATCGCAAAGCAGATTTATTTTTTGCACACAGAATTTGGGCCCTCCTCTCACAACTTAAAGTGTATTTTAATACCTTACATAAGCATTTAATAAAGGAAGGCATGCTGGATGAATAAATTATTAATGTAATATTGTGACATGGATAACAACTCTTTATTTATAGCCATGTTAACGATACCTGGTTAAATGAATCGAACTTAGATACATTTATATTTGCGTGCTAATTATTTATAATCCATGATCAGATTGGCACAGTGTTTAGAGGAGATTATTATTATTATTATAATTATTAGCACCGCGTCTTACAACCCGTTCGGGTTATACGCACTTACGCTAATGTGTAATGGTTAGGTGATTGTGAGATGAAATGGAGGACCTACAGTTTAACGTGGAATCCGAACCACGGTGGAGGCCTGGAATTCCCCAAGTTCACAAGATGTATTGTCAAAGGTGCAGGAAGGGTTTGATAATCAGTTAAATCTGTGCCGGGACCGAGGATTGAACCCCGGCCGCCAGCAAAGAAGTCTAACACCTTACTCCTAGACCGCCAGGCCACCTTTAGAGGAGATTCTTTGATCATATGGTAAAGATAATGGGTAGTTCAAAGGCCAGAGCAACGGTCGAATATGAAGTACAGAATTATCGTAGGTCAAACGCATTCAATTTATAGGCGCCCTTGTCAAATAAAAAAAAATGAATTATTATTATTATTGTTATGATTACTAAGTTTAATATACTATTTCTTAACAAATTGAACAAATAAAAACCCATCTTATAAGCTAAACTAAATTTAAACTATACGTAATATTTACCCCCAGTCCTCTTCTCATATATTCATCCCTGTGAAAAAGGAATACTATAATTTTACCAATAGTAACTTGTTCTAGCGGGTCAATAATCGATCCCAGAATCCTTAAATAGCTAGTTTTAAACTCTACCAACTGATATACGGAGTTAAACTGCAACTAAGCATAGTATTAAAAAAAAGATCCCAACGGAGATAAAATCACAAGTTTATGTTTTTTCTTAATATTCACTAGATTACTTCACTTTTGGGCTGTCTGAATTATACATTAAGAAAATTGAGTGTGCGGGTTGAATAAAATTAATAATTTTTTAAAGAAACTACCATTGACCCAGTCGATCAAAACGTGGCTGATGGCTTAAAACAATGTTGTCCAACCTTTCATGACCCACAAACCAATTTGCATAATCAAGCAAATATAACGGGCCGCCAGAAAAATAAACAAGTAAATTAGTGGTAATAAACAAGGTACGCTATTAATAAAACAAATTAAGTACTGTATAAAAGTATAATAGTAATGTAATAGTTATTCCAAAATAAATTAATTAGTGAAATAAATCAGCGCTTTTTTTTCTGTGCAGCAAGTTTTTAGATAATGCAAATCAGGGTTACGCCTTTTATTACTGTAAAATTGTTGAAAAACATGTCGTAGCCCATAGGTCAGACTACACGTGTGGATAAGTCTACTCTTTTACAAATTTAATACGAGTAATATTTAAAACACACTGCCAAGGCTAAGTGAATAGTTTTTGATCTGTTAATATTTAAATTTATATTTTTATATAATAATTCAATATCCTGAAACTAGTTTAGTCTATATACTCTGTATCGTAACTATGAGGTTCTTAGTTCATTTAACGTATCGTCTCTAACAATTTTGTATTACCTTGAAATTTATCCCAGATACGAACAATATATTACTTTTATTTCCACTAATATACTTTTAAAAGTAATTTATATACTTTTTTATTAAATAAAGTTTACCAAATCATACCAAAATGTTAGGGGTCCAGAGTCAATCCTCGATCCCGGCACAGAGTTTTCTGATTGCCAAATCCTTCCTTCATCTCTGACAAGACGTGTATTAATCATAACTTGTGAATGTGTGAAATGCCAGGCCTCCACCGTGGTCCGGATCCCACGTTAAACTGTAGGTCGTCCATTTAATCTCACAATAACCCTACTATTACTCATTATCGTAAGTGCGTACAACCCGAACGGGTAGTATTATGTGGTGGTAGTAATAATAATAACAATAATAATATCATACCCCGAATTTATGAGCACACTAACTAAGAAGAAAACCTCTTCAAGAATGTATTTCAGGTTCTGGGAATGTTGGGGTTCAAATCCTGAATGGGTGTACTAAGATTAATTCTTCCTGGATCGCTTTATTTTCTACAATCACGAAAAAGTTTGTAAATTCCTTTTAATGAATCAAATCTTCCTCATTCATACCACATTATCATAACCATACGGAAAGTCCGGATGGATAGTAGAATAGAGTAAAACGACAAACTGTCGCGTTTGTCTGCCCAACAGGGCGTGTAAAATTCATTAATTATTATTTAAATCACAGTTGCCCCCTCTTAAACAGTAGACGAGCACCCTTTAAGACATTTTAGAACTGGCAGAAAAAAAAAGTGTAGAAAGGGGGTACCTAATTTTGTCTTGGAAGACCGTGGTTCAACTCTAACTGTCTATACCTTTACTAATATTTTAAAGTTATGTTTTTTACATTATTTGGTTATGCTATAGTCTATGCGATTCTATTAAGTTTCCCATCTGCTCCCTTCCCACTCACATTAAACAAGTGCAAATCTTATTTTGAACTGCATCACATAAGAATGCTGTATTGTGTGTGATTTATTGCAACCTATCTTTTTTTTTTCAGAATTATATCAAACAGATTGTTAACAGTTTAATAGGAAGGGTAGTGTTTATGTTGGTAGTCTGAAGGAAGTTCAAATTCATTATCGGGGATAAAGCATGTGGAAGCCGCCACCAATATACCTTCGCCGGGACTCCTACCCCAGTTTCCCCATCATCACTGACACAGTGCAAAACTAATATAACTCTCTCGGACAACTTAGCCACCGTTGAGGGAAATTACTAATGTTCAATCCTCTAGTAACCAAAAATACAATACATTATTATTTGGATGGAACTCGATTCAAGAGTAATATAACCCACAATGGTTTACCCACCGATTTCATATCTAGTGCATATCGTCTAGGTTTTATAGTAACTGGGACCGGCTTGAATCCAGGCTTGGTATATTATGGCTAGTTTATCTTTAAAGATTTCTCACTATTTCCCCTCGTAAATGCTCATATCTTTCCTTTAACGTTTAATTTTCTCTTCCGTACTCAATTAGTGAATATCAAAACACAGATTAAAAACCATTGCAATCACAGGGCTATCCATATGAGAGATACAACAATTCATTTAATTTAGATTAGTTAAAAAATGACACCTGAACATGTGTATATTGAGCTATCCAAGATGCATACAGTGCCTTGGTTAATTCTTTACTCCTTGCTTAAGGCTGAGTTTGTGATGGACGTGCGTAAATCGTTTGCTACATATGAGTGATAAATTAAGATCATACACTCTTAGGTGGCCACGTGGTCTAACGCGCTGCTCTCGTGTTGGACTAGACTGTCGAAGACGGGGATATTGGGGTTCAACCCCGGTCGGGTGCACTGAGGATGGTTTTTACTAAATGGTTTTCTACCCTTCTTCCACCTGTATGTGGGTGCACTTCCTCTCAATTAAACCTCCCTAATCTCTAAGCCATTAGAGTAATTAGTAGATAGGCAAGCCGAAAGGGTAGTAAGACGCGGTGCCAAAAATAATTAATATCACGATCCATCCGATAATACCATCGACTCGGGAGGACTTTATTCTGTCAAGTATGAAATACAAGATTGTGATTAAAGCTAAGTCCTCCTCGGCTGCGTAGTTAGCTAACGCGCTATTTTTTTGTTGAGCTAGACTGCTGAGGCTGGAGAGATCGAGGTTTGAATATCACTCAGGTGAACTATGGGTGATTTTCTCCTAAATGGTTTTCCACTCTCCAACCACACAAATGCGGGCTCACTTCCTCTAAATGCAACCTTCCCAATTATTACCCCTTTAGTGTAATTATTACTTAGGCGTATAACCCAGACGGGTAGTAAGACGTGGTGCCAAATATAAATTAAAGATAATTTCAATTAATATAAAGACACAGGCTGCAAATCATTGTAATTACAGGAATATTCATTTAGTTTAATCAAATGATCATATTTTTTCTGTTTATTTGAGGTATTTAAACGTACACTTTCTGAACCGATTGATTATATCAATATACAACTTGTGAAAAAAACTAAATTTAATCTAGAACAGACACAACAGCCAGACCTTGGTCATTAATTCATCATTTTTAAAGAGTAAAACCACATTTCACCAATGATAAAAAAAAATTGCCATTCCATGAATCTAACCCGGGGGACTTTTAACTCAGTAAACAGACATGCAACCAACTGAGCCGAGGTGTTGGACTAGATGATTATAGTCTGGACTGGTAGTAAGATGTGTATAGCCCGGATAGAGATTAAGACGTGGATAACTAGGATGGGTAGTAATACGTGTATAGCCTGGATGGGTAGTAATATGTGTATAGCCTGGACGGGTAGTAATACGTGAATAGCCCAGATGGGTAGTAATACGTGTATATTCCGGACGGGTAGTAAGAAACGGATAGCCTGGGTGAATAGTAACACGCAGATATCCCGGATGTATAGTAAGATTTGAAACAAACAAAGGAACCATCTAAAGTTTACTGAGGCAGTGTACACTTACCGGCAAGGTCGGACCATTATAAAGCCTCAACGAACCCACTTCCTCCTTTAATTATTAATATTTTTTTGTCATCCTCGCTCTTTTAACTCTTAGTTATTCCTATGGGAGTAGGCATATTTGAGCGTTAAAAGAGTTTTTACACTCCTCGTTTCTAAGTTTTAAGTCAGATGGTTCTACCTGTGCACAATCATCAATCTACTCTCCATGAGTGAGTGGTTTAAAAACCAGTGTCATGTTCAGAGCGGGGACTGCAATAAATTAGTATTTCTGTACCAGTATAATAATAATAATAATAATAATAATATTTAGCACCGCGTCTTACTACCCGTTCGGGTTATACGCTTTAAGTACTAATTACTTTAATGGATGAGGAATTAGGAAGGTTAAATTAGAGGAAGTGAACCTGCATTTGCGTGGAAGGAGAGTGGAAAACCATTTAGGAAAAACCACCCCCAGTTCACCCGACCAAGATTTGAACCTCGATCTCCCCGTCCTCAGCAGTCGAGCTCAATACGACAAGTGCGTTAGCCAACTACGCCACCGAGGCGGGTTGTACTAGTATAGGTAGGCATGCAATTTAAGAATTCGACCTAATGTGTTTTTTTAATCACCGCGTCTTACTACCTGTTCGGGCTACACGGATATATATTAATTACTCTTAATGGGGTAGAGATGAGAATGGAAGCATCTAAAAGAGATAATCTGCCCTCATTTGCGTGGAAGGAGAGTGGAAAGTCAATTAGTAATAAACACTCATAGTAAACCCTACTGGGATTCATCCCGTGAACTCCCTGTCATCAGCATACCAGTCTAACACGAGAATGAAACCTCATGTGTTCTGATTTGCTGGTGGTAGAGGAGCACTGGGTTCTAACTCCATCCGGGTGTTAATCATGGTAGTTTTTCTTAAATATTTTTCCACTCTCTTTGGGAGCAAATTAGAGTACATTTTATTTATATTATACCTATCTAAACTCTATATAAATAGTGTAAATATGCCTACATCTTAGATGTGTGTCAAAATTTGTTTAAAAAAAAAGTCAAATTATTATATTTGTGTGACTATGTTCTACCATGAATTCTGTTAGGAATGACATTTCATAAAATGAACAGTATATTTTGGCGGTAAAAATTGATAAAATTTTATTATAATATTTGTGTTTTCTTATAGATACGAAAATCTCTATCAAAACCGACAGCTGCAGATAACATGACCTGAGGAGTGAATATATGAAATTACGTTAGCTAAAGTGACTTGTTTAAATTTCAAATAGGGTTCTTCCTAAAAGAATCTTTGTATAGATATTAAAATTCCTAGTTCTTGGTGTATTCATACTATGTTTCGAGACCTCTTCTAGATTAAAATATATCTAAGTAACGTGCTGGTCTAATAAGTTTTTTTAGAAAGTGCTTATTACACTAACAAATAGACTAAGGCAAATAATTATTGACACAACACCTCAATTAAAATACTTGACTGGTATTGTTATTTACATTAGAAAATTCATTTTGCCTTTTCTAAGCGTTTTGAGAGAGATATATATATATATTTATATGGGATATCAGAATCTGGAACAGCAGCTCACATAATTTCGAATAATTTGATGATTACATTTTGACCTCTAGATCCATATTACAAGAGGCAAATGTTGTTTCCAATGATAAGCAGCTTAACGTTTTCAAACACTGCTGACATGTTGTATTGATCAGTTTATATTTCACCAGCACTTAAGAATCCTGAAATACTAGTGGCTGTGTCATCTTGATAGCTTAATAAAAAGGGAGCTCAGAAATCTTGTTTCTTATATTTTAAGTGGTTTCTTTAAGTTCTTCGACAGTAATATGAAAACGAACTTATTTACAGATCACAACCTTGGCAAGATTAATTACAAGTAGTAATACTAGAGTGAACTATTAGCTATCGTCACTTTATCAACCGTCACTATTTCTCTTACAAAATACTTCAAATTTTCTTACACTGTTTGGTTTATATATACAATGGAAAGTAAAGATAACTTTAAGTTAATAGTATTTTTATTAGGTGAATTTATATCAAACGCTTAAGGTCTCATTATAACATAAAATATATAAATAATTGAATCAAAGTGGCTCAATCTCATAAATAGTTTTTTAATACCAAGTGCGAAATTATTCAAAACAAAAACCATTTTATTTGTGCCCAAGTTTATATAAGCTAAAGCAACTGTAGTAATGGCACCTTAAGTCTGCATTTGGTTAATCTAATATTAATTACACTAATGAGGAAGGTAAAGTTTAAAGTCCAACCCCATTTGCTTTAAAAGAGAATGCGAAATTATTTAATAAAATTAACTCAATAGACCAGGTAAGATTTTAATGTTGGCCTAATAAATCCCTGGAAAGCAACATAAAACTATACTGACATCTTTTTCACCTTGACTTACGGCGTTGGTATCTATTGTGTTGGTTTTTCATTTTTCCACTTGGATTTTCTCCCCTTGTACTCACATTAATGCGGGTGCATTTCTTAGTTACTCTCTAAATACTTATTGCTTTGATTAATTTGTTAGTAGACCTGGTGTTGAGATGACTAATTATAACAAAAAAATATAATTCAAATTAATTTAGTGTATATTTTTATATTTTTTATATCTGACAGCTGGAACATTTAGTAGATTTATTTTTATGTTAATTCATGTGATCATAAACTGTCAATATTGGTAAATATTATCAATATCTATGAACTAACCCAAATAATATAATTTAATATTATCAATATTGAGCAAAAAATAATCTGTTTATGGCCCTAGCTATGAATACTGAAATGTAATATTATATGTATATTATATAGAGAGAGAGAGAGAGAGAGTTTAGTAAAAATTAGTTTTATAAAAAGTCATAGGCCTATAACACAAATAAAAATGTCACAGTGATGAAATGGCACAAGCGAGAACTATATTTTAGAAATCAAGCTGAATTTAGCGAATATACCAGTCGGTGGAAACATAAACATTTAAACATAATTACATGCTTATTAGATCGCCACTTTTGACAAAGGCTGTATGTACTACACCCTTATGAACTTTTAAACATGACAAGATAAGTATATAGGCACGACGACTACAAAAAAAAAGTTTTGCAAGGCACAGTCTATGTCTCCGTATGTCTCTCTCTGCCTCGCATGTGGAACATCAAAGAGAGAGGTCTCCACCAGCCCCACCCCCTCCTTCTCCTCCTCCATAACTTCGTGATATTGCACTGTGATTGCCCTCCTCTTGAGCGTTTTGCTCTCCGACCGACGACTGGAGCGACCGACAGACACGGACCACTTTCCTTCGTTCTCCCTAGTTGCGCCATCCGGGCCTCGAGGGCCCGTCGTGACACGTTCTTTTAGTGGTGACCAACGGTCGGTCGGTCATCTCTGGGGCACTACTCGCCGCGTAGTGGAAAAATGGCGTATGTGTTTGTCCATCACCGTCGCTTAGAGTCATAGCTATCAAGATTCACATCTGTTGTTCGGTCCTAATTCCCGTCCGGGATATCAAAATTAGAAAGGGAAGGTAAGTATAGAAACTAGAGAAGTGTCCCTTTAACTTGTGGGTGTGTATCCTTAAGAGTACTCAAAGTATATCAAGGGGTACATGATGTACTACTTAATTGTATATATAATCTCTTTAGTACTGTGTCTTACTACCTGTAAAGGTATGTATTCGTACTTTGCCTATGTACTAATTATACTAATGGGTTAGGGATCAGGAAGACTTAATTTAGAGGAAGTTAACAGCATTTGCATGGAGAGAGAATGAAAAAAACATTTAGAAAAATCATCTATCAGTGCACCCAACCGGTATTGAACCCCGATCTCCCCATCTTCGACAGTATAGTCTAACACGGTAGTAGTGCATATATATATATATATATATATTTTAAAATATATATATATTTTAAAATAGTGGTAAGTCTCTAAACAAATATAAACCTGTACCGGCCGTTTAGGTCGCTACATGGCATAAGGCGTCTATCTCTCTCTTTCTCTCTATAGACTGGACTCCCAGTGATGGAGAGTTCAGGGCTCGAATCTCATCTGGTATAATGAGGGTATATTTTTCTAAATGGTTTTCCACTATTTCTACACGCAAGTGTGTGTACACTTCCCCTAAATTAAACCTTCCGCATCACTAACAAATTAGCGTAATCAGTGTTAGGCGTTAAGCCCTGACGGGTAGTAAGGCATTCTGCATAAAAAAAGAACCAGTCTAGCCCCACGGATAGCACCTAGATTAGGTATATAAAACAGGTAAAAAATTTCGTCGCATCGTAGTGAGGATTTATATAGTCTATTTTAGAAAAGACTAACGATAGACCAATGAAACAGATATACTATGTTAAAAAACTTATTAGTTTTTATTTTAAAATAAAAAAAGCTTCAATAACCTGATGGTCTAAGGTGCTACTCTCACAGTAGACTAGACTGCAGGTGACGGGATCGAATATAGGTAAGGTCAACTGAGGGTGGTTCCTCCTAAATAGATTTTCCACTCTCCCTCCACGAAAATGTGGGTGCGCTTCCTCTAAATATAGTAATTATTAATTCTCAAAGCCAGTAACGTAATTTGTATGTAAGCGCATAACCTGAACGGGTAACACGATGCGGTGCTAAGAAATAAACTATAATGGAATATTAAAATAGTCTTAATTTGACCGTTGTCAAGTAAAAATTGCAGAAAAGCTCCCTTTCGCGAATAATCGTACGTACGAGTTCTTAACACATAATTTGACGTAGCTTTCATTAAGACTTCTTTCCATTTTTTACGTCTTTGCGTGGATAGCCACTAAAGCTTTATTAGATTTTGGAAAGACCATTTATTTTTTAAAAGGTAGCAGGTATTTATTTCCTTTGTGTGTGTGTGTGTGTGTGTGTTTGTGTGTGTGTGTGT
>CABFVX010000140.1:0-37075 GCA_902151425.1 Timema shepardi | reverse complement strand
GTGTGTGTGTGTGTGTGTGTGTGTGTGTGTGTGTGAAGAGCTGGAAGAGGTACATTTATCAGGCCACAGCCTGGCCAAACACATAGGTGGAAGTTTGGGAAAGACTTATCTATAAGAAAAGTAATCCCACATGCGATCAAGAAGAGATAACCGTTTAGAGTAAGCCAACTAAATTGAGCCAGGCCTAAATTTGAGTCCCGATTTACACATCATCAATAAACTATACTAGAAAAAGATTTACGCTCTGGTCCATTGGACTTTACTGAGCAAAGAGACCTGTTTTGATTTCCGATCTCGATGAAAAATGTATCATAGAAGTAAGTGAAGATTCTATTTTAAGGTGGGGATGTAGATATCTCAAGAAAAGAACAGTGTTTGTGCCACTATTATAAAAAAAAATTGTTGGCCAAAATTAATAAAATGTACTTCAGTAAAAATATGAGTTTAATTTTCTTTTCATGATGATGTCAAAAATGTTGAATATCTGTCATAAGTATAGTGGCAATGGACGACAAACTTTTTAAACGAATAGAAAGTTTTTTTTTATTATGTTCAAGGACCCCCTTAGTAAATATTAAATAAATGTTGGTATCATCATGTGAATAAAATTATTATATATGGTTGTATAGAAGAAATATTTGAATTATTTTGACCTAATTTTTTTAAAACAAAAACTGAAAAAAAACACCTTTTCTAGCTTCCATAACATCGAGGAATTGATATTATTGTATTTGTCGTGTGTCTAATTTAGTGTGTTGTTAGTGATCTTCGTTTGATGTTGGTGTTCAGTTAGTTCATAAAGTTCACTTTAACACCACGAGCTATAAAATTTTATATAACGAGAAAAAGCCTGTTTAAAATCGTTTATTTACATGTTTAACGGGTATGCGTGCTATCGTGTAGCTAATGTAAAAAAAAATATTTGTATATTTAACATTATTACAATTATAAAACATAATTCCTTATTCAATGGATTTTTTACTATCGCGCCTTAATAATAGTTCAGGTTATACGCATATGATATATAATAATTACTCTAATCGGGTAGCGATAAGGAAGGAAGCATTTTAGAGATTGCATACCTGCATTTACGTGTAGAAAGAGTAAACATCAATTTAGAAAAAGATACCCTCACTATAACCGACCGGGGTTTAGCCCCAATATAACAGTAATCAACAGGCTAGACTAACATGAGAGTGACACCTTACACAAGGGGTCTACAAACTACGGGCTACGGGACAGATCCAGCACGTGGAATAAGTCTGTCTAGCCCGCAAAAATGCATCGACAAAAATTAATAATCAATTATGAAAAAACTAATATTTTAATTACTAGTACCAGAATGATGCTTCTGTATGCAGTACACAAAATACTTGCATACATACATACATACATACATACATACATACATACATACATACATACATACATACATACATAAATACATACATACATACATATATACATATATGCATACATACATACATACATACATACATACATACATACATACATACATACATACATACATACATACATACATACATACATACATACATACATACATACATACATACATACATACATACACACATGCAGACATACATACATACATACATACATACATACGTACATAAATACATACATACATACATACATACATACATACGTACATACATACATAAATAGGTACTTGCATATACATACATACATACATACATACGTACATACATACATAAATAGGTACTTGCATATACATACATACATACGTACATAAATACATAAATACATACATACATACATATATACATATATGCATACATACATACATACATACATACATACACACATACATACATAAATACATACATACATTATATACATATATGCATACATACATACATACATACATACATACATACATACATACATACATACATACATACATACATACATACATACCTACATACAAATATACATACATACAAACCGACATAATGTATACCAATTTATTCTATAGATAAACTCCTACATTAATTAATTGTTGTGTAGATTTATCTTGTTTGTTATCCATTATCCAATTGAAAATATAAACTTAAACTAGTACTTACACATTCCTAATGTTGCCAAACGCTCTATAAGTTTAGTGACCCATGACCTAGACTGTCCGACCAATGAAGACGATTAGCTCCAGTGACTTATTATAAAGTTTATGGATGATTAAGCTGATTTGTGGAAATGCACCTGCATTAAAGTGTAGAGAGTATGGTCAAACCACAATAATAGATAACTTATGAAGAACTATTCCCTGTGAACCTGGATGAGATTCAAACCCCAGCTTTCCCGTCACTTATAATTTCATCTATTGTGAGCGTCACGTCTTAAGCCATATGATCTCGGTCGTGGGTATTTAAACTAATGGGGTCGTGACAAAATATTATAGTATCTTGGATTATTATTAGCACCACATCTTACTACCCGTTCGGGTTATACGCACTTACGCTAATGTGAAATGGTAGGGTGATTGTGAGATGAAATGATTGTGAGATGAAATGAAGGACCTACAGTTTAACGTGGAATCCGAACCACGGTGGAGGCCTGGCATTCCCCACATTCACAAGAATATCTTGGAAATGCCCCCTCATTTGCTTGGTGGGAGACTGATACAACATTTAAGAAAATATACCTTAATATGGGGTGGAAGAGGACGTGAGGAAAGGTAAGTGTTTTTGAAGTTTTCATAGCACTATATTTTTTTGGCAAAAATAAATCCTGTTGAAGAATCAGGAAACTTTGTAATTGAATCAAAGTTTTAATCTACAATTTGAAATTTTTTGTTTTCGGTTCATGGACCCCCTGAAGCCCATCCACAAACCCCTTATGGGTCCCTGGACCCCAGCTTAATGCTCTATAGCATTAGGAACTCAAATGTTCATTGTTGCTCTTAAAAAAGTACGCAGCTTATCCCTATCTTGATCTAGTTTTATCCAGTCCACCTCACCACATCCTATCTCTTTCAGGTCTTTTCTAATGATACCTTCCCATCTGCGGATCTAAGTCTTCCCAATGATCTCTTCCCATTGGATTTGTAAATCCATACCCTGGGCATGATTCTAGATTCTCCCATTAGCGCTGCATGTCCTGCCTATCGTTATCTGTGAGATTTGACCATCTTAAATATGTCTCGATGAGTACATGCTATGTGACTCATCATTATGTAATTCCCTCCACTCCAAATAAGAGGTTATTACTCTCTTAAACCACGATGACTTCCAACCCCACCTTAAATGAATATAAAAGGGTAAATTCCTACCCTTTCATCTCGTGTCGATGGATTCGTTCCATGTTGCATATAGGCCCAGAGGCGGGTAGAGGGGAGAGTGGGGGCACTTGAAGATTTGATTAAGCGCATTGTCTCGAGGTGGCGTGGGTTAATTGAGTCACTTTCTCTGGACGGTGGCCGCCTCGGTTCACACGCTTCGCATGGCCATAGGTATCTCAAGTGTACCGTGGGTGACCCAAATATGACATGGTATGGACAGGGCAATTACAAAGTAGCAGTACACGTTGTAGGAGCCCGTCTCACCCTACGGTAATGCGTCAATCATATGTAGGTATACACAGCTCTAACCAAACACCGCATCGTAGTTCAGTCATATATCATATTTTAGAAAACCATGGAATACAGGACCAATTGATATATTTGCATATGAAGAGTACAGGGGAAAATAGGGGAAGTCACATTACACATATTATAAAGGACAACAACTTTTATATCTCAACCCCATAAGGTCTTCAGCAATTACTATTTATTAAATAATATAGATATCACAAAAACTTCTTTTAATAATAAAATAAAGTGCGTTTGAGAGGTATCAAAGTTGTTTAATGGGTTCCACCACTAGCTCAATTCGAGTTGAAACTATATTTTCCCCTTATATCCTCAGTAGCTGTTATATTAATTTTATCTTTAAATCCAAAACAGTTAATAAAACTAGCTATGATACGTTTTCTGGTACAAATGAAATCTAAAATCTAATTTTTCCGGTTAATCGGCCGTAAACCTTCGTTACCCTCATAGTTTTCACAAACTTAATATTATTATAATTGTGAATCGTTTACCGCTTGGCTGGTGTATTTTGCTTGCAGGCTGACCCCATGAAGCCTTTTTTTATCATCAAAAAATACGAGTATTTAGGTTATTTGGCTGGTTAAATTTAGAATATTATTTACTAACCATATTAATCTCGGGGCTAGAAATTTATAATAAATAAATAGCCCCATTTTTTTATGATTGAGAATCTACTTTAAATACAAATATTAGTAACTGCTGAATCCAAGATCTGGGGAATGATAGAGTATCTTAAGAGAACTACAACAACACTAGCGCTGAGAAGGAATTGTCAAAACTATTATGGTAAATCCCTTGTGGGATTCTCCTTGTACACTGAGCCAAGAAGAGAAGTAAGACCTCCCATTCACCAGCCTTCCAATCTATTGCGAGCTGCACACCTTAACGAGGACACAACCATTAACCAATAAATATTTTTAGTAGCCTGCTTTTATAATCGAATCACAGTACACTTGAATGATAGGTAGAGCCAAAACCAACATACACTCGGCTATGGTATTAGCCAACGTGATTTAGGAAATTATTTATTTTACGTATATTATAGTGACCAAAAATCCAAATGTACCAAATAAGAAAGTGATTACTGGTATTTATTCTAAGAAACTATGGAAAATTATGTTTTTTGAGAATAATTATTCTTCACCCTTGGGGGGAGACGGGGGGGAACTAGACCTTCCAGATTTTAATCAAGTCCAGCAGCAAACATCAAATTACTGGCCTTACCTTGCATTAAAGTCACATTTTGTATACACAGCTATAATCTCTAATAGTATTTAACTTACTGTTTTTTAAAGACTAGAGAATTACCTTTTAAAAATGATTGATGTATGAAATAATACATTCAAAACTCTTGTCTACTTATTAACGTCAGCTATTTTGATCCGTTACTAGACATGTTTTAAAATAATATAATAGAAGGCGGTATGAAAGTTTAGGAGCCTAGAGTTTTCCAGAAAGCTAGTAAATTTCTTCTTGTATGTTTAAAAAACTGTAATCAAATATTCTTTCAAAAAACTATCAATAAAATTCAAATAAATGGCAGGAAAATGTACAAGATTTTGTAAACGATTAGATGGAAATGAGATTAAATCAAAGAAACAACAATTTTTTAGAAAAATAATTGAGTTAAGTTTTGAAACAAAGAATTTCATATCACCACAATCCCTATTTTTTAAGTTTTTATTAAAATTAATATAAAATAAATTCTAGTTAAGAGTAGCTACTATTAATTTTTATTGGGTGTATTTTTATATTCTCTCGACACCTCAAAAAGAGAATTATTGTGATAATAAAATTTTTTAACTTAAGTTAGGGATAAATGTCGACGTTTTATGAACCCCTGAAACAGAAAAAGTATTTTTTGCGATGCCGTCTGCCTGTTTGTATCTCTGACTAGAACCTAAACTATTATACCAATATGGTTAAAGCTTGATATCCTTAGCTTTCATGAGGTCCCCCCGATGGGTTTTTAGAAATAGATAATCTCACCTAACTCTAAAATTAATGATGGTTTACTGAAGGGCATGAAAAGAAAAAATAGACTTTCTCAAAATCTGCCATAATGATTTTGATTAAGTTTTGTATTTAATCATTTGTTTATATTACAAACAAAATGGGGATGCTCGTTTTCCTATTAAAATTGTTTTAGGGGCACTTTAAAGAGTGTAAGTTTCCAATTTTGATCAAATATTCGCAACCATTTGAGATAAGAAATTACGCATTATTGTAAAGTTGTAGTACCACTATTAAAAATATAAATGTTTTAATTTGGGAAGTATTTTTATAAAACCAAAAGTTTCTGGGCTATAAGCAAACATATATATGTTTAGGTAGTATTTGAAATATATAATTAATAGTTATGATCTTTGGTGGACAGAAGTGCTCTTATTTTCTTTATGATTCTGTAACATTGTATATTGTTACATTAACGCTTTATGGTAATGTGTTTATGCAACAATGTTTATTATACTATTTAATAGATTCTATGAGTTTTTGTAAATATATCTATTTTAAGATTAAGGAGAAAGAAAGTATATGCGATGCACCGTACCATTTATTTAATAATTTCTTAAAATGCCTTTTTTACAAAAAATATACTTACATCCCTCCCCCTTTTAAACTCATACCAACAGCTACATTTCTAGACTACTCCTTATATCAAAGCTCGTTTTCTAGAAGAGGGGTTAATTTTAAGTGAAATGTTTTGGGATGAGATTAGCTAATTAGTAAAATCAAAAAATTCTTTAAATAAATAACAAAGTTTAGTTTTATAGTTATTATGAAATACCTGTTATAAAAATTATTGGGAAGCATAATCACCACTATCCCCAGTTCTGATGA
The DNA here is from genome assembly GCA_902151425.1 of Timema shepardi. Taxonomy (NCBI): domain Eukaryota; kingdom Metazoa; phylum Arthropoda; class Insecta; order Phasmatodea; family Timematidae; genus Timema; species Timema shepardi. The sequence continues at coordinate 30,603 of CABFVX010000140.1, read as the reverse complement.
CTTTGTTTTAATTTAATTTATCTATTTATTAGAAATAACAGGGGGAAATTAACTGAGCAGTACCCACCAGTAAAATATGTATAGGCCTACCTTTAGACAAAATACCTGCGTCAATACTAAAAATTAAATAAATTTGGCTAAAAAGTATTTTAATTTTACAACAAAAAGAGCTGTGCATTATAAAATACTTTAAATAGTTATTAAATTTGAAACTACACAATTGTTGACAAGAGATTATCGTTTTTGTGATAGCACCTTACGTATTATATTATACTTGATAAACTTATTATTTAGTTAGTCAAAGTTCTTTTTTAATAAAGTTATTTTTAAATACAATAAATTTTCCAATAATTTAACCCAGGGCAACAACATTTGGTGATAAACACACTCCATTAGTGATAGTTTTAATATATGATTTTGACAAAACCAATAAGGAAATATTTGAACTTCTTATTCTCCAGAGAATCATACACATCTGAACTAAGATACGCAACCTTTAATTCAATGTGAGTTGCTTTAAATATAAGAACTATGAGTTTTACTATTCTGGTAACAATTGCGGTAATCACCGTGATAATAAGTTGAAGTCAGCAAACTACGTCTTTAAAAAGTAATTTTAAAAACAAGCAAACTTATATTTGTATGCAAAGCCCTTTTAAAGGGCAATTAAATGAATTAGCAATTAATGTACACATTTTAAAAGTACTTGAGAGTATCCTACTAGTAGTACTTAGTAATATTCATTTTTAAAAGTATTTAACTATTCATCAACAATAGTGAGATAGATAATTCGTCCATGCTTTTAAAGGCCCATCTTTCTCTTTGGGTAACACCTAACATAAGTTCAGAACAAATAATATATCACATCATGGTGTTGATTTCTATATTATACTTTAAAAAACATTGGAATAATTTAGTAAAGTGAAATAGTTTTATTTTATTTTAAAAAATACAACTAAAAGGATAACATAATTATTTTAGAAACTAAAAATTCCACTGTAAAAATCTTAATTTCACTGATGTATATAAAATAATAACAGAATTTTATTTTAAGTTAGTCTTTTTAGGTGGATACAAATTTGTAAATAATCTTTAATTTGTAATTGCCATATAAAAACAAAGGAGTTGGAGTAAAATAAATTTGAGAAAATTCATCTAATTCCAATGGAGAGAGATATTTGACAGTAAACAACATTCTGGCCAGTGCGCGTGGTCCAAGGCTTGAGCCTCTCATTAAAATTTATCGTCATTTACAGGGAGATATGGATTTGAATTGGGTCTATATTCACTAAAGGCTATTTTCCACACATGATTAATAACTCGAAACAAACATTTTCCTGACCTTCCTCTGATTAGTTCATTTAAAATATTTGTAATAAGCAATTTGATTAAACCAAAAACGACAGTGCGGCGATTTATTATAAGTTATTAACTTCAACATATCTAAGAGTTACCTAAAAGCCAAATATAGTCAGCGGAACTAACAAGAAAATCATTCAGACCATCTTTGAAATTATATGTGAAAAATATGCATTGGATAGCTAGATTATAACCTCTACTTCACCATCACTAAAAATCATGTATACAGCGATCTTGACACCTTACATAATGTAACCACTTCTACGGGTACAGTGTGCGAAGTAAAATATCCTCACTAGACTTTACCAATAATCGAACTACGACCAGTTATCAAACTCAGTCCTTCCTTTGGATCAAGAGTCAATTACACAATCCCTCCTAACTGTGAGATTGTCAGAGTAGTGCACTCCTAGATTTGATAATCTGCAAGGTTGTTCTCACGATCCTTACAAAGAACCTGTCTTTGTCCACGAAGGAGTCTCAGTTGGCTGTTGGCGGATACCTTGACCACTATGACATGGGACACTTTCTCCTTGTGGCAAGCTTTTCCAACTCCGTTAGTTGAATCATTTATCACCACCTGATCACGACTTCAGGGCACACCTACACATCGCTTCGGGACAGGTCGGACGCCTTCACTTTTAGAACCGCCTAGAAACAAAAGTAAACTGATCCTTTTTTATTATCATTATCGTTGACCTCTTCCACCTTGGTCGTATGTTTAAGGAGGACACATATACATTTAAAAGAACAAGGCTTGCCACCACACAATGTCTAATATATCTATTTTATAGAAGTACCACTCGTCCACGATATCCGCACTTAGTTCCTCTCCGTAGCACCGCGTCTTACTACCCATTCGGGCTATACGCTTATGCATTAATTACCCTAATGATTTTAGGGATTAAGAAGGCTGTATTTATAGGAAGTGCACCCGCACATTGCGTAAAGGAAAAGTGGAAAATCATTATTTTAAATCACTCTCAGCCTATCCGACTGAAATACGAACCTTGATATCCCCGTCGTCGGCAGTCTAGTCTGATGATAGAGTTTCGCGTTAGACCATGCGGCCACCGAAGCGGGTCGCACTTAGTTACACTGATATTTACACAATACATGATTCCTCAAGGAAATCTTTATCCGGATCTTAGTCTATATTGAAACTATTAGAAATATTAATTCACATTGATCTTTAGCGACACGTTTAACAGATAATGAAAAAGGTAAAACTTACCATTTTGGGTAGAACAAGCTCCCGTGTATGAAACAGAGATTCGAACCCAATCATCCTTGTCACCATAAAACCAGGTTGAATTGAGATTGCTTTATCAGTCCATGTTATCTATCAATGCGGACAGTGGCTAAAATAATCAAATATCAAGATTTTGGAATTGGAGCAATACTCAAAAACTTAATTCCAAGATCGGGCTGTGTGTGTGTGTGTGTGTGTGTCGTAGAAAATGCATTGTTTTGCATTAATCTATTTTTAAGTAGGGTACTTGCATGCCTTGGGATTATTAAGTCAACTTTTAATACCAATAACAGTGATTATGTTTAAAACCATAGCTCAAAGTTTATTTGAATACCGTACTATACAGCAAAATGTTCTCATATGCTTTTTCTTTCAATCGTAGAAGAGATCTACACATAACCAGTTTGATAATTACAAACGTCCTCAATAAATCCAGTCGATGTAGTTTTTTTATATAACGAAATAATGATGCATTATCTAGGCTACGAACAAACCATTAATACATTTCTTGCAACATAACATGTGTTATTTATGGTGTTGTCTTGAGTTCATATCAAATCACTTTGGCATTAAAAAAAACTTAACCGTCACAAAATAATATCGATTTATATTCTGGTTTTATTTGAACAGATATGACATTTAAAAAATATTTTTAAACATTTGCTAAACCATAGCTTTGCACTATTTTTTGTTACATTATGTGTTTTTTGTACATCGCCTCCTACAACCCGTCCGGGATATCCAAATACCTACACTAATAATATAGAGATAAATAAGGATTTTTTTATAGAAAATGTACCCGAATGTGCACGCTAATGTAAAAAGAAAAGCATTGTAAACATATTTTTCCTATGTATGTATATATATGATTTCCTCATTGATGATTTATTAATCTTTTACCACAGTTATATGGGAATCTGGGTGAACTCCAGCTGTAGTAAAAAAATACATTTATTCTGTTATATAGTCAGTTAATATGTAGGATAAAAATCTAGGATGAAGTACTTGGTATATTTATCTAGGTAAAGTTATTTTATAAAAATTCGTGGTCATAGCATCTGTGTGTTTAGGTCACGCCTAGGGTCATGGTGACCTCTAACAAGTATTTAGTAACGCATTATTTAACTTGAAGTTGACATTTCCTACGACCTTCCAACTTGCTTGATGTTTTGTCGTGACATACCTCGACAGTGCAGAGTTCGAGGTCTCAGAGATTAAAGCCACGTCTGGCATCATGGGCACCCCTAACAACGTATTCAGTGCCACATAATATAACCTGAAGTTGAACGTTCCTATGACCTGCCACCCGGTTTGATGGCATTTCATCACATAATTCAACAGTGCAGAGTTCAAGGGCCTCAGAGATGTAGGCCACACCTAGTATCATGGTCAGGCCAGATAGTTTATTTATTGTCACATAATAAAACTTCACGTTGACCTTTTTAATGGATCGCCACTCTTCTCGATGCTATTCCACGTCACACCGTGATTGTTTCACGTTTGAATATAATGTACAGGCCACCCTTGGCGTCATGGTCACCCCTGATAACGTTTTTAGTGTCCTGAAGAGTTTCAAGTGGACCATTGTACTGATCTGCTACCCTACTATATGCCATATTGAATCACCTTGATAGTCTTCATGTCCAAAACCTATCTAAAGGCAACACATGACATCATATTTATCCCCCAAAATGCATTCTGTGTCCTTAGTAACATGAAGTTGACCTTTGTACTAACCTTGCTACGTCATGTTACACCTTGATCGTCTCATGTTTGTGTCTCATATAAGGTAATGTGACACTTGGTGTCATGGTCACCCCTGACAATACATTCTGTATCTTGAAGAACCTGACCTGACCTGTCATCATATTGTGTCACAACTCGACAGTCCCGATTGTGTGTTCCCGTGAAGGACAGTGGCTTGGGTGAAAAGATGTCTCTAGTCCGGTTGAGTCATTTTAGGGTCAACACCGCTTTTTAATGATCCTAAATAGGATTCGTGTTCAAATTTTGGCTGGAATATATAAGTGAGTGTGGGGAAAAAAGGCATGTTCTAAAATTTGAGCCTCTATGTATATGTAGATGATAAACAATATCTTAAGGCAGTGGTTCACAAACTTTTTAGAACCATGACAGAATTTTTAAAATGACAAACTTTTGTGACCCACAAAGTTTAAATAGATGAGAATAAAAGGAAAGTTGAGAGGTTGAGGGAGGTAGAGAGGAAAGTGGTACTTTTTATTTTATTTGTTTTACAATTTTATTAAAATTTATTGAATATAATTTTACGAAAATATTATATATTTCTCATAATGAGGCATGTGTGAAGTTTGCCCTTGTTTTCGGGGTTTTATTAATACGACGACATTGACGTCTACGTCATAGTCACGTGGATGTAAACTGATTCCCGTTTAATTTTTTTTGTTTCATTTCCCATTTATTCAAAATTTTGTATTTACAAATAATTTCAAAATTTAAAAAAAATTAAAAACTTTCTGTGGCCCCCCAAAATTTTCTCATGACCCTAATTTTGGGAACCACTATCTTCAAGTATTCTGTGTGAGCTCCAGTATGATCTTAATTAATGTAATCTTAAGAGGGCGAGAAAGCAGCAAGTATATGAAGTATGAAAAGTTCACTTAAAATCCCGTCTTAACCATCAATAGCTCCAATCATGCAATTAGATTATGGGTTGACCTGGTGGTCTAGGGGTAAAGTGTCAGACTTCTGTGCTGGCAGCCAGGGTTCAATCCTCGGTCCCGGCACAGATTTATCTGATTACCAAACCCTTCCTTCACCTCTGACAAGACAACTTGTGAATGTGGGGAATGCCAGGCCTCCAGCGTGGTTCGTATTCCACGCTTAACTGTAGGTCCTCCATTTCCTCTCAAAATCGCCCTACCACTACACATTAGCGTAAGTGCGTATAATCCAAACGGGTAGTAAGACGCGGTGCTAATAATAATAATAATAATAATAATTATATTATGTAAATAAATACTACGATACTATAGTATATGCCTTATTATAAACTCTAGTATTTAACTTATAATTTAGAACACAATTTAAAAACGGAGTTGTCACTAAACGTTCTACAAAATACAAAATACAAGATAGTTATTATAAAAAACACTCCTCAGATACCCTTTTTAGACAAAATCGTTAATTTAAATTAAAAACACACACAAGACTTATTGTACACACACGCACTCATATATATATATACATTTATTTATATATTTCTTGTTTGTAAGTACAGTAATAAACAAGCTCTGTGAAAAGTAGAACTCGCTGCTCCATTAATGTTCATTTCGTTTCTGCATTTTAAAGATTTCTTTTTGGATTTCAATTTGAAATACACCCAATATTTCTCCTTGAATTTGAAGTAGATGTTTTTCTTTAATGACTAAGTTGGACAGTTAAACAGATTAATACTTTATTTATTATACATTATAAGAATAGAAAATAGCCATTGATCACGTGGTTTAGGACGTCAGTCCTTCAATAGGTGAGAATTTGCAAACAAAAGTACGCCAAATGTACTCAATTGATATTTAAGATGTTAAATTTAGATCACTTGACATGAACTATAAAACGATAAACATTTGAGTAGAATTAAAACTGATAACCAGATCGAGTAACCATCTACAGTCGTTGTTTGGCTTATGTTCATCATTACAACAACTAATCGGACAGACAGACGAAATGTCAAATACTCATCAGAAACTCACTTAACTTTATCAATAATCTTCTTTTTAAAATAAATTTTTAATTTCTCACACAGTTATGTTGTCCAATGCATATACTAATATTGTAAACGTTTATTGAGTTCAACACATTAAATAAAAATAACAAATGGATGATTTGGGGGGAAAAGGAGACATGGGTGAATTGGTTCTTCCTGCAAGTAATTTCAACGGTCAAAGGTTTTTATAATATATTATTTGTCATGAAAAACTATTTTTGAACCAAAATACTTGAGAGTGTTTTATTTATATTAATATGTGAAAAGGTGATTTTAACAAAAGTGGAATGTAACTCATTTTTTCACCATCGTTGTAAATCCAACATTTTTGACTTTGGGGGCTCGTACAACGTCAAAGTACATCATAAACTATGGGTTAAGCATATTCACGATGGCAATCATTTTATATATAGGATGTTGAAAATATTTAAATAATAACTACCTGCTACATCAGTAACTTTCAAGCAGTTATTTACAAACTTTTTTTTACAAATGGGGCACAGTAAAAAGGAAATACCTTAAGAAAACACCAATAGGTTATTTATTTTATAATATTGCACAGGTATATTCTTTATCTTGGTGATCTTGGTCTAAATTACTCACCTCAGGGCCCGATGTTTGTGGGTTCAAACCCACCTGATGTCAATGGATTTTTGCTAAGCGATAAAAATCCGTAGCACAACTTCCTTTGGAGGGGAGGTAAATCTGCTAGCCCCATGTCTACTGTGAGATGTAAGAGATCCCTGTAAGTTATGTGAATCAATCCCAGGACCCTTAAGCTCGTAGCCAGGTACACTGACTATTATACCACGGGGTTGGTTACTTAAGCCAGTTAAAAATATATTATATCGACACCTTTTTCCATTTACCCATCTATGTGAGTTTGATGAAGTAAGGAAAAGTTTTTCAAGTCTGATTTACCGGTGACAAGAAGGTAACTTGTACACTGCTCACGCTTCAAACCCTGTAGTTAGTAATACTATGAACTTGCATAGGTCCAACGCCTCAATCTCGGGAAAGATCATTGCCAGCGATCCTAGTTGAGTGTCTTGAGTAGGGTTATATTTTCCTTTCGATACTAGTATATTTTTACTCAATACTTTTTTCCAATACTTTTACTGACACTAGTACTCACACTCAGGTATCGAATTATTATCAAAATAAAAATTTTTTTTGCCATCTTCCCTCTTGGTCCATGCTGAGATTAAATGTTTATTAGGGTGCTCTGTAGAGGAAGAACAAATGACACTAATCCTCACTCATTTTCTGCATGAAAAGCGAGAAGCAACTCCAGCACTCAGGGCCGTATGCAAGAACTTAACTTTAAGCCTCATTTACATTGTAGCACAACATGTTGGCCAACATGGTCCCAACAAGTTGAGTTACATTGTAAAAGCATTCCCAACTTGTTGGGGATGTTGGCCAACATGTTGGTGTTGGGAGAGTCTGTCAGAGCCAACAAGTTGTGTTGGATCATTTGTTGGAGATTATAAATGACCAACCCAACATGTTGGCTGGTTTGGAAGGTTCTGCGCCTGCACTAGAGAGTCGAGTCAGTTTCTAGCCTTGGCAACGCACATGGTTTGTAGCTATATATAAGGCTCCCATTCCCATAAAGCGCAGAGCTGTAGCAAATTTTTCTCCCGGAGTCACAACAATTTTCCTTTCCATTTTACCACGTAAATGAAGTGTAACCAAGCATTTAAAGTCAACATAAAATGACATGCGTACAACGTTATCAAATCTCTTTTTCAAATGTAGGTTATTCATTATTTCCATGTATGCACCTTCAATTTGACATTTAGCAAAATAAACTTCAAACACCCCACCGTTTCTTACGTTTTAGTTTTTTATGCAAGAGTACACTTTCTGTCAACACAATAAATCAAAAACGGAAAGTAATACGACGACCATGGCTATAAATGTGTAAACTGATTAAAAACTAGCGTAAGACCCAGGATGTTGGTCCAACAAGCTGGCGACAATAAACACAGCTTACTTTTCCTCGTGTGTATTCTCCCAACATGCTGGCCAACTTGTCGGGTACAACTTGTTACATAATAAACGAGGTTTAAATGGATGCCTTGTTGACACTAGTGTGGGTTTGCTTTCGTCATCATAGGTTAAAAGATGGAGTGATATTTTGCTCGGGACCACACTATCGGTCCACTAAAAATTCACAATACTTTCTTGCATACCACCCTCAATCTCTATTAGCTTATCATAATTAATAGCCGTTCTTCCATCTTATTTCATCGATACAGCCTCCTGACTGCTTGACAGAAGAGTGGAGATTAGTCTACATAACACTCCCTTTCTTTATCAATGAGCAAACTAAACAAAAGAAGATTTTGTAGGATCACAATAAACTCGGTCTACTCAAGGTGCTCCAAGCAGACGAAGCAGAAACGTTTATGTGCAGATGACGCATGGCGTCTATTCTTCTATTGCTTGTCAATAGTTTATAATCTATTGTTATAGAGTACATAAACGACGAATGTTGTTAAAAAAAATGGCACCTCCCAAAAGTAAATTATGAAAGTTTTTTTAAGAAGATAGAACACGACTCAGTGGTGTAGTTAGCTAACGCGCTAGTTTTTGTTGAGTCAGACTGCCAAGGACAAGGACATTGAGGTTCAAATCTCAGTCGGGTGAACTGAGGGTGATTTTCCCTCAAATATTTTCCACTCACCCTACACGCAAATGCGGGTTAAATTCCTCTAAATTCAACCTTCTCAATTCCTAACCCATTAGCATAATTAGTACTTAAGCGTATAACCCGAACAGTTAGTAAGACGAGGTACTTAAATAAAAGTTAGATAGCGAAGGAAAAACATCTTCTAACATTTCTTTTAAATTATTAAAAACCATTATAATTTTCATTGTTTAGATAAAATATAAAATACAATAATGATGAAAAAGTTGAGATTTTTTTGTAACACAACGTCCTACTAACTGTTCAGGTTATGCACCTATGTACCAAATTACACTAATAGGTTAGGGATTAGGAAGGCCTTGTTTAGATTAAATGCAACCACATTTGTGTGGTGGGAGAGTGGAAATCCATTTAGGGAAAATCACCCTCAGTGTACCCGACTGGGATCGAACCCCAATCTCCCTATCTTTGGCAGTCTAGTCCAACACAAGATTAGCGCGTTAGACCACGAGGGTGCAAAAGCGGGTACAAGATTATTAATACTAAATAAAAAACATTTTTCCAGATTAAAATTCTGATACCGATACTTACTGTTATCGATACTTTTCTTTTGAAACTTTCGTGGTATCGATATTTTTCTTCCGATACTTTTAATGAGTACAGTATCGATACTTTTCTTTCAATACCACATCCCTAGTCTTGAGGTTAGTTTTTTCCGAAATGATTCCCCTCTCTTTCTCCTCACAAATGGGGGCATATTTAAAAATATATACCTTCATCATGCATATCCTATTACCATAACCAATACGATCGTATAACCCGAATGGGTTAGCGAAAACGACCCTTCCAAGGCCAAATTTTTATCTTATTACCTTTTCGGAGTGAATGATTTAGTTTTAAAACCTTCTATATAGAAGTGTATATCTTTAATACGCCACTGTTTGCGTGAACATATAGTTAATTTCATTGTATATGGTTTGCTGGTGTCATGGATGTTGGGATTGGAATCCTGGACGATAATATGGATTTGTCATTTCCTTAAAGGTATTTCACTCTTCTTCTACACAGATTTGGGCACATTTGTTTTTAAATATATTTTTCTCGTTTCTACCCTATGAGTGTAAGTGTTCCAAAAGTCCAGGTGGGTAGTAAGACGTGGTGAACACAAACACAAATAACAACCTAACGTAACAACACTGTAAATTTTACATTTTGTCATCCAGGTATGATGTCATGATTTTTAACGACCATTAAAACATGCACTTAACCTCTTTGCCTTTTTTATTAGATTGTCGTCTCTCTCTCTTTCTTCCACCCTGACCTTAGTCAACAGCACGTTAAACGTGTGTGTGTGTGTGTGTGTGTGTGTGTGTGTGTCAGATGGGTGCAACAACTTCTACTGGAGTCAAGCCAACATTGTGCTAATTTGTGTGTTCCAGACATGGTTAAATCAAACTTGATTCTGTCAGTTGAGAGGTCAAAGAAAAAATTCTGGGTCTTGAGAAGATTTGCTGTTAAAAATTAACATAATGTCCCTTTTATGTACGTGCATCGCATATTACTTCCCTTCCGGGCTATCCACATACTTACACGAGCGTAGTAGGTAAAAATAAGGTGGAATTATAAGATATGTATCCACATCTTCGTGGAGGGAATGTGGAAGATTTGAAGATACTTACGAAAATTTAACCTCAGTACATCTATTGGGGTTAGAGCCTCAACATACCTGTCACTTGAAAACTATACAAGACGAGACCGATGCCTTATTGGTTCTGCCCACAAAAGCAGCTAACGTAATTTACTAAACAACTTTATTAAGACCAGGTTCGGTGACGGCGTGGTCTAACCTGCTACTCTCGCAGTAGACTAGACTGATGATGACGGGGAGATTAATGTTCGAATCTCGGTTGGGTGCTCTGAGGTTTTCCCAAAGTAGTTATCTACTCTCGCTTCAAGAAGATGCCGGTACATTTCCTATAAATATAGCCTTCATAATTATTAAAACCACAAGTTTAGGTGGCATGGAAGCACATCAAGTTGAGGTTGAATGTAAACAACTACGAGTTAAGGTGAGATATAAACAACTATGGGTTGAGATGTAAGCAACTACAAGTTGAGGTGTGATGTAAATAACTACAAGTTGAGGTGTGATGCAAACAACTACAAGTTTAGGTGGAACGGAAACAACTACATGTTGAGGTGTGATGTAAACAGCTATAAGTTGTGGTGTGATAAAAATAACTACACGTTTAGGTGTGATGCAAACAAATACAAGTTTAGATGGAATGGAAACAACTGCAAGTTGGGGTGTGATGTATACAACAACAAGTGGTGCAGTGATGTAATTAATTACAAGTTTAAGTGTGATGCAAACAACTACAAGCTAAGTTGTGATGAAAACCACTACAAGTTGAGGTGTGATGGAAATAACTACAAGTTGAGGTGTGATGGAAAAAACTACAAGTTGATGTGAGATGGAAATAACTACAAGTTGAGGTGTGATGGAAATAACTACAAGTTTAGGTGTGATGCAAACAACTAAAAGTTTGGGTGTGATGCAAACAACTACAAGTGTGATTGAAATAAATACAAGTTTAGGTGTGATGCAAACAACTTCAAGTTGATGTGAGATGGAAATAACTACAAGTTTAGGTGTGATTCAAACAACTACAAGGTGAGTTGTGATGAAAACAACTACAAGTTGAGGTGTGATGGAAACAACTACAAGTTGATGTGAGATGGAAATAACTACAAGTTTAGGTGTGATGCAAACAACTACAAGTTTATGTGTGATGGAAACAACTACAAGTTGATGTAAGATGGAAATAACTATAAGTCGAGGTCATATGGGACTGAATATAATTAAAGACAAGATACACACATACATATAAATAGAATATATATATATATATATATAGGGTATATTATTTTTAATAGTAAATCTGTATAACCCAAGTTAAAAGTAAACAAATATTTAATTATTTTTAAATATTAATCCTTTATTGACTTAAGTTGGCTGACCAAATGCTAAAATAAGGCTGAAAACATAATTTCAGAACTAGGATATAATATAGTTAAAAACATTTTTTTCTCTTGAAAGTTTTGTTATCGCTTCTCTATACACTATTTTTGATTTCTCGCATGTTGGTGCTAGTAATAAAAATATTGTTTTATGACCCTACCCTAGAATATGCAAAGTTGAACTGTTAATATATAAGGCAAAGTATCCTTAAGCTTAATCATCTGTACATGATGGTTTGGCCCTGATATGAGTGACGTCGTAAAAATTAATCAAGTCTTAATTGCTAAAGAGTTGAAACAAATTATATTTACAGAATAACAGTTTGTGTGTTTATCAAAGGAAATATACATTTTCAACGTTTCAGGCATACATTGATCCACTACTAAGAAGCTAACTTAATATTTTTTTCAGTTTTTATACATTGTAGAGAAGCTTATCTAAATATAGGCCTATATTAGTATGACGAATGTCCAACCATTGGATGTTTTCAAGTGTTGAATCAGTTCATGCAAGCAGACAGACATCAACATTACATAAAATTAGGACATTCAATATCAAAATATTTTTTTATATAATATATTCTTGTATAATACCAATTTAACCTTAACAATCCCAAACCAAATATGCTAAAAAACTAATTATGAATAATTTTGTCTTTAAACATAAATATGTTCCAGTCTACGAACAGAGCATACAAGCGTACGCAGTCTTTGCCATAGTTATCACAATATAATGAAAATAAAGTTATATAAAGCTACAAAAACATATTTGAATAAATAGTACGGTCTACCAAACAAATCTATCGCTCCTTTCCCTAAAAATAGAGGCATTTATATAAAATCTGCAAGATATGTGAAATAAAATAATAAACATTGTTACAGAAACACAATAGAAAAAAATAACACAACGTTCCACCAACGATCATAAAATAAATATATTATTGTTATAGAATATCTTCAGAAACAATTACAGCACTTTTCATCAATGAGCAGATAACTGTTTAAAAAATTATTTTCCTATTGCTTGGAAGATGTTAGTTTAGAGAAATGTATTTTATTGATTTTTCTTTATTTTTAATAACCTTACAATTTTGCAATGATAAGTTTTTTCATATCTCAAAGATTTGTGGATATATGATCAAAATTGGAATTATGTAAAAGGAGCTTATGGAGCGTATGTAAAGTACTCTCTAAGTTAGTTTTACCGAAAAATGATAAGGGCCCTTTTGTTTGTAATGTTAAACAGTACTTAGATATTAACTTTAATTAAAGTCGTTAAAGCCGATTTATACTTCTTAGTCTTAAGTAAATTACCCTTTAGTAAAATTTACTTGAAATCAATTAGTCCGTACGGCCTCTCAGATATCTAAAGAAAAGTTTGAGTCAAACGGTACAGTGGCTATGTTTGAATGATCAAAAATGAAACCATAGTTTACGAGGATTAATACGTGTGTTTCACAATATATGTAAAATTATTTCTATAAAAAATGCCTGAAACGCACTCAATAAGCTTACGCTAAATACTGTACAGTACATATACCAATTTTAAGGTTTCTAGGCATTTTGGTTTTGGAGTTATAGCACCTATACACATACCCAAAAACGCACATATATACAAAGACATAAATATATATTATCTAGTCCATATTTAGGAGCTTTTAATAGTTCGTCCAATATATTCCATTATCTAAATCTGAAAAAATTATCAAAAAGTACATTTTGATGCCACCATCTTGAAACAAAATGGTAGGTGTAATTTTTATTTAAACTATGTGTTAGCCAGACGGGTAAGTTATAGCAAACGAAATTTAAGCACAGTAATTGTACAGTGGTTTAGGAGTTATAGACCATTAAGCAGACAACTTGTTGTACCTCTTGCTCAGGCAGCCTTGTATCTTTCCTCCGCACTCGCACCGGCCGCTATAACCCCTCCCTACTGCCTGGACCGCTCGATCCATGTTATCTGAGCCGGCCGCTCTAACCCCTCCCTACTGCCTGGACCCTTCGCGGTCCATGTTTTCCGAGCCGTCCGTGACGCTCTTACCTCTGTAATCAACTCCCTTCTTCCTATTGGCTCGCTTGGCGGGCAATATCACTTTCGTTTTCCCGAGCCAATGGGAAGCTCCCTCTTCTCTGATTGGACAAGGCCAGGCAGCAACGGAGGGTATATAAGCCGATGAAATCTTGATTCAAGTTCAGTGGTGACCCACCCTGGGACACCGCCGTTTCACAAAGAGCCTAATAAATCGTCACTATTTTTGAAAAGAGCATTTTTCATCGTCGTCACCTATCCTTCCCGACTACTCCTTACCTCCCACCGCGACTTCGTGTCGCCGGGACTGTTCCTACTCCTTACCTCCCACCGCGACTTCGTGTCGCCGGGACTATTCCTACTCCTTACCTCCCACCGCGACTTCGTGTCGCCGGGACTGTTCCTACTCCTTACCTCCCACCGCGACCTCGTGTCGCCGGGACTCTGTCCTTCCCCCCTCCCAACCTGTTCGTCCTTTCAGACGGTGACCCCCACGGGATGGGATACACCCGCCGCGCCGGCAAGGCCCAACGACTTAAGACACTAAAGAAGGCAACGACCACCAAACAGTACTCCACACACGGACCCGTCTATTATTGCAGCCACCAGACCTACGAACGCAAACACTCCGCTTCAGGAACTCCAAGCGTCGACCATTCCTCCCCTCGATTTTCCCCCACACCGACCATCCGACCCCCACCTACTCCACTTTCCCCTTTTAGTCCTGAGGGCTATCACTTACACCCCTTTACCACCCCCGAACCCGCCTATGTTTTCTCCCTTCCTTACCCCCATCCACTCGACCCACGGGATCGACTCCTAGTCGCACGGAAACTACACTTCGACTAGAACAAACCACTCCACGCGAAGCCCCAGTAAAGACGGATAACAAACTTATGATAATTGCAATAATCATATTAGTTGAAGGCAACGAAAGATTTGTTTAACCTATGTATTATATATAAATATATATTTGCAATCTTAATTCATCTCTATTCATTTGGAGAGAGTATAATAAAGTTGTATTTTAAAATATGCCTTACGTGAACCCCCCAGAATTTGAGCCGAGTCTTATTAGCGCAGATACAACTTAAGCTGGTTGACTACCTGTAGGCCTATAGGTAGTAGTATTAGTATTAGTTGTAGTATTAATAGTAGTAGTAATAATAATAAGTGTTGTTATAATATCAAATAATTTTATATACATAAATGTGTGTGTGTGTATAAATGAATATATATAATTATAAAAGGACAAACACACTCACCCACTCACCCATTCAATCACTACCTTATTTCCAAACACCCAGATATGTAAATTTAAATTTTACTTAAGATTTTCTTATAGACCCTAGGCAAGAGATAGGAAGGGGTTTTGCTAAATTTGATCGCCAAAGGGTGAAACGTGAGTTTGAAATTTTTCGAAATTCACTGATGTATATTTTAAACCAGTCTACATAATGAATGATAATATTTTTTAGGTTTTTTTTAATTCTATGGTGGAGAAAGGAATAAAAATCTAAATCTAGGGAATTTCAAATGGGGTTTCGATAAATGGGGAGTCTATAGATATAAAAAAATAGTTTAGGTAGTAAATTTGAATTTGGCAGAAAGGTAGAAATACAACTACAATTACTGAAATAAATCTTAAAATTTCAAATATTAAATTAGAGAAAAGGGAGGGGGAGATATAATTTTCAGAAACTAATTGTAAGAAACTACTTCCGTGTGTGGTAGAAAACTGATATGGGGGAGAGTTAAAATTTCCAAAATTATTGCAACAACTACTTTTCTGTGTGGTAGGGAACTAAAATTCAGTCAGAAGTTATAAGGACCAGTCCAAATAACCATGAACGAATGAATATTTTAAGTGGATAAAATAAGGAAGAAGTTGGTGGAGGGCGGGTTGGACATTTAGAGATTAAGTAAAATAAAATAAAAAATTCAGCTGATGTAGAAAATTTTAATTTGCCAGGAATATAAAGGGATAACTTCAATAACAAAAATGTGTTAATATTTACTATTTATAAAGGGAGCTGGTAAAATGGAGGGTTTTAAAATTCTCAAAACTAAAATAGTTAGTTACTAAGC
Source organism: Timema shepardi (assembly GCA_902151425.1). NCBI lineage: Eukaryota > Metazoa > Arthropoda > Insecta > Phasmatodea > Timematidae > Timema > Timema shepardi. The sequence continues at coordinate 14,450 of CABFVX010000140.1, read as the reverse complement.
TAAAACTTGAAAGATGAATAATTAATACCTATTTAACTATGACATTATAATTAAAATAAATGAACTTTCGTTACATATTTCGGTGAGCCATGATGTTCTTTGTAAAAACCTGATAATTATTATATATTAAGTTTTTGTGACAGAGTGTAAGCAAACATACATAAAATTAGAGTTAAGACCTTAAAGATTAAACTGATGCTCCTTGGTGAATTGTGATGCTCTTTCATTTCAAAATATTTCAGTAACAATGTATATTAAGTTCGTTTTTATAATCTTGCTCAGGAAAATATTACTTTTTTAATGGATTGCGTTTGTTTGTGTACAAGGTAATATTTTGTCTCAAATATTTTATTTATTTATTTATTTATTAACATGATTGGTTTGTGATTGCCGTAGTTAGCTCAGGATTGTACAATGAGGAACTATAAAAAGTGGGAAACTCATGTTGAACGTACACATTTGATTTCATTTTGGTGCTTCCTAACCGTACGAATAACGGATCCAACCTGAGTATTATTATATAGGCTAAAATATGTTTAGTTTAAATTTGTTTTATTTCTCTATATCCTTGGGTTGTTTTTAATAATCATTGTACTTAACGTACCTACGAAACATATTATTATATATTAATTGGGGGTTTTTCGCTCATATTATTACCCTCATGGTTTGCACAAATATAATTAAACTAAATTCTAGGGATGAGTAAGCCAGAATCCAAAAAATATATATTTGAATTTGCGTGAATGTAGAGGGTGAAAAACACTAGAAAAAATCATTATTAATACACCTCGTCTGGTTTTGAACACACACCTTCCTTTTACCAGCAATAAAACTAAATGAGTTGGACATTTGGACAGCGTACTCATCGTTACAGGTTGACGTGATGTCACTAAGTCTATTACTTTCTAGTATATCAGATGTATACTTAAATACGTTCAGTCAATTTCTAGATTCTAGCCAAAGTCTCAAATTGTTATTCTGGGCATTAATTCTTTCTGCGTTTTTGCATGGCTGTGCATATTTTTTAATATAAAACACGATTACATTGATTTTATAAATATCTGATATTTTTAAATAATGGTTTCATAGAGTTTTACAGATAGTATAAAAATATTAATCAACTCAAATTTAAAATACTTTTAAAACTACTGAATCAAAATTTATTTAATTTTGAATAATCTATTTTACTCTTTAATGTGATTCCAGTCATTTACAGAACATACTTAAAGATAGCATAGTGTATAGAATACTACTCATAGATTGGATTCTGCAGTAAATAACACAATGCACAATCATAGATAATTGGTATGATTATAAATAATTATATGTTTATTTCTAAATATGTGTACTTGTAGATATTAAGGATTTGAATTAAAAAAAAAAGAGTGAGACAAATAGTAAGTACTTATTTAACTTATTCGGTAATATCTTCATATCATAAAATAATATTTTAGTATTTGCAGTTCTCAGCATACACAGCTAAAGTATGTTTGTTTTAAAAATTTTACCTTAATATATTTAGGAGGTTCTTTAAATACAATTTTATACATTTATAAAATCTCCCTACATCATTCTATGATTAGTCTTGAACCTTATTAAGGAAATATAATCCATAAATAATCTGCTCCAAGAATTATAACTTACCTCCAAGTGTAATTAAAAACAAAGTATTCATAATGCGGTTTATTAATACTCTCCATGGTCACATGGTAGGGCCTAAATGACTTACAAACAAACTTTATCAAGGACAAGTTAGAATTCTTAGTATGTGTGTAGTTAGAAGATGATTTATGTTTTACACGCCTTATCCTAGTCATAATCTGGTATTTAAATCATGGCTCTAGCGGTCTGTACTAGGTAACCTACTCAACCACGAACTTGATTCAATGAACCTCCGTTTTATCGGTTCTCCGTGAAAGAGGAAACGATGATCCCGTGCGTGTGACATTTCTCACAACCAACTTTTACAACTAACAAACCAACAATTTATTTACGTCTGCCGGGCGTCACGAATTTTAAGGAAGATGGTCTGGCTCTCAATTTCACCTCCTTTCTCTTAAAATTGATGTATTGGTTTTATTTGTGAGATCATCAACGTTTACACGTTCTTTTCGAAAGGTTTTAGAAGTTGATTTTGACTGGCTATATGATCTTAAGACACTTCGGAGCTCGATTGCCCCGTCGCTTTCACAATAAGCTCAACTGTCGATGCTGAGGAGATTGAGAATCGGATCCCGTTCCATTACATTAAGAGTGGCAAGTCTCAAATAGTTTTTCACTTTCTATCTACAGAAATGCATCTACACTTCCTCAAAAGTCAACTTTTCCAACCCCTAACCCTTTAGCTTAATTAGTACATCTATGAATAACCTGTACGTGTAGTAAGATGCTATATGCTTAAAATATTTCATACATGGTTGGATTCTTTCTGAAATAGAAAACATATTATTATATTACTATTCTTATTATTACTAGGTATTATGTCTCACGACAGGTCCATTCCTTTTGTCTTTGAACTTAGACCACCAATGCGCTCTGTCCTTTGCCTGCTCCTTCACCTCCCATATTTTTTTTTCTTTCTAGTCATCTATTATCTGAATCCTCCTTCCTAAGCTCGTCTTTCCCTCAACATTTCCTTCTATTATGTCGTGCATAAGGCAGTTTCTCCTAAGGATGTGTCCGATTTGGTTAGCGTTGCACTGAGTAATCCCATACAAAATATTTCTCTTCACACCCACTCTTCTTAGGACTTCTTCATTTATCACCTTGTCTGTCCACCTAATCTTCTTAAGTCTTCACCAGCACCACATTTTAAAGCTCTTCGAGTATTAACTGTCCATCTTCCTAAGAGCCCAAGTTTCTGTTCCATACTGTGCGATGCTTCAAATGTAATATTTCATCAGCTTCTTAGTCAGTTACTAACTCAATTTTCTTATCAGCAATAAGCTCTTCTTGTTGAAGGCTTCATTATCCATGGCAATACTCGACCTTATTTATTTAGTGCAGCAGGAATCTTTTGTCAGCAGACTTTTCCGGCACTTGAATGGCTCTGTTTTCCAACTCCCGGTTTTCAATTTTGATTTTCTATGGCCTTACATTTTTTAAATCACCATCATATTGTACTCCTCAATGTTAATCTGCACGCTATATTTTATCCCTATCTCCACTAGCCGTTCCATCATTTCCTGCAACTCTTCTTTATTTCTGAACAACAATGCTAGATAGCCTGAATATTTTATTATGTTGATGACGCGTCCTCCTATCATGAAATTTTCACGTCCCTCAAGAGATTCACTGACCATCCATAAAATTTAAACAAACAAGGGGACAAACAATATCTCTGTCTCACTCCTCTTTCTATCTCTACGCTGTTGGTATCTCCATCATTCAGCCTCACATTTACTCGCCGTCCCAGGTAAGGATTTGCAAATCAGCCTTCTGCTCCTTCATTTGATACCGATCTTCTTGAGTATTTCCATCAGTATCTTCCATTTCTCTCTATCAAACGCCTTTTGACAAATAAATCAAACCCTTGGCTTTCAGCACGCTCTATGAAATGATTTTCAATATACCAATGTCATTTCTGGTTCCTTTCCTGAATCCAAATTATTATTCTTTCATCATACTTTCTATTTCGGTTATGGTCACCGGTTGCATATTCTTGCCACGATATTCTCCACATGATAGTTGAGGCTGATGGTTCTGTGGTCATTGCACTTCTTGGCTTACTTATTCTTCTATAGAGCCACCATGCTTAGGTCTATAAAGTCCTTGGGCTGTTGTCCTGTTTTGTAAATCATATTTATAAGTTTTGTCAGAACCATTAATCCGTTGTGTACCAGTTCCTTCAGAAGGTCGGTGGGTAAGTTGTCATCTCCAACAGATTTCGTTCTTCTCATGAACTTTATGGTTCTTTCCAATTTCACTCATTAAAATGGTTGATCCTTTTAAATCTTCCCCTTCCTCTTCTTTTGCATCAATCTCTAGATTTTCCAGTCAATTTTCCATGTCGTGCAGTTTTACTATATATTTTTCCAAAATTTTAAGAACCTTGTCGCAAAACTACACGGGCTTGATCAAATGCAGTAGGCTTGAAGAGCTATGTTCAGTTACAAAACAGCTTGACTGACTCCAGGCTACGGTCAGGTGATTCTAAAAGAAAAACAGTGAGGTAATTATAAACAAACGTTTAATGGAAATGATATACTTATATTTATGTTAACACATTTATAATTTAACTAGCTTGCTTGATTGGGACTAAAGAAAATTCTTTAAGGGACATAGTATATTGAATTGCAATAGAAAGTTTATTTGATTACATTGGTAGATGGCTACATACAGGTGTCTACACAAAATAGTACTATGGCCGGTACTTTCCCTATTGGTACTGACAGAGCATTCAATAGTGCATGTATTTAGTGACTCATTCCCTAGGGTACAATACTGATATAATTCATACAAGGTTAATACTCAGCCAATAGGTGCCAAAAACGGGCAAAGAAAAAATAGGTATTATCAGCGTGGACCCCATATAGAAACAAGCGGAGTTCCTCGCTTTACACACCCAGGCTAATACCACACGCGAAGCGTGGGAAAAAGGATGATTCAAGACATTGGACACAATAACCTAACTGGGTCCTAAAAAAAGGATATACACCTTGCGTTGACATTATATGATAACATTTGTAATATTGTATAGCACCAATTTTAAATAATTTTCCCATATTTTTTTCAAAGGGACTTTTGATAAATTTGTAGCCTTAATCATGTTCCCATGTTTTTATAGCACTGAATTGAGATTACTCTTTGTCTTGAGCAACAAATGAAACATGAATAATTACACCACTCCTAATCGTGGTGCTACTATTGCACTTCTTTAAATAAAGGATTGTATCCCAAACTAGCTAAATCCCCGTTCTTCACATGGGATATTGTGTTATTATCTACTCTTGGATGAAAATGATGAATTTTTGTTTAAAGTTTAATAGCGTGGTTTTTAGCACTGCTTTAGAAACATCGCGAGGAGGTGATCATCTATCGTTTCTCATGAGGAGTTTTATTTTCAGCAGGCGCCCTTGCCTACTGCCTGGGGCGTTACCAGCTGAGCATGGCCGGACAGGTCTCCCCCCCCTCCAACCCCTCCCTACCTTCACACACCACACTGGGCTGGGCCCTCTCACTCACACAAACACTAAAATCTCCACAAAATTTAGCAAAATATAAACTAAAGACTTCCACTGTATATTGGAGTTGCATATTAAAACGTAATTATATATTTTAAATAATGATCTGTATTCATTATTTTAACTCCTTAGAAGCATCTACGGGGTTAAAAACAGTTGCTATATTTGTTCGAAGGCATTATTAGAACAAATTATCGGATTATTACCCTCTAAACGCTTAAAAAGAGATTCAAAGCAATATTGATTATTAGGGTAGCTACCTCGATTTCACCCGTTTAATCATAAAATATCGGAATGAAACATCTCTACTTCCTAATTAGCTTATAAGGAGCATCTATCCCAAATTTCAGCCCTCTAGCTTTGTGGGAAGTGTGAGATATAGTGATGAGTCAGTCAGTCAGTCAGGGGTTTCTTTTCAAACATAAAATAGAGAAAACTTTTAAATACTACTTGTAGCATTGTGTTCGACAAGGAAAGTATCAATAGGTCTATTTCAAAGGGAACATAGGGATACTCAGTGTCCTTAGTGAGTTTGTCTCAACTATTAAACTATGTTCAGTAACGCATTCAATTTCTCATGTCTATTTCATGTATTTGAAGTTCAAAAATATTTTAAATAACTAGACTAATTCCTTTAAATATATAAACGAAATATTAATAGTACACGATGTTTATTTTCTTACAATGTTTTAGTACCCATCTGGAATTTAATCACATTAATGAGGTGGAGTGGAAAACAATTTAGGAAAAAAAACCCTCAGCATACAAGAACCGTATTTGAAACCGATCATCGGAAAAACAAACCTACCCCCGGAAAAACAAATTTGACAAATTTAGGTATTGGTCTGCGTACCATGCTCCAGAAATGTCGAGTCTATATGGTGGCTTTAAACCTAAAAAGGACTAATTAAGATTTATTTTTTCTCCGCCTATTTTAAGACGCCTTCTGATTCCCCACCTTAAAACTACTGCCTTAATCTGTATACGTGTTTTGGATTGCAAACATTGGTGAAAAGAGTACTAGCCCTTTACCATATTGTCTCAGCCATGCATCGTTTTCGCTTTAAAATTCAATGCAACTAGTGGGCTAGTGCAGCGATGGCTGCAGATTTTTGCACTAAAATATATTTTAAACTTTGTATTAAGAAAGAATCTATATAATAAGCCCTCACTCACTTTTTAGTTAAAAGTTTACTCGTCAAAGGCTATAAACTTTTCTTTGGTGCATAGTTTTCGATGTGTAATTTAAATAAAAATGTATATTTTTTTCTTTCACGCCCTGATGAGAGCTTTAAAACGACCCCTCTACCAGATATTTATATATTCATTACACCAAACCACACAAGTAACAATGATTGAAATGATGTTATTTTTAAACGAAGACAAATATTTTATTTACTAATATACAGCTATTTACATATCATGATTTCCATGATGATGTAAACAAAGAATGATTGTACAGATGAACCACTGCCCACACAGAAGGAAAAGATGTAAAATTCTCTAGGAATATTGGGTTTTAGTTTTAGTTCACTATTTTTACCAGAATCCTGATTAACTAATCTTTAAAATGAGGGTTCGTTTGTCAAATTATTTTCAGTCGTTTCCTCGTGATTTTTATTACTGGAAACGGGCTTATCATATTATATATAAAGAGAATGATAAAATATGATTGTGAAAATGAGAGCGTAAGTGTTTGAGTGTGTGTGTGAGTGCGAAAATGAGAGTGTAAGTGTGAGTGTGAAAATGAGAGTGTAAGTGTGAATGTGAGAAAGTGAGTATGAAGTGTGAGAAAGTGAATGTAAGAAACTGAGAATGATCAATTAAGAGAAACCGAGTAAGTGTGAACGATTGATAGTGAGAGATTGAGTATGTGTTAGAGAGCGAAACACTGGGAGAAGAGAAAAAGTATGTGTGTGTGAGAGAAATACTGTGGGAGATAAAGTGAAAGAGATTGTTTGAGAGAAAGATAGTATGTTTGGGAGAATGTGTGATAAAGTGTGTGAGAAAGAGCGAGTGTAAAATTTTGGGAGATATATTCTGTGAAAGAGAGAGAACATGTGAGTGCGTGTTAGAGAGAGCTTGAGATAGAAAGTTAGAGAGGGAGAGATTAGCTTAAAGAGAGAAAATTTGATTGAGAGAGAGTGTAAAAGAGAGAGAATTTTTGAGGGAAAGAATTATTAAGAGAGAAATTAAGACAGCAAGTTTGAGAAAGAGAAAGGGAGCGCGTTTGTGATACAGTGGGTTTGAGAGAGAGTGTTTGAGATAGAAGGAGTTGGAGATACAGAATGCGAGATTGAGAGAGAGTTTAAGATAGTGATAATGAGATCAGAAAAAGTTCGAAATAGGGAGATTGAGATGAGAAATAGTTTGATATAGTGAGATTAAGATGAGAAAGAGTTTGAGTCAGAGAGTTTGAGTCAGAGAGTTTGAGAGAGTTTGAGATTTAGAAAATTTGAGAGAAAGAGAGTTTGAGAGAGAGAGCACTCAAGAGTTATAACGTTCGAGAGATAAAGAGTGTTTGAGAAAGATAGTTTTAGAGAGAGAGCCTTTGAGAGTGAGAGCATTTGAGAGCGTTTGAGAGATAAGAGAGTGTTTGAGAAAGAGAACGGTTGAAAGAAAGAGCGTTTTATCAAAGCTTAAGAGAGAGAGAGAGTATAATAAAGATGATAATGTGAGAGAAATTGTGGGATAAAGAGTGTATGTGAGGGTTGAGAGTGTGTGACTGAGAGAAATAAATTGTTAAAGTGAGAATGAGAAAAGATTATATTATATAGTGTTTTATAGTGTGTGCTGTGTGTATGTGAGTGGAGAGTGTGTGAAAGAATGTGTGAGAGCGTAATAGAGTTTGATAAAGAGAGAGAATGTTAAACTATATATGTGGTACTCAAATATTAAGGTACTTTGAAATATAATTACTTCAAAATTATCAACATGGAAATATAACTGAACTTTTGTGTTTGTGAGAATGCGAAAAATAGATGGGGTACAAAAAACATTACTTTTAAATATAACATCCTCAAAATTAAGCGGTAAAATGAAAATATATTAACTTATGTATTTGTATTGTGTTACTATTTGCTAAAACGAACATCAAAACCCATTATTAGATAAAAATTAGCATAAAAACTCATACTTAGAAAGTTAAAATCACTATTTTTTTTAAACATTATTCAAGATCATTTGATTGTTTTTGAGATTATAAATTATAATATACACTAAAACATATTTAAACATAATTTTATAATGCGTGAAAAAACGTAGACAATATTTTGAAGAATTCAACAACTTAACTTTTTAATTTTCAAATTAGGCTCAATATTGTTGATTTAGAAGCGAATTAACGATAACATTCCAATAAAAAATAAATTATTCCCCAGTTTAGGCATCTCAATTAAGACGTGTTATGACCAGCATTGAAAGAGAAATATTCATCCAAAGAGAAAATTGTGATGTGTTTGGACCAACAAATAAAGATTGATTTATTATTTTTTTAGTAAAAGAGATATATTTTATCTAGAGATATACAGTCATGCAGCAAATAACGGTTTCCATGGTGATTAAACAAAAAATAAAAAACTTAAAATTATTTGTGAAATTTGGGTTTTCATGGAAAATGACTATTTTTCTTGACATCCTGGACTCCTAACCGTTAAAATGAATGGTCGTGTGTCAAAATCTGTTAAGTCATTTCCTCGTAATTTCTATTACCGGAAAAGGGCTTATCAAATTATATATAAAGATAGCACAAACTCATCTTAAACCTCTTGTTTTCCACCAGAACATTTAAAATTAACATTACAGTAAAAACTAGTTAGCCACATATCTTAGAAAAAAATTTTTTTTTTTAAATCAAACAAAAGTGTATTGATAAAATCCGTAGGCTAAAAATTCAGATGCCATTTCGATTAATCAGTTTAAAACGTAAAATAAATTGTATACTAACAACACACGTACATTAAATTGTATACTAACAACACACGCACAATAAATTGAATACTAACCACCCACATACAATAAATTGGTTATAATGTATATACATTTATTGTACGTGTGTAGTTAGTATGAAAAATACAGTTTTCTTTCGATTAACTTCCATAATTAGCCAAAGATAAATATTTTTTAAACCTAAACTGTTTCCGATTCTTAAGAGATACTTGAAGGAAAGGCCTATTTTATATTTAGGAAAACCAGCTAATTTCCTTTTTTCTAAAAAAAAATAATCTTAGAACGTATGGTTTTTACTGATATAACGCTGTGTTTCTACCTCTATCCGCCATATTAGTAAGAACGATAATTTTAAATAACAAATATAATGTGAGATATCTGTACATTTGGAACCCATCTCAGCATTCCATTAGGATCCTTTGAGTAAATCTGTGAAACTGATTAATCGCAAATCAGTCCATAGGTATACATTCAGATTAAAGATATTCAATGTATTTAATTGGTTGATTAATTAATTAATGGTGAGTACAGGCCTTGAAGACCACACGTCAACCTCATAAGCCGCCTACTTAATAGATGTAAGCTGCACCTGTGTAGGATGTTTCTACATTTTCAGATACAGCTGGTCCCAAGCCTGGAGAAGAAAGAGGGAGGGGTGGTGGTGTTCGATGGGCTACTAGTCCTTCACGTAAAAACAATCTGTTATTTAAATGCCTTTTATACATTTTATTTTATTTTGAATATTATGAACCATCAAAAATTTTACATCTTCCTTGTATAGCCTTAACAAATTTTACATATTTTATAAATAAAATTCAAACATTTTTCTACACTTTAAACATTTTTATTTAATACACCTTAACATTAATACATTTTTACCACACAATATATAATCTCGCGAAGTTGACACAAGGTTGAAGAAAAAATTTAATATCTCATAATATTTTTAATGACTTAATAAAAACAGATCTATTATTAAAATGGATCTAACAATGAAAATCTGATACTTGAATTCTTGAAAAATAAAATTCAATTTCATTTATAATAAATATTATATTTTGGTAAAGTTAATATAAAATTAAATAAACAGTTTATGAAATATAATTTTTTTTAAGATAACAATTATAACTCTCAAGCTTATTTTTTAAATATTATTATTTAGTGGATAGTTGAAGTAATTAAGCATAAATACGCTCCATAAACGGAAGAATTTTAAATCATTCAATAGAGTTGGAAGGAAGAAAGAGATAATTCAAACTAGTCTCATATAATAAAAATTATTAATATCATTATATAATAAAATATATATTTACTCTGCGTATGACAAAAATACAATTTTAAAATAAATAGCTTCGACATCACGAACACGTTCATTTTTCGGTTAACATTGAACACCTTTTTACTATTTTATTAGTGCTATATCATAGATAATTATAGTATAATTATATCAAAACTTATTTTATGTATGAATCCGTGAAAATATATCTAGAAACTAACAATCGAAGAAGACCCTTCCTATGAAAATATGATTGTAAATGTAGAACACAATTACTCTCTCGCGAATAATTTTGTAATGCTCTGAACTTAACCGCAACTATATATACCTATAATCAGAGGAAAAATAACTACTCAATTATTGAATGGAAGTCAGAAAACATCTTCATTGCTATCATACATTGTTCAGATAACCATTAGATATTCAGAATATGCAGCACACATGCCGCAAACAATTGCAGACATTGTGATCGTAATCCACATGTGTATATTATGATACATACCTCTTGTTACATTCCAGAGAAACTTAAGCGTTATGGAAACGAACGTGAGCTAAGCTCCTTCCGTACCTTTTCAGTTTCTATTACCTAAATAACATATTGAAAAATAAAGGTCAAACATTACTTCTATAGATTGATTAAATTTTCTACACCTAGTAGACTCAACAGCTCTTTAATAATTGGCAATAGCATTGACTAATTTGAAAAATAGTTTTTCTATTCATTTAAAGAGTTTCTTGACAAATGCTGTGATGATCACAACAAATATTTAGTAACTATTAAATTAAACTTTTCCATAGACTGATATTGTTCGTAAGAACAGTTTAGAAACCGGCTTTAGTGGTCGCTTGGTCTAAGGCGTCAATCGCAATAGACTAAACTGCCGATGACAGGGAGATCGGGGTTTGAATTCCATTCGGGTGTGGTGAGGATGGTTTTTCCTAAATTGTTTTCCACTCTCTCTCTCTCCAAGAAAACGTGACTACACTTCCCTAAATGTAACCTTTTTCCATAAATTACTAGAGTAATTAGTACATATACGTGTAGGTTGAACAAAAAGTAAATACACAATGCAAAAAAATAAAATTTAGAAAATTCAATAAGATCTCTTTGCGACCAACATCGATAGTATTCTACTTTATTATTAGTGTTATTTTATAAGTAATGATAATATATATTAAAAGTGACAGCTGCATATAGCAAGACTTGATGTGTGAATAAATTAAATTTGTTCTAGAAACTTAATAACCATCAATTACGGTTTTTCCTAACAAAATAAGAATATACTAAAACAATAGGCCTGTACTTAATCTATTTGGGCCAAAAGAATGTTTGATCATAAAAATTGGAAAAATATAATCTACTCACACGTTAATTACCATCCCACCTAAAGGTAATGTAAAAGGGGACGTGAAAAAATGCCAGTGTTTTTGCAATTTTTTAGAGCAAAACCTGTTTTGGTATATAAAAAAAAAGACTTCTTAAGTATACATTTTGTGTTTAACTTTCGTCCCATGATAACCCTAACAGTTCTTGATCATATATCAAGGATTTTTTTGGAATTTAGTAAAAACATGTTTTCTTAATTTAAAATTTATCATTTAATTCCATTAATCAAATGACAACTATTCAAAAATTGTTGATATTACAATGTGTAACAAATTAAACTCTATGTTTATATTAAAGCAATATTTTATTTATTTTGGTTAAAATAATATTATTCTATAAATAACTGTAATAACACTAGTATTTTCTCACTCTCCCACTCCACCTCAAGAATATATCCCACAGCTAATTAACCGGTGAATAAAATACACGCTTACGTTTGAACTATGAAATTATTGAAATATTGTTTTCAGTATTATCAACTAGAAAACGGTGAAATTGATACCAGATGGATGGTTTTTTATCTTTCAAAATAATTATTTTTAATTATTTGTACATCTTTTTGTTATGGTAAAACATTTTCATTGGTCTCTATTTCATTTTACCTAATTTACTATTTATCTGTGGTGTGGGAAGTTCTCTTAGTCCTGGTATATTCAAAATGAATACTTTATAAGTGGGGTCTAGATTTAATAGAAACAGAAAGTACATGCATACAAGCAACGGACCTCCACATAAAACTAATCAATATTTCAATTAAATGAGATTCGTGACGATACTCAGTTCTAAAATCATCCAGCGAATAACTAAATTTGACCAAAATTCCCCATATTTATATTAAAGTTGCCAAAACAGACACAATATGTCAAAAGTGACACCTGTGGTGCAAAATGCATATTGAAAATAGAAAAAAGACAGGATTTTGTAACCTTCTGAGCTTTATTTTTATGTAAATAGCTTACGAATAGAGTATAATTAGCCTTGGGAGGTTTTACATTTGGTTGTAACAGAACGTACACGATATTTTAAATTACGGTTTTCAATTGAAAAGCTTGAGAAAATGAAACAGCATGGATATTAACCATTTTAAAAAAATACCTTCATCAAATTGCATGTTATTTAACGTTTGTAATTTCTAACCGAAGGAGATATTAAGGACTAGAGTAAATTCATTTTTAAATATACCTCTAGTTATCTCACTGAACAATCACTGTAAATAATAATTTGCATTTTATAAATAAGACGTCCATCTATATAATATGATATTCTAAAATATGTAACATAGGCAATTAGCTCTCTTGTACGGTTTGTGTCTTGAAGATGTCAAATTTGAAGAGTAATAGAATAGTTTTTTAAAATATTATCTATATCTTTGTAACTACTTCTGTGGGTTGCATTTTCTCAAGACTTTGATAACGTACTAAAATTTAAGGAATTTGTAATTCAAATAAATATTACTATAATATATAGACATGTATTTTACAGGCGTTTAAAAAGAAGCGAAAGACTTCTTTATTTGGCGCTCTTGGATTGTGTAAATCGGGGTGATAGATCTTGGGGCCGTATGCAAGAACTTGACTAAGTGGATGCTTTGTCGACACTAGCGTGGATTTCCTTGCGTCATCATAGGTTGAAATGTGGAGCGATAGTTTGCTCGAGACCACACTATTGGTCCACTAAGAATTCACAATATGTTTTTTCATCCCGCCCTTAATAACTTAGAGTAATAAAATGAGGATAACCCTTACAGTGAGTGTGTGAGGATAGTAGTTTTACAGATTTAATGAGAATATTATCTCTTTTGAGATCGCCCAGAGAGAAGAAATGAGGACAGTAGGCTTTTGGAATATCCTTAAGAGTGTTGAAGTCTTGGAACTTTTTACAGAAATTGAACTGTTGACTCCAAATAACAGATTCTGGCTGTGTTATAATTTTAAAATTATATTTTTTTAGCTGTTAATATTTCTTAATCAGATCAAATTGACGTTTTAACTAAAGGAATTAGATAAGTAATTATCTCTAAAACCATTAATTATAAGTAGCGGATATTTTGTAGTTGTCATAATGACATGCTATAGATGATTTTGTAAAGATTACAATATGATCGCCGTATTAATATATACAATATTTAATACTGATATCTACATTTAAAAATTACATTTTTGTGTAGCGCTTTTTAATGATTTATTTTCTTTTGATATTACTGTTTAACATTTTAAAATATATTTCAAACATATGGTGAATCAGTTCAGACCTGTTAGGTATTTGATTTTTGCCTCTACGAGGAAGGTTTTTTAAATACCTACTTTTCACACTTGTGCTGTCCACGTATTCGAATAATTACATTGCTTAACACAATTTTGCGGGAAATAGCTGTTTACCTTGACTATTCTTTAGCGAACTCTTACAGGACATTTCGCTCACTCCTTTCAACAACGTCATATCTCAAAAATCGGCGATTTTGAGTTACGCCTATTTTCAGAATGCCCTTAAGGAGTAGTATATCCCCGCAAGATCGTCATATCTTTAACTCAATATATAGCCGCTAGAGACCAGAAGTGTCGTTTCTGCATTATAAAATATTTCAGCAGTGTTCTTTTCAAGAGTGTCACATGTTAGTTGTAGTTGAGCCATTGAACAGGAAACATCTGTGTCGTTT